>JAQMCX010000001.1:15104434-15116669 GCA_029814765.1 Acanthurus leucopareius | reverse complement strand
TCAAGAGGGAACCACATTTTAATTTCATTATACAACTTGTTGTATAATGACAAATAAACTTCCTTGTATCCTTGTATCCTTGTATGTTTATATGCTCTTAGTGACAATGCTAACATACTGGTATATGGTTAACCATGCGCCACATCCTAGTTTAGCGTGTTAGCCTGCTAATGTTTGCTAACTGTTGATAAACACAAAGTACAGCTGAAGCTGGGGATGTCGTTAGTTTTGCATGAAGGGATGCAGGGATCACCAGAGTCATTTTTAATCCATCCTGAGGTGGATATGAAACTTGTAGCAAATAAAATGGCCATCCTTCCAATGGTTGTTGAGAAATTTTACTCAAAATAAAAATGTCAAAATAATGGTGATGCCAAACAAAAAGTCTTTGAAGACAGAGTATTGCCAAAATAAATATTTACATAAATATGTGCACCAAAATTTCAAGGTATAAAATAGTTTAAGGTATTTTATTCTGAACCAACATGGTGGACCAACTGACCAACACTGCAGTTCATAGAGCTGTACAGCCAGTACGCCTTATATCATGATCGCTGTCATCCCACCTCAGCTGATGTGTGATTAAATTTACAGCGCATGAAATCTCAATAAAATTTTACAGCTGTGTAATTATAGGTCAGACAGCAACAGGTCCAGTTTATCTTTGAGAAAAAAGTATCACACTGCAGCTCTCAGTTCAGTTGCTTTGTGAATGACCTTTGATCATCCGAAGTAGCTGCTCACTTTCCACGTCATTAACAGGAAAAAAAAAAACAGTGGCTGAGATATGGAACCACAGCAGATAAGCAGAGTAAAAGCCCCCACCGGGTTGGCAGTCATTATAAAACAATACTGAGCCATATATGCTGAATCAAACTGAGCAGCTACACGGTTCCCATGGCCACAGGAGGAGGAGTACACACTGCTAAAGGGATACAGTCTACAAAGTGAATCACAAAGAGAGAGAAAGCCACTGGTTGCTCCACACTTCACCACTTCCAGGGTTCAGAATATCATGTTTTACGGTGACAGGAACGCAAAAGGGCTCCATGTCACCACCAAACAACTCAGTGATGAAACATCAATAAAGAAATATGCTTTTATTGCGAGTAACAACACCATTCATGACAATGATTAGCCAGATCAAAACTAGAGGCGTCATTCCACCTTAATATTTAGTTTGGCAGAGCTAACAGCTGCAACAAACCAGCGGAGAAGAAATTATTCCAACAAAATGTCAGTCATCCAGCCTCCTACATCATGTGCACAGAGGGACTGTGTAAGAAGATTTAGTGCTTTAATATAAAAAAAATATGTTTAACTGCAAAATGTTTCACAAGAGAAGGCAGATGCATGGCAAAACGCCTGAGTTTTAAGAAAAAAGAAAGATATTTTGGCCATATAAGAGGTATATATCTCTATGTTTTAGATTATAAAGATTGTTGATGCTGGATGAACATTTTTAATCATGTGCAACAAAATTTAAAGCAGGGGGAAAAAAGGTTCTGCATCTGCTTGCAATGAATTTAAAAATTAAATAATAAAAGTAATGGCAATGTTTCATTCCATTAAAAAATAAAAAAACAAGATGTGCAAAAAAAATGAAAACCAGATTTGACACAAGTACACACTCGTGAGAAAAGAAAACCTTACGAACGCGGTGGAAATTGACAACTTGAGTTTTACAATGTGCAATTTATAAGCTTTTCTTATCCACAATGATTTACAAGTGCAACAGTAGAAAAAAGTCAACACTCATGAGGTCCGTCATCACAAACAGCAAAGCAGTGAAAACAGAGCTGCAGTTTTCTATCAGAGACGTATGGAAGTGATCAGGAGGAGTGTGTGAGTGTACAGAACAGCAACAAGCCTAACGAGTTCCCCAGGTCTGCAGGAGGGGTGTTCGTCCTGTTTTCAGAGAGAGAGGACTCGAATTCCTGTGCAAATCTCTACAGCAGTGATCGGTTTGAAAATGGAGCGCCAACTTTGAAATGAAGGGAGAGGGGGGTTACTCAGTACGCACCTCCCTGTAGGAGAGACTAATGCAAACCATCTGCTGTCATACCAATTTGCTATTCAGCATCTGGCAGAGAAGGAACCAGTGAGTGATGCTGGTGTCTGCTATTCCAGACAGTTCAGATGACAGTCAGACTGTTTGCTCTCCCCTAGTCTCTACATGAGCCGAATCCCTTCTCCACCTTCATTAAAAAAGCTTTTAAGACTAAACTAACAACTGGCTTTCATTTATTTTGACCAAATATCTTTCCTTGTCTTCTAAGTTTAGAAGTTTTATTTCTCAATATCATTGTGTTCATTAGTTTGTTGTAGCTGGGGCATATTTTCTGCTGTCATTCATGTCACCTCCCATGAAGAAAACAGCTCCTGTTCATACACTGAAAAAGAAAGGCTACCATATGACACAAATATACAAGAATACACCAATAACAATTAAAGCTTTAACTGAGTAGGTGATCAAAACTCCATGGAAGAAGAATTTAAGCAGGAATGTTGAGGATGTGTATTGTTGTTTTTTTTCTTAAATTTCCAGTCACAGCTCAAGTGTTAATAGCTCTTTCATGCTGACTGCACATTATGCAACCTTTGTCCTCTGGGTTTGTCTCTGAATGCTAACAGGTTTCAGTCTTACGTGTTTTAAATAGGCACTGTTTCTGTGTAAGTGAACAAAGCAACAGGATGTTGATACCCTGAGGAATTTAAACACCGTACACAGACATGAGATTATTCAAGAAGCTCATAATTTAAAGGAGGTTCTCTTATGCTGTTCTGTCAATGCTTTTCTTGGTATTCCTGAGGGTATAAACCCAAAACAAACTTAATATTCTGTGGTCTTGAGACAAATTACAACACCTTTGCTTAAAAGTGATGTGCTCAATAACAAAAAAGCTGATTTACTGTTAAAGCAAAATACAAATGTGCCAAAAAAAAAGCTGCATTACAGTTGTATTATTATGCTCAACAGACGACAGTGGGAATTCTGCTGCAGGACGCTGTGGCTTGAGGAATTGTTGCCAAAACACAAAGACAAGGCCACATAACCTCCTCCATAACTTAGCTCTAGGCGTGTCTGCTACAGGGATGGCATTCAGTAACCAGGAAAAACCTGTAATGCTCACACACACACACACACACACACGCACACACACACACACACACACACACACACACACACATACACACAAAGAAGATGCACTCGTACAGTAAACACACACTTCACCTGACACTTGCTCCCCGGCTGCCTCTTCCACCAGGACTAACCGGTTTTAAAGAATGGGATGTACGTAATGCATAACTAATGTTTTTGAAGTGACACTGCATCTCTCTGGGTGTCAGTCAGACAAGTCTAACATCAACAGCTCAGGGTCAGCGCTTTCAAATTACTTTCACTCTAGCTCATAAAAAGTCGATGGCTGTCAGACGTACTGACAGGGTGAAGGAAAGAGTCAGGGGAGTCAGAGAATGGTTCAAGTGACTTTCAAAGATCATGGAATCGATTATAGATATTTGTAGGATAAGCAACAAGATGTACCTTAAATAAGTTAAGAAGTAAAAAAAAAAAAAAACATCTAGAAAAAGTTTTTCTCAGTTTTCACCAAGAGCAAACAATAAATATTTTTTTCCACTAAAGTCATATTAATTGACACTTTAAAAAGCGTTTTGCTTTGGGAAATTTATTAAATTTGATAATAATGACATTAATTTCACATGTTTTTTAACAGCTACTTGTTCGAAATGCATCAATTGTGTCATGTGTTACCTGTCGAAGAGTTAAATATGTAGGTTATGTTGGTTGTGTAAATGGTGTCATAAAGTCTAAGTGTTATTATCACTCACCATCCTCTGCCCTAAACAAAACAGTCACAGTCTTCTCTCTCGTATTCCCCGCGATTTGTGTGGACCTCAGTGAAGTTCACACTGTTTCATAAAAAAAAAAACTCGAGTTGTAAAACCTTGAGCCAAGAGGACAAAATCCAAAGTTTACACGAAATATTCCCGATAAACTCCTGAAAGCATGGATGCGGTTGCTCAGCGGTGTCCTCCGTCCATTGTTGCAGACAGATCTGAGTCCGACACTGACAGCAGCGGAGCAGCGTTCAAACAGACTGAGGCTGGATGGTGATTCAACGGAGGGAGCAGTGCCCTCAAAAGTGGGATCTAAAACATTACACACAGAACTGAGCCAGACGGTCCAATCAAAGGACGCTGAACGCGGAATACGTTTAAATATTCATGTTACTGGGAATGACACAATCGCGCATGCGCAGCTTTGGGACTCCCTAACAACAGACTTACACACAGGAAAAAAAAGAAAAGAAAAAAACGACCAAACAAAGACAAAAATGAAAGACAAAAAAGAAAAAGAAAATGAATTTTGCATCTGTTTTCTCATTAACCTGAGTCCTCTTTTCACCTCAATGCTGTCTAGTACAACTAAACTATACCAGTGTAGGCTACATTCTATAACTAACAGTGGAAACTTTCCTTTATTAGGCCTACAATCGCCTTTCTTTCTTATTTGTGCATAGCAATCATCTCTTAAACTTTCCATACCAACATTTATCAGCCTAAATGTATGTGCCTTTATATTATCAGTGTTAAATTATGCCTGTCAGATTAAGTAGCCGTTTTTGAAAGATCAATACAGAAGCCATTTTCCTTTTAACATGTTGCACATGGAATAAAAATTTGACCCTGAGTCTCTTTATCATTGGTATAAATCCAATTCATGTCCTGTGATCTGACTTTGGTTTTTCTATCTGTACAGTCACATCCCTAAATTCTGTGATTCAGTCCTTCTGCACACACATACAAATCAAATGTAGCTGTCTTTAAGAAACCTCTTTTGAAGTGCAAGGGTGGCAATGGCATCCACTTATAGTGGTGACCAGTCTCCAGTCAGACTGAGGCTCGCCTTGAATGATGTTGGGCGGAGGGCAACTCTCTGGGTGTAACCTGTCTAACAGGCAGCTTCTGTATGCAGTAGACATGTGTTAGTGTGTTTGTGTGTTTGTGTGTATGTGTGTGTGCCCAAGCTCAAACTACAGTCATATTTTAGGTATACTTTCATATCTAAGATGAGTAATAGAAATAATAAATATTGAGCGCTCATTTGTACTTAACATTATTCTCCAGCATTTATCATCTGAACTCAGAGAGAAAAAAAAGGGTTTTCACTTGTATGAACAGAAGGAAGTAGATATGGCAGGTAACACTAACAAACAAATAGGGCTGGTACAGTGGCTAAATTACAGACAAATTAAGGCAAATTCATTGAGTTGGGAATGCCATTGGTGCAGTGTTTTGTTCCCCCCTAATGGACATTGTAGGACAACGCAGAGATAATAAAACATTTATTTTTGTAGTTTTACATGTTTATTTATCTATATATAGATATAAATATACAGGGATATAAATGAATACTAAAAGCAATATAAAAAAATCTCATTTATCCACATACTTTCCATGAATCGTTGGTCAACAGATTGTCTACAGGTTGATCAAAGTAAACTGAATTTATATTAATCCTGTGCAAAAGTAATGAGAAAGGTTTATAAGTTCATGAATTAGCTGCTGATGACAATTAGTTTCAAAGTGTAGCCAGAATAATGATTATAATTCAAGGATGCTGACAAGGCAATTAAAAAAAACCAAACACATAAAATAGAATAAAATAAGATAATCCTTTAATATTCCTATAGTGAAGACTAATAATTAATTTAATTTCCAAGTTGAACCTCTGCTTTATGATTTAAAATGGGCGGTTTTGGTGTTTGTGAAATAATATATTCTAATAGAATTTGCCTAAAGCTTACTCAGTACTTCAGTTATTAACCACTAGTGCCACCTAGTGTGTGTAGAGTGCTTCCATCGCTGTTCCCTCAAAATCATGCTGTCTGAGCAAATATTTTTTTCTTAAGAGTGCACGCATGTTCTATGAAGTTTTATTTACTTTTATTTGGGTCTATGATTTGTTTTGCTAAATTGTAATTGTTAGTCGGGGTAGACTACTTTTAGTTCTACATGTAAATAATTTAAAATAAAGTTACTGATCAAAGAGACACGCCCCTTTTTCTTTCTACTGGGAGTTGTAGTCCATGGGTGGTGTACTTGACGAATTGTCACAAAACAGTGATTGTTTTTATATTTCAAATGACTGGGCAGTCAATATTTAATGCCACTTACAGTTGTATGTGTTTCTGGCCTATAACAGGGTCAGAGTACTTAACTGTCTTGTTTCAATTTCTCAAGAAGTTTAATGAAAGAAACTGTCGGTACAAAAATACACCCCAACAGTTGAGCCCGGAAGTAGGGCGGGACCTCAGCTCTTTATAAACATGGCCGTTAAGTCCTTTACAACATCAGGTCTTGCGTCTGGCCGAATATTTTGAATTGCGGGAAGCCACTGAGGGTAACTAATGCGGTAACAAGTGGAAAGAAAATGTAGACACATAACTTTCGCTTCTAAACAATTTTCTTTGTGTTATGTCCGTGTGCGGGCGGCGTCAATAAACTTCATGTAGTACTTTATGCTAGCTAGCTAACTAAGCTAACGCCGACGTCTCAACGTTAACTTCTGTCAACTTTTTCAACCAGCGTAATCTGCTACTTGACTGCTTATCGAAATGGAGGAGTGCCGTCGCTGGCCCAGGCTGTCTCAATGAATATTTTACACAAGGACTTGTCGAATTTACTCAGCTAAGGGCTAGCCTAAACTTTCCTGAAGGCTCCTTTTGGGTTGTTTTTTTCCACCAGCAGCTGCCAAGCACTTGCCATTCGCCCGTTTTGGATCATCACTGAGAGGGCGGATATAAACAATGTTTTCTGGCAAACCCACGAAACCAACCTTCAGGTGTTATCTTCCTCCTGTACAGGTATGTGTTTTAATGTGACTGTTACATAAACAGCTGACTTGAAGCGAAGTTTCTCTTGAACTCGTTGAAACTGAAGTTGTCGTGATTGTGGTGTTGCGGAAGGAGAGCTGGTATTTGACAAGTGGTCAGGATTTTAACGAGAGGAGTTACCGAAAAAGCGATGAAATCTTCAAGCAGACATTTGCTGATGTGTTGGTTATAAGTCAAATCATTTCAAACATTTGTTTGAAATCAAACATTTGTTTGAAATGGTTCACTGCCGTAAAAAGTGTCTCAACTGTTACTGGAAAGATGAAGCGAGATATTACTACTTCCGTTTATATTATTGAAATGAAACTTTTATTTTGATTCTGATAACAGCTGTACTTAGTCTACTATAATTTGGCATACCCGTGCGTGTATGGGCTCATATTTGCCTCGTTTCCAGACTCTAGTCAAATGATTTGCTTTCAGGCGCTAATACAACAACTCAAACAAAATCAGTGCATACAAGGGCAAGGCGAAGACAAGTACTAGAAGGTGTTTTGATTTAGATAACATTTTCAAATTGGCATTTTGCTTTGAAGAAAAAATTCCAGTTATAAATCATCAAATCATCATGAGTATTCCTTGGTCTTGGGAGTTACTTTGTAAAAATTGTTAACTGTGAATATAAGTTTATCATTTGTATTTGTTACTTGTGTCAGTGACCAGTTAAATGCATCTTAGGATTAAAACCAAACAGAGATTCCACATGTATTACAAAATTTCAGTGATTCGTTTACCCAGATTCGTACGTTTCCACCCCAGATACTCTCAAAGCTGAAAGTCAGCACTGACAGTCAGCAGTGACATGAAATTACTTTGCTGGAGCAGAGCCAGCATAAAAAAAAATGCATGACTGTCCAAATGCTCTTTTGCTGACACAGTGTTTTCAAATAGGTGCACTCTATAGGGAGCCAGTATTAATAGCATTAGTTCACTGCTGTCAATCTTTTGTTCCTTCAAGTTTTATAAACAGTGTGCTCCAGCCTTATCATCACTTACTGCATGGTGTAAACATTTATGCAGTGTTAATTCAACCAAACAAATCTCAACAGCTGTCAGGATGTTCAACATAGCTGTAGGATGGGCATGGTTGAATCTTAGGCATTTTGAGAATTTGCCAGCCCCTTTGCAAGTCTTTGTATTTTAATCAGTTCTAAGCTTTGAAACTTTGCAATTTTTGACATTTTAATTTTTTTCTATATTGAATTTTAATCTTTATTTTATGCTGTGTTTACTGCACAGGGATACATTTTAGTTGTAATTTTTCTAGCCCCCAAAACTTTAAATGACCTTTTTTGCCATTATTCATTAACCAACTGTCATCCAAAAGACTAGTGTTTAACTCACTCTGATGTGGTTTGTGCTTCTCTTTTAGACTGATGTGAAAACTATTGAACCTCCTATTAAAAAGTTGGAGCCAAAGTTACTTCAAGGTAAGTTTAGTTTCTGTTTGATCCTAACAATAATTGCATCAAACTACGTTTTGTTATTCAATGCAAATCAAAAAGTCTAAGCATATTTACACTTTATGTGGACTACATGTCAAAAATGACAAAGAATTACATGTTGAAGTGTCTTTAGAGTGGTTCATGACTTGCTGACATTTTGTTTATGGTGACTCAAGCAAGTAATGTTGTCAAAATAACAGGTAGGACTGATAAATCAGGATAACCTTTCTTGTTACTAATTTCTCTGCATTTTTGGTTCAACTTATATCTGTGACTTTTATTGTAAGTTCCATCTAACCCGTCTAAAAAGGAGCTGAGAAACTGAGATTAATAGCTCTTTTACCATAGTGGGTTGAGCTGACAAAAAAGTTTATTCAGAGGCAGTTGGCCCAGTTTACTCTAAAATTAAAATTCCTGTGATGTCTCTAAGGAATTAAATTGTCAACACCAGTCTGTGAGAGTCTAGCGTAAATCTTCTAAAATAGAGAATTTCATATGTTACTTCCTTTTGTCCTATTTGCATCATTGTTGGTCAGTGTTGCATTTCCTTATACTATGTGGTGTTAAAGTCTCAAACTTAAAATGCCTGGGTGAAAACTCATTCGGTAGACGTAGATAATAATTGATCCAATTTTTTTTTCTTTTTCACATAGCTGGCAGGATTTCATCAGACTGGTCTAACAAGCATTTCAGCTCAGGCAGGCATGTGTCATTCCGTTTCAACTTTACCTAATACACCTTCTATTACCCATTTCAGCTTCATCGTCGCTGCTGTCACAGTTAAAAGTAAAAATACAATTTGATATCATGCTTTGAATATGCTTAAATTAGCTACATATTTTATTAGATGTCTAAAAATGTAATTTTCTTTTGAAGTCAACAGAATGGAGCAATTTGAAAAGCAGTTCAAAAGTCAGTGGCCATAGAGGAGAATAGGATTGGGAAAAGAGTTTTCACAGTTATCAGATATTATTCTTTTTAAAAAGCTTTGCTCCAATTCTTGAGTGTGTCTGTGCCCACCACTCTCACTTTACCATCTGAATATCACTATTTCCCTCCCTGGGCTTCGGCAATAACTACAGTAGTTCAATTTTCAAAAATGCAGGGACATCCTCGGTATTACTCATTAAATTAAATGTGGTCATATTCTTGTTCTCAACAGGCTACAATTCAGTTACTGTCTTTAAATGTGTTGAATACACACTAGAGTGTCAAGAGCATTAACAATAAAAACTACCTCTTAGATGTCGACATATTTGTCAGTGAGCTATACCCAAAGTGAACTATCGGAGTGCAAGCGAACAGACTTCTGTTGATTTTCTCACGATGTGAGTGCACACACTCATGAGGGCATGAGAAACATCACTCTGCCAATGTTTTTTTTTTTTTTTCACATGCAGCAGTTCACTGCCCTTTGCAGCACAGGTTTCTCAGTCACTGTGGTGTCTTTATGTCTCATTCATGTACAGTTAAGCTTGTTTTTAATATGGAATTCTGAATTATCTTAAGCTGTGCCAATCAATTCATATTTTCCCGTAATGGTGCCAAAATGTTAAATCTAGCTTGCTTGTCTGTGCAGTTGACATGGGAGCTTCATGGGAGTGGCTTGACACACCCTTTGCATAGTGTTACATTGTTATTTAGAGTAAATAAACAGTAATATCCTTTTTATAAAAGTAAAAGAACCTTGAAACCAGAAAAATTAGTTGTACTTGTCAGCTTAGTGTCTCCTTACAGTATTTTTAGAGCCACTTTAAAAAACAAAAACCTTACTTCCAAACCTTTTGTACCTTATTTTAGTGTATTAATTTTTTCAGGCTAAGAGTGACAAGAAAATTTTAAGTGACTGTTAACTAAACGGCTGGTAAAACAAACTTTTCATTGCCAGGCAGCATTGCTACTTCCTCCTTCCTATCTTGATTTATTCAGAAAAACAGGTTTCATGACCAACTTACTGTACATTTGCTGCATACTGCTCTGAGGCAGTCCTTTGATGTGACTGTCTGTAGGACTCCACCCTGCTGCCCAAGTTCTCATCCTTTAAAATCCCAGGGGAAGTATTTTATTGCCACATTCTTGTGTAACCATTAATTGTTTTGTGATCATGTTAAGGGGCAAGAGTCATGTTACTTATACAGAGAGTTTATGAAAGGAGGCCTCATTAGCCTAAAGCCAAAGTAAAATTTAAATTGTAACTTGCATGTGGCAGTACTGAAGGGGGTGACCACTTGTCATCAAAGAAACTCTGAACATGTGTGGGGCCTTTTGGCTTTTTATATTTTGTCCAACAGAAACTCTGAGTATCTTCAGCTCTTTAGGATTATTGAGCTTTGAATTTGAAACACAGCCTTTCACAACAATTTCTTTCTTAAAAGCATTCTTTTAGCCTGTTAAAAGGATGCATATGAATTCATTGTGGAAAGACTTAATTTTCTTTACTTGGTCTTTGTATCTTCACTGTCTTTATTCAGTCTTGAACGGTAGTCTATGAATGTAGCTTCAACACTTATGTTTTTTCTCTCATTTGTTTTTCCCCAGGGGAGATAGTAGTTAATGAGGTTAACTTTGTGAGGAAATGCATCAGCGCTGAAAGCAGCCAGGATGACCTTTGGGGAAAGTTAATATGCACCAACTTTAAGGTCTCCTTCATCCCTCAAGATACCCCTCCTAAACAGGTATTTGTGTAATCTGTCTTTAAAGCATTCAAACTGTGTTTTAAATATTTTAAGTAGTAAGTAAAAATATTATACTGTTGGTTTGATGTTCTGTTACAATACCAACGCTGCCAAAACCACATTTTTAAACTTCCTCATACAGTTCATAGAAATGTTGAAGATATATCATGTTTCAAACAACGACCTGCCACCCATTGCCCACGTCTTAATTTTATATTTTTTTTATATTTTGCCACCAGTTTGTTGTTAAATACCTTGAATAGTTTTAATTCTACAGTCTTTTATGTGTACTATGTACTACCCCTATGTGCAGTGCATCTGGCAAGGAGGAAGGAAAACTTGTGTACTTTCCGGCACCACATTGTTGGTGATATCGCACAAGAAGTGAAAAAACAGACGTCATTTCCAGCTATGCAGAAGATTGTTGCCATTATAACAAAACAGAACTTGATCATCGCTTAGTCTGATCAAACACTAGTGGGTAGGTCAACTAGTTCAACTTTGATCTACCCACTAGTTTGAGATATTTTTTCAGTGAGTTAAGGGTGTAATACAATGTCTACAGGATGCAGGATGTCAAACATTTATCTTCTTTTCAATCACTGAGACTTAACCCTGCTTTAATCTCCTCTTTCTCTCCTTTACTTCCTTCCATTCCCACCCCCTTCCCTCCTCTTTCTCCTCCCTCTTTCTCCTTCTATTGGTGATGTGTCACTTTTTGCTAATAGGCTTGCAAATTTATAAAGAACCACCATATCCTTCAACTCATTGGTGAAAAACATTATATGTTTGGCAAGCACTGCTGTGGTCATTGTAGCAGTTTATTGCCATGTAAATTAAAGGCATTTTAATTTTGCACATATCCTACAGTGGGACTATATTCTATCCATGCAATGATCCCTTTTAGCACAGTACACCCGAAACATCCAAAAAGAAATTTTCCCTTCCATTGTTTTCATATCTTATTGTTGTTGTTTTTTTCACCACAGAAGTCTAAGTTGTCCCACCTTCTGCTTGACGAACATGACATCCCCCTCACCTGTCTGGAGCAAGTAGTAACAGGTATATCTGGTTCCAGCATTTTGCAAAATAACATTTGTGGCAAACTTAAAAAGATTTTATATATATATATATATATTAGGGCCGGGACTTTAACGCGTTAATTTCGATCAATTAATTATAAAGATTTTAACGC
>JAQMCX010000001.1:15063204-15104334 GCA_029814765.1 Acanthurus leucopareius | reverse complement strand
ACTAATATATATATATATATATATATATATATTGTATATATATGTGTGTGTGTGTGTATATATATATATATATATATTGCTGCATATATATTTTTTATTTTTTGTTAGGTCTGTCATTATAATCATATTTAAATTTACTACTGTATGTGATAATGATTGTTACCAGAGCCTGAGGTCTATCCCAAAGTTAATCATTTGTCCAATCAGTAGCCAGGATTATTAAAACTTAACTTAATGTCATAATGATAGAACACTTATTTATGATGTAAGAATTTCAAAAGGTTAATCTATTTTTCAATCACATGTCTTAATTAAATAAATGATGGATCTAGTTTCAGCACAAACATCTAGTATCCTTGCCCTCTCATTTTACAAGAGTAAAGTTAGACAGGCCCTTCAATAATCTTTGACATCTTGGGTAACAGTTCAGGTTAGTTGTTCTCTCCCAGTAAGCAATCTGATAACAAGTGATGTCACAGCTAAAGCTGTGATTAGTGGCAGCGCAGCCTGACTGGGATTAACTTTGCTTATATATCTCATTGGTGTCGATTGCTGACACTGCGAGGGCACATGTCCAAAGCAAGGTTTGTTGCTGAAGCAGAAAGCTTTGTTTAACTCAGCTTGTTTCAGTCTGTTTGAGCCAGGCTACTAAAGACGATATTATTTTCACAGGTTTTTGCAAAAGTGTTGAAGTGTTAAGAATTAGTTAAAGGCCCAGTTCTGGGTAATATCAATAGAATCAAATACCAATATGTTTTGACTGTGATATTTTGGGCATGATAGCTTGTGCTTTCACTTGATCTACTACAAGGTTTGAAAGCCACTGTTAATGCAGTGAATTTAAAACTGAATCTGTAATGGCATATGTTTTAATCGAGGTCATGGATTACTGCTCCGCATCTATGAAGTACTTTCTCTGCGGCTTTCACCTAAGCATGTTTAATTATTGGATAATAATGGAGCATTAAATGTTTGGTTGAGGCCAGAAAGCCAGATTGTCTGTTTGTTTTTTGTATTTATTTATTAAAGCATTTGTGTATGTATTTATTTATTTTTCCTTTCAATTATGCTTACTTTTTTGATAAATTGCTTGCTAATCAGATATAAACTGCCACAAGTCTCAAACATTTGTGAGATTTAAACCACATTTTTTATTCCTGAAATGACAGAAAGACATTTATCAAGCCGTTGCAGAGATATACGATGAGTGTTTTGTAGCTGACATTCATAACTGTTGTGTCAAATTTAATCTCACATATCCACCCATTTTTATCTGTGTTAGTGGAAGTTTCAAGCAACTTTGTGTTTGTTTCTCATCAGTAAATGATACAAAGGGGAAGAAGAAAGTCTTGGGTTCAAACCAAAAGCTGAAGTTCAACCCAACAGAGCTCATCCTGTATTGCAAAGATCTGCGCATCATAAGGTTCTGCTTTGATGAGGCCGGACCTGAGAGTGCCAAAAAGGCGAGTATCGCTGAATTTCTTTTTGGTTTTGTTTAAAAAAATATGTCAAACAATTAATCTTTGTAAGACTCACTAACTTAACGCAAGCTGTTTAAATATACTGAGGCCATCATGTGTTAATACTGAAAATTTATGACTGTGGCATCCCCCATGATAACTTAAAAATGCAGTGGCTCATTTTGTGCAAAATAAATTTGCTGTGACAATAAAAGAGAATTATAGAGTGATTCTGCATGTAGTGGATTCACTTGTTTCTTAATGCCCTGACTAGAAATGACTAATGGCTCAGTAGTAGGCCTACTCTTTTCTCAGTTGCCCTTGTTGATTTCACAGTTAGTTGCTGACCAAACTTTTCTTTTCCTGACTGTGTGAGCTTACTGTATACAGACACACACTCAGTTTCAGTGCTATGACCTTTCTCAGTGACAAGGATATTTATATCATAGCAACTTCGATGCTCTGCTCTCTCACCCTCCATCTCAGCAGAAATGACTAACGTTTCACAAAGCATTTTCAGTGTGGCCATTAGCCAAACAATGAATAAGAGACATTGAGAACAATGCTCATTCATGGCAAAGGAAACTGAGAATGATTTTGATTGTAGGAAAAACTGGCAGCATGACTCTGACTCATCTCCTGCATAGTGAAATTGGATGGACAGATGTTTCATTCTTCAGATCAGAGCTCAGTAGGCTTACAAGAACATGTACTGATTATATGTCTTGATACTTTTGGGGATGACTAGTGATTTTTACAGTGAATAGTTAGTTACACACAAAAGATATTAAAGGAAATCTTTAAAATACAGATACGGTGAACAACGATGTAGAAGTGTTTTTTTAAATTCATATTAAAAAAATAGCTAGTAAGCACGGAAATTGTGGCCACTCAATTATAATGTGGCCTTGAAGGCCAGCGAAACATGCATATTCTTTGTTAACAATTGATAGCTATAAAGTGGGTTGAGCTTCTGTACAAACAGGTTTTTGGATTTGACTGACTGTACCGGTGCTTTCAGACTCTTTCAGTTCATTTTTCGATTGGGTTGGGTGGACAGATAGGAAAAACTAACCAGGAAACTGTCACCTTTGAAATAACTTGCTTAGCTCTAGGAACATGTGACCTGATACTTTACCAACCTGAAACCCAACCAAGCGTAATAAAACATTTAACACTCTCACAGTCTACAAGCTCAGATGTTTTGTCAAAAGATTGTGGTATCATGAGTTACAGAGGTGCTAGACATAAATGTGTATTTGTGAATCATTTGCACAGGTTCTCCCTGCTCCCTCCAGTCACACTACATGACCCATTAGGGTTAGGCAGCTGTTTATCTTTTTACAGTGTGGCAATGAAATGTGTGTGAATGTGAGTGTTTGGTATTGCGTGTTTGATCTTCCAAGAGCAGTTTTTTGTGTCTGTTTTGGAGGACCTGGAGCTCCACAGCACATACCTACAGCACATTACAGTATGGGACCACATTTAACAGTCTTCTGGCCAGTGTGACAAGTCTTTATTATTTATTAGAAAATGGAATATTCACCTTATTTTGTGTGCTTAAGCGCTCAACAGAGTATGGAAGATGGATTGTGTACATAGCTCTGAAATAGGAATGAGCCTGCCCTCCCTCACTCCTTTGAGTTTATTTATGGACACCATGTATGTAATTACAGTGTGAACTTAAAATGGAGCTCAGTTCTCTTTTTTCTTTGTGACACATGGAATTAAGCCAGTCTATAATAGCTTATTTTGCCATAGGAAATTACAGAGTTGGGAGCAGCCTTGTCTACACACACTTTTTTTTGTGTCCTCTCGTGTTATTCACAGCTTTACTTCTGAATGGACTGCTTTGTGTGATTCCACTGGAGCCATAGTGAGATTCAGTCCAGTAAACCCAGAGCAGTAGGCTGTCAGTTAAACATTTGCCTTCCCTGGTTTCACTTGTTCTTGTGTTTGCATGGTTACAGAACTCTGAATGAACCTGTGTTGGGGAGCTGGATAGTTTTGATTAAATCTAATCAGCTTCAATAATGTTTAACTGTTTTTAACATTTGGCTGTACTTCCATTGTACTGTATATCCCATAGTAAAAGTATGTGTCTTTTATTCTAGGTTTGCCTTGCCATTGCACACTATTCCCATCCAGCTGACCTTCAGCTGCTGTTTGGTTTTGAGTATCAAGGACGGCGTTACCATGAAACTAAAGGTATGCATATAGCATGCCATACTTCTTTTGTTGCTGCAAAAAGATATAACATGTTTTTGAACCTATCAATCTTTCTTATTAATCCACAATTATGAAATACAAATTCTAAATTTTACTAACCAGATTTAATGTATATGCATAACAAAAAAGAACTAATTGAAACACAAATCTTTGCCTCTAGGGGAGCGAGTCAATGGTTCTACCCCTCGAGGAGGATTACACACCCCCATTTTTGACCGTCCATCAGACTGGGATCGGGAGATCAAAAGGACTGGCGCATCTGAGTGGAGGGTGTGCTCAGTCAACGAGAACTATGCCATCTCGCCAAGGTTTTCAGCTCATGTTGTTTGTAGTTGGCAATTTGTGATGGGCGTCATAGGCAGAGCTTGTCTGTAGCTCCTTCAGTTGGCCCTAGTTGTTACGGGTACTCTAAATTTCACCCTTGACTCATACCTGGTATGTTTTGGCAGGGACAATATATTTACACTGTAAGCGTTTTTGCTCGCTTCATGAGAGACTTGAGGAAAAAACTTTGTGAATGTCTCAGTGTAGCATGCTTGTCTATTTTGACAATACATGCTATTCATCTGAGTTCAGCAGTGACATCATGGTGTTTTTCAAAGTAAGGATTGTGCAGTTTTAATGTGGAATTTGAGAAAAGACTGGAAATTGCATAATAGTAGCTTGCACCAAATGGTAAACATCACATAAGGCTACAAGAATACTTGAAGTACACCCTGATTAAGTTTACCCTCAATCAAAAAGCAAAAAACTAATCTCACTACAAAAAAGCAGATTAAATATGTGGGATAGGCACAACAAAACAAATCCGGTTAAGCTAAGTTATTTACAGTACATCAGCCAACAGTATAGTAGTAGTACAGCCAAACTGTTCATTTTCAGCTTCAACATGTCTCTCTCTGATTGTAAAGCTGGAAAACACTGAAATATATTTTCTTATATATAACTTAATATTCCTACTGTTTTTCCTTTGTTATGATGTCTTATGTTTAATTCCTGTGTAACACCTGTCCTTCATGCTTCATTTTAGTCTTCCAGAGTACATTGTTGTCCCAGTGTCCCTGGCAGACCAGGATCTAAAGCAATACTCCATGTCCTTCACTGATCATCGCATCCCTGTGAGTATTCATCATATTTAGGGATCACTAGAGAAGTCATTTATAATTATTATCTTTCAATTCCAAGTGGTGTCCAGTTTGTTTAGAGCATCCCTTTATTGGACTACTAATCTACATCTTATTATAAACCTTCTTCCTTACAGCTCTGGTGCTGGAACCACCAAAATGGAAGTGCTCTTGTCCGTATGACCAGCATAAATGATTCAACACAGCCAAGGAGGATTGATCAGAAGTACGAAAAACATCCTTTACTTAAATTGAATATATATATTAAATGTGCTAATTCTTAACACTTTACACTGAAATTCAATGGCAGCCAACATGCCTTCCACTGCAGCAGTGGAAAAAGAAAGTGTTAAGATTTGCCATTATTTTATGTTATTCTAAATATGTATTTTTAGACCAGCTTTTTATTAATTCAGCTTTTAGAATGTTTTGGATATATGAGAATTTCTTTAGATTTTTCTACAGCCGTTTCCAAACCTCTCTGTGTTTGTCTTGTGTAATGGCAGGTTCTTCAATGCCATCACTAAGAGCCACCCGCAGCGCAGTGAAGTCTTCAAGTCAGATCTTGACAAGTTTCTGCCCAACATCCAGGACATCCAGAGTGCCTTTGTTAAAGTCCGTCAGATCTGCGTCATAGGTGAGCTTTATACTTACTCCAACCCAGTAGATGACCAGTGTAGTGTGAAGCTGCAGTCTCTTTGCACACCCTTTCAAGCGAAAATTGGAAGGAATTTGTGTGTGTTTGAGTATTTTTGATTGTGTGCAGATCCTTTTGAGGAGTCTGAGGAGAGGTGGCTTTCATCTATTGAAAACTCTCGTTGGCTGGAGTACGTCAGGTATGTAAACAACCAGATACTCCAGGGGAAGCTCTTTATACACCTCCAGAGTTGTTGTGGTCAAAGGCCTAATAAAAATGTTTCACCGACCTTCACAATATTGTGTTACTGTCATAGTTCCACCTAGAATCATCCCTGCATTACCTTTTTCTTTGTTTCACAGTCTATGCTTCTTATTTAAGATGTATTTACACATCCTAGATAATCCTTTTTTGTTGTTTAAACATTTATTATATGTGTTGTATCTGTGGAAGTACATTGTGGGTCTTCAACATTTCCATATATTTTGTGTGAATACACCCTCATGAGACAAGATGACGTTTAGACATCAGGACTATTTAGCCCCAAAATCTATGGTCTGGTGACAGGCAGCAACAGGCTTCTGCTATCTGCTTGCCTGGTCAGTAACTAGTCCACAAGCACACAAAGGATTGAAATAATAATCCGTTTATGTGACACTTGTATCTGTTTTCTTTGATACAGTGCATAAAGTTTAGTGCTCAGCTTGAAACTTTTAAAATAGTAATAAATGTTTTCCAAGGTCAGATAACATTGACTTTCTGTTTGTGCCTCAAGGGCTTTCCTGAAGATCTCAGCTGAGATAGTGTATTACCTGGATGGAAGGAATGTTTCAGTAATTCTTCAAGGTAAATTTTTTTCTTTGTTTTTATTGGTTGTTAGATCATACAATATTTTGAGGTTAGCCTAATAGCCCTGGAGTCACAGAGCTGAGACCATTCTGTGTTTTTTACTTTATTGAACACTGAGTTTTACTTTTATTTCATTCATCTCTCATATGTGATATTGTACTGATGTTGGACTTCAAACACATTGCACACCAGTCAAGTTGCATTTAAATGGTTGCAGGCAAATTCAAATCATTACCAAATAACAGCCATCAGAGTGACATTCAAAATGTTTTCCTTGCAAACGGCATTTCTCTTCTTTTTTCACCTGTACAGAGGAGGAAGACAGAGACCTGAACTGTGTGGTGTCCTCATTGGTGCAGCTCATGTTGGACCCTCATTATCGCAGCCTAGTTGGTTTTCAGAGTTTGGTGCAGAAGGAGTGGGTGATGGCTGGCCATCGCTTCCTGGATAGATGCAACCACTTAAAAAAGAATGACAAAGAGGAGGTATTTATCTGACCGTAAATAACCCAGTCCCAGACATAACAGATTTGCCAAGGCACTTATTCCTCTTGTTATGTGTTTCTCTTTTTTTTTTCTCGGTGAAGTCCCCATTGTTCATGCTCTTCTTGGACTGCGTGTGGCAGATGATAAACCAGTACCCAGCAGCATTCGAGTTCACTGAGGCCTATCTGACAGTACTGAGCGATAGCATGTGGATCCCACTGTTCAGTACTTTCCTCTTCAATTCTCCCAAACAGCGAGCTCAGCACTTGATGGTGAGGGATACAGTTACATGATTGTATGTGTTTTTTATTTAGCTGAATGTTTAAACTTGTGAATGCCTTGGCAAACAGTGCTGTATTTAAATTCTTGTGCACCAAATGTAAAAGACCATAATCTTGAATGTATGTTTAAGTTATATGAAAAGAAAATGCTGCATATTTCATAATTGATTAAATATGAACATCTGTGCACCTAAAAGTAACATTGTCTAGGGCTTCCTAAGGGGCTGGCTTTTTGCCCATGCAAGATTATTATAAAACAAGTCAAAACTACACATGATGGTGTGTAACAAGTTAAAGAAACCACATGTTTTATGATATAATTTAATTTCAGAGACAATAAAAAATAATTGACAGGAAAGAGTACAAGTTAATGGCATCTAGATAAGAAAACATGAAGCTTGTGGTCAGGAAAGCAACCAATGCCATTTGATAAAAGCAAACTGTGACAGTTGTGGATTTTTTGTTTACCTGTATGGATTGTCATTACAGAAGTGGAATGTTTTTCATAGTTCACAATAACGTTTGCTGTGAAATAATACTTACAAAGCATATATTACCTTGTTTTTCCTTTTCAGGACTTTGCCAAGAATAAAGCCATCCCTCAAGGAGAGGACCATGTTGTGTATTTCCCTCCTGTTTGGAACTGGTCACAGCAGTTCTCCACCAAAGACCAAACTCTCTTTAACAACCCCATGTATGTAGGCAAAGGAGCTGCCTGTGTTCAGAATGGGGAAGTGAAAACCTTCAGACGCACAAAGGTACACAAGACTAAGCGTTTTCACAACACTTTAACTGTAGTTTAATGGTTTAAGTGATGTTGAATATAAGGCTTAAGGAATTAATTCAAGCAAGGAAAATTTTAATTTTTACATTTGTTTAAAAAATTAGTTTTCCTTGCCTTTTGTATCACAGAGTAAGAGTACAAATACAGTGCAACTGTCTCTGTGACCTTAGGTTACCTCAGTCCTCCGACAGTTATCTCAGGCTGCTAGGTTTTACTTTTTTCATATGTATTTCACCAAAAATCCCTCAATGTCTGATGGGGTAAATGTTTAACATGTGCAGTCTTTATGGTCAGCAGTTTACTTAATTCTGCTGAGATGGTGTGGTTGTGTGTTGTTTTCATGCCATCAGTAACTGCAGAAAAAGCGCATGAAGTAAATTATTACACAGAAAATAAATCATTATTTTTATTTTCTGTAGTCTCAGGTTTCAGCAATGGAGGTGCTTTAATTGAAAAAGTGGATTGAGTGAACTTTCTTTGTTTAGCCTGCTGCAGCAGCCTGTCACAGAGGTAGTTTATCATGTCTGATGGAAATAATCTAACTTTGTGTTCCATCTCCAGCAGAAAGCCTATAGTTCCACTTTGCGAGGAACGCCTGTTTCTCTGCGTAATGGAGGGATGGGTGGAGAGGATTCATTGCCTCGAAGGGGCTCTCTGTTGTCAGAGCTGAAACCCGATTTCTCACCAGTAAAAGACGAAAGCCCGTCAGAGCGCTTCTTCAGGGACTGGTTCTCTCGACCTGCTGACCAGCAGGGTGTCCTGATTCCCCTGCTGATGCCTTCACACATGGCTCTCTGGAAGCTCTTCTTTCTACGCTGGGTTCCTGAAGCCTGCATCCCCAGAGGAGGCCCCATCACCGCCTACCACAAGCTCTCCCAGCTGGTTGATGAAATTGAAATACTACAGAGCCAGCTCAGGCAGTATAAGGGACCAAGTCCAGGCAACACACCACTCCCCAGCCCAAGTGGGCCCCCTTCAAACCAAAGAAGGATGTATTTTCATGCCAGTTCCCCAAATGATCCCCCCACACTTCCAGACTTCCTTACCTCTTCCTTTCCTTTCACCCCAGTGGGAAACCTGTGCCGCCGTGGTATCCATGGGACACCCATTAGCAAATTTCTAAATGGGGCGAGGATCTGGTTGTCTACAGAGACTCTTGCTAATGATGCTGTCTGAGGTTGCGGGGCTCACTTTTCTGAGCTCAGTACAGGCTTGTGTAACAATTAATCATCTTATTTTCTATTTCCTCTTTCTTAAATACCAAGAAGGAAAATGAGAAATAGAAAAAATTAACTTTGGACTTTTTAAATTATTTATAAGCTAAAATTTGCAACGTTGAGGCTGCTGTGAAATATAAGGTAATTTCTAAACTGTCATCAAAAGGCCTGCCCTGAATCACAATTATCCATTACAGTTGAGGAATTCAGATTAACTGAAGCACATCCCTCTTACTGGCCAGTGAGTTGTTACTGTGAGGTCTCCTCTGACTGTGAAAGATCATCAATAACCAGTTTTAATAATAGATGTATTTTCTTATCTCCTAGAGCTTATAAGTCTTTCTCGAGGTTTAGTTATCTGCTCAGATCACACTGTATGACCCACACAAATGGTGCTTCTAGAGATATATTGAGTTTAGATGAGCTTAAAAGCTTCTGTGTTTCATTGCAAGTTTTAAAGCAATAATTAAAAGTTGACTAAGTATGTGTGTAGCACTACTCTCACTTTAGATGCCCTTTGAATTGTCATTGATCAGTAATATTTCCCCACTGTAATGGAAGTGAAAATTTTAATCCAAATAGGAATGCTTGAATTAGAAGATGCCTGTTTTTTTATTGCAGCAACAATGATGCATTTCACTGAACACTGATTTCCAAGTACTCAGTTTGTTTGTAGCTTCCAGGAAATGTCATTGAAGGTATTACAATATTCTATTACTTGTTATATTTCAGAAAGAGGAACAGAAAATAACACTGATAACCATACTTAAATATATATTAAACGAAACAGGATTTGGGCTGGTTGAATGTAAAACAACATTTCTTGGGGGGATTTTTTTTTTTTTTTTTAATGCTACTTAACTTAATGCTATTTGCTCCGTGAGCCCTTATTTTAATGGCTGAGGTTTCACTGTAAGTAGCAAATAGTGTGATTTCAGGGTCTTTCTTGTAGATTTACTCTATTTTTAAAGCCAAGAAAACAGCCTTTATTTTTAGCATCATATAGCAGGTGATACTTAAATGGGGAAGTGGAGCTGTGAGGACTTAAATCTGTGGTAGATATTTCCTCTTCTCATTTGAAGAGACTGTTATTAAACTTTTAAAGAGGCCTTCTGGTAAGGCACTGAAGAGAAACTATTCTGATTAACAGTAGCTGAATGGGTGAGAATTTGAAAGTAAAGGAACAGACAAGGACTTTGACTCAAACCAGTCTCTAGCTTAGTGTGTAGTGAATCAGATTTAGTACTGAAGCTTCTGATCCAAATGAACCTGAAAGTGATGGGTGGATGACATGTGACAGTTTTCAAGAAGCATTAAATCATCTGGATAGCAAAGTTCGTAAATACACTACCGTATGTAGCTTCAACAATACTTAATTTTTTTTTCTTGTTTTTCGTCCAGATAATCCTACTCTGTGTAGAGGTTAGTGCATTTAGAGTTTTTTTTGCTCTTTAGAGATTTTGCCATTTTGACACCCAAAAGTGTAGGCCTGATGGGTTTATTACCTGCTGAGCGAGAGACTGGTTTGATCCACATCAGGTAATATGGATTTGTCTTCCAGTGCCTCTTTAAAACTCTTGAGAAACTAGCACTGTGTAATATTTCAATGTCTTAAAATAACAGTAAAGCAATTATTATGAAATCCCTTGGTCATTTTAAATATAAGACCACTGGACAGACTGAGTATTTGTCCTATTGTACAGGCGCATTGATCTTTAGATGCTAGATTAACCAGTTTCCAAGAGACGAACGTGTGGTCTTTTAGCAATAACCAGTTCAGGTGTTTTTTGGTATAGATGTGTATATGTGGGTGCAGAACCTGCTCTCCCAAATGCTATTAATTGCACATTTTACTCTCTATAGAACAGTTTGTTTTAAGATGGTTGTTGAATATAATTTTGGCAAATATTATAAATACTGTATATGCTTGAAATCTTCTAATTAATATTTTTGATTAATGGTACTAAATAACTTTTATTCTTGATTTAGTCCTCATGTTTTCTGGAGAGATATTTATATGCTGTGTATTTCCACTAGTTCACTCTGCACTCTGCTGTAATTGCATGATGATTGATGCCTTCCAAGTGGCGCAGTTTGATATTGATTAGCAGCAGACGTATTTATTCAGTTATGCAAATGTTTCTATGAGGGATGCAATTGCTACTGTACATCCCCTGTGCCTTTTTGGGAAGATTCACCATTCTGTAACTATATTCTAAAACTGTTGACTTATTTTAGTTTTCAAAAATTGTGGATTTATCAGTTCTGTTAATCTGGTTAAATTTGGAGGTACTGCACTGAAGCTGATTTTTCCTAACAGAAAACTAGGCTCTAATGTGTACCAGTAACCAATCATTACATAATCTTTCATATTAATTTGCTCTATTGTCTTTATTTCCACTGGTTAATGAAAACAAATATATCTTTGGCCAAGAATCCACTTATTTCATCTTTTTTTTCCCAAACAGTGAAAACTCATCTACCTTATCTCAGAAGTTATATGAAAAATTTGCCAAAATACCAAAAGTTTGATTGAGCAATAAGAATTGTGAATTTCCTCTTTACAGAATTTTGAATGAAGAACAGTTATAAAGTGTGTTGTATTTTTAAAATTCCCCCCGTGATGAACAAACTGTGAGAAGGAAGAGAAGGTGGCCATGGGAAGTAAAGGCAGAGGAAATTATTTTCAAAGGCTGAATAACATGAATTATGTATGGCTAAGGTTTGTGGTTGATCTCTTTAGAAACACCACACATTTTAAACCTCTTATAAAGAAGCAAATTTAAGAAACATTTACTTTGCGCCTCTGTCATTACAAAAAGAAAATATGGAACCCACACTTAAAAGCAATAATAAAGACCCTAACAACGCAATCATTGTTGGTGTTGTTGCAGTTATTTAAAAAAAAGTCTGTGGTATCAAGTTAGAAGAAGAGGAACCATTTGTTCACTAGAGAGGGCATACTATTGCAGGATAAGTTCTGTCAGATATAGTACCTTTTAGGTTGTTTTACAACTGATGAATTGTTAAGATTGAGTTCTTCACGGTGCTTAACACTACTGCAAAGGGTAATTTTCACATAATTAGTTCCTGATTCTTGTATAAGAACCTTATAATACCAAAATCTAAATAACTCTAATCCAATACAACCTTAATTAAAATATAAGGCTGTTATTTTTATTTTTTCTGCCTCAGAGTCACGAATAGTAAATATGATTACTTTGCAGAACAGAGGAGCAATGCCACCAACAAGATGTAAGCACAGGTAAGGGCTACCTGCAGTGTGTTCCCGCCTGACGCACCTCCGACAGTGCCAGTAGGGTAGCTGCAGGGTCTGCAGCTGGGAGCCACCCTTTATTGATGTTTTGCTCCATTAATCCCAGTACATCTCACGGTGGTGGAGCCCCCTGCAGCTACTACTAGGTTCTTGCTCTCCCCACGACATGTCCGTCCTTCTCAGCCACAGTCAGAAGCTTGCTCTCTCTGCCTCTTCTGCCAAGTCCTTGGATGCCTTCTTCAGCTTTGGCCCGGTCACTCCCACATTCCTCATGAGGCACTGGGTGGATGTTCCAATGAACCCCCTGCAGCCAACCTCCACAGGACAGATGACAGTCAACCATCCCGCCTCTCGACACTCAGCTGCCAGCTCGGTGTATTTGTCTTTCTTCCTTTCATAAGCTGCCTCCATTCCTCCCTCTCAAGGGACAGTGAGCTCTGCCATGATCATGGATCGTACTGAGGGGGACCACAGGATGATGTCTGGTCTCAGAGAAGTTATGGCGACCTCTGTTGGGAACTTTAGCTGCTGATCAAGGTCCACTCTTAGGTTCCATTCACATCCATGTGTTAGTAGTGATCTTCTCTCCCTCTGGGTGATGTTCTGAGCCCCTGCTCCTTATCCAACAAAATGGATCAGTGTCCGTGATGTTGACTGATGGTCTTTTGTGGTTCCAGCCTGTGTGCCTCAAGGACTTCTGCCAGCTTCCGTAGGACCTGGTCGTGACGCCACCTGTAATGACCCTCCATTCCAACCCTCCTGGGCCAGAGCTGTCTTGCAGCTGGACAGGATGTGCTGCAGGCTTGGGTTCGGGGCATTGCAGAGTTGGCAGTTTTGCTCAGAGCCGTACAACCGACACAGGTTGCTGGGACTGGGGAGGGTGTCATAGGTGGCCCGAATGAAGAAGCTTAACCTTGCTTGAGGCATCTTCCACATGTCGGTCCACTTGATGGTCCTGTCGACGACTCCTTCCCAGGTTGTCCAACTTCCTAGCTGCTGCTGGCTGAGCGTGCAGTTCTTATACTGCTCCTCCTTCCATCCTGACCACCTCTGAAACCACCAGGTCTTTCCTCTCCTTTCGTGTGGCTTTTGAGCAAAACTTGGGAGCAGCTCCCCACCCCAGGCCAGTTCTCCCTGACTGTGTTCTGCCAACAATCTCATTGTGCCTCAGCCAGTTAATGGCCTGGTCGACTGCTTCTTCAGCCTTCCACTTGCATCCTGTTCAGACTGGGGCCTCAGTCTTTTTTAAAGACGGATCAGTTGAGTCTCTCAGCTCTAGCACAAGCCTCGCCTTCTCCTGTCTGAAGCCCAGGTTGATCGACTTCAGTGGCAGCTTGAGTGTGTTTCGTCCAAAAAGAGCTGTGTCGGAAAGGCTCCGAGGTAGACCCAACCACTTTGGAGCTGTTGGCCTTGGCATCCATCCTCAGTACTGTGGATGTTGTGATCTCACACAGTTTCAGCGGCCACATTAGGCCCTGGTAGAGGGTGAATTGATAGCACCAGACCTTGAGCTTCCCTGGAAGATGGCTTTTGTCGATCCTCTCCAGGCCCTCAGAGAGCTGTTTCATGACAGTGGCAGGCATATGGTTGTCTGATAGATCGGCCGTACACAGTCTTCCCAAACTTCAAACAGGTTGTTTTGCCAGTAGTGGAATCCTTTCTACATCCACTTTGAAGGAGATGAGGTCATTCCTGGCTCTCTTCTGGATTGAGAGACAGCGAAGCTTTGGTGGTTTTATTCTCATTCTGGCCCATCTGAGGAGTTCTTCAAACCTTTTCAGGGGCCGAGCAGTGCAGGCCGCTGTTTGGAGAAGGCTTGTTACATCGTCCATGTAGCTCTGCAGGGCTGGTAGTCGTTGGCCTGACTGTGATCTCACTCCTCGAACCATCTGTCTGCCGCCAATCAGAATGACTTCAAAGGCAACTGTGAAGAGGATTGGAGAGATTGAGCAACCCATCGCGATGCCCTTCTCAAGCTGGTGCCAGCCAGTAGCAGCCTCCTGGGTGGTGTAGCAAACTTGGAAACTGCTAAAGTAGTTGGACACCAAGCTCTGGATGCAGGTTTGTCAGTGAAAGAACTCTAGGGCAAAGGTGATGAGCTGGTGGGGGACAGAGCCATAGGCATTTTCCAGACCCAGTCAGACAACGTGGAGGATAGACAAGATAATTTATCACCACATCCTCTGTTTAGGTTTCACATCACAGTCCGTGTCTTTTTGCCCATGGCACACTGCACAGTACACTCGAAGGAGCTGTTACTGCACACATCACTCAGATTTTGCCTTGCTGATATGTTTTCAGCATGACAATTTGACAGGCCTTAAAACCCTTATTGTAACAAGTAACATTCAAAATAACATTATTCTATTATTTATAAGTGACTCTTTAAACACTATCTGTGAACCTACATGGGGAGCAGTCATTATTAACATTGTTAATTACACCTGTGCTTTATTTGCCATAACTTGTATTAAACTAATGATGTAAAAGGCCTATTGCTGGTCTGCCAGGGTTTCCAAAAGCCATGAACTGAACATAAGCTTTTTTTAGGTGTTTTGAAAAACTGTATCAGCATCAGCATTTCTTTAGAACATGTGCTGAAAGTTTTTTGTCTTTTCAAAACTTTATTACCAGTCAATTGATTACAATAAAGTTTTTATGTAATGATGTTACCAAAGAGAAAGGGGTCAAAGTGTGCTCCCTAACAGCTTGATTCAACCATGGTCTGAGTGGCTATTCATGTCTGTAGTCATCTATGACAGGCTATTTCTTGTGCTTAATAACTAATGATGTCAGAACAAATTAGTTGAGCAGGCTACAGACATAACATGCTGGGTCACATCCACAGTAGGAAAAAAAACTACAATAACTTCAAAGACATTTTTTGAGTTTTCATTTTTTCAGGAAAAATTAATAATAAAAAAAAATCTAGAGTTGCAGCTCCATGAAAACACTCCTAACATAAAATCCACTTGCTTGCCTACATATGGCTCCAGCTCCCCCTACTGTACAAAATGTCACAATGTGCATTTAATGCATTTAAACGAACTCCATTCTCCTTGGATTTTTATACCTTAAATACTGATGTATTTTGTGTAAGCTCTGCTGCTGGGCAAGGGCTCTTCATTGATTTGTCTTTTTAACTCTGTGAACAAAGGAACACACGGGAATTTTTGTTAAAATGATGTTGATAGGATTTTTTTAAATTTTTTTTTTTTGCATTTAAGTTATCTAAATTTAAACAGGACAAAGCCTTAACTTAAAATTTAAAATGTCAACCTAGTGTGCACACTTACTTGTCAGTGTACGTGCAAGATTTGTCGTTAAAAAAACAGGAAATTGAATAAACTCAGTGACGTCATTGGTGAGCGCCTCTGCTGGCCTTCGAAATGGGCTCGACTCCTTAGTCTTGATTTCTTGATTTCTCTTCAAATCAACTTTTTTATATACATTAAGAAAAGCCAGTTCGCGATGACATTTGGAGGTACGTCTACACAACGACACAAAGCAGAAACATATTTGATAGGAACTCTGCGCATTGCCATGTCAGTTTGAGCAGATGTGAGTCGAGCAGAACTGGAGCAGTTCATGTAGCTAGTTGTAGCCCGTGTTAGCCATTTAGTTAGCTAGCCGGAACCTCTGGACTAGTGCCCAGCGATGAATTGTAGTGAAAACTAAAATGCCTCATATAACATTAGACAACATTTAAACTCACCATCTACGTATAGTGTTAGTGTGCAAGGTGTCATGTTGTCACTTTCCTGTTATTACGAGAAAATTATGGCTCCGAGTTGCTAGCTAACTTTAGCCAAGATAGCCACTAGCTAACGGTAAATACTTTCAAGTAAAGTGTAGCGGTAACTGGAAGAAAACTGATTTCTAACTACATGCATAAAGAACTGGTTTTCCATTAAAGTGCAGCTTTGGAGTTTGATTTCAAAATCAGATTTACTAAGTTTTCTGGACAGCTGTATTGAGTGAAACCACCCACTCGAGTGTGAATCATGCACTGATTCAAGAGCTGTTTCAAGTTAAATGCATGATGAAAAAGTGAACCTTCTTCTTGAAACACACCGAATAACTTCACTACGCTTTAGCTTAAGATTGATCTATATGTTTGTGTAACTCTGTTGAATCAGATGGGAGTTTACCTCGTAACTTTACCTCTTTGTTGTAAAAATTAATTAATTAATTAATTACTTAAATAAACAGACAATACCGGGACTTAGTGGATACGTCGCAGCTGCACCAGAGCCCGTTTGTCATTGATATGTCACAATAAAATTAATTTATGATAAACACAATTGAGAGATAATGGTGAGTGTGTCAGTGGTCAGAAATTATCTGTCTTGCACATCGCAGGGGGCAGTATTTTCAATTTATTTTTGTGTGTAAGTTAATCGTATCTTATCTTTACAGTTGTGGGTGAGTCATTGTAAACCTATGTCTCCACCCAAGTTTTGGCGACTATATACTACTACAGAAGAATTTTGTCCATTATAAGTATTGTTTGGATACTGATACCAGGTATCAGAAATGCCTCCGATACTGCCTCGAATGCTGGGTCGGTTAATGTTAAGTACATGAGTCCATGCATCCATCCAATAGCATGTAATTTATGTCCCGCCCAACAACATCCGGTACACCCGTGTCAGTATGTGTGTGTGTAAAATTTTATTTTATTTTATATTATATTGTTTTATTTGCATTGGTAAAATGGTACTGGCCAGTTCACAGAGTTAATGAATTGGAATCGTGAGTGGGAAGAAAATATCTTCTGCTATCTGAGCATCTTTATCATTAATTACAATACAGTTACTTAACAAGCAATTGTGCGATGCATTATTATTATGTGTAGATGATAAAAAAATAAGCATCCAAAATTATTCTGATTTAGTTTTAAGCAGCGATAAATCACATATTCTTCTTTTTCATTGCTTTATGAAGTGTTTTCAGTTTCACAGTTTTATGAATAGCTGTTATAGAATTTGTGCACCACAGTGCACAAAGTCAGACTTTTTGACACACTCAGCAACATAACCATGTGAGCCATCATCCAAATGTCACACAGCCAATAACTGGAAAAAAGCCAGACTGCAGAAAGAAACAGTTCAGAGTTAAATTTGTGCAGTGCAGTAAAAGGGCACATGCAGTAATCTAACAAAGTAAAAATAATTCATTTGGAAAGCACCTATCTTGTATCTTGGGTGTAAATTCTAATTGGGCCAGTCTAATGGTTTATTTTTGCTGCTACAAACAAACCTGGTAAGAACTTTCTTCAACAGTCACTGCCTCTGCAGTAACAGATTGAGTATGACAGCACCATTAATGCTTTCCATCTGTGGTTCATCATAACCTAACACAATCTGTCATTAAACATAAATACAATTCTCTCACAAACCTGAAACTAAAGATTTTACCATGTTGTTTTTAACAATTTTTATTTACAGTTTTTTTACTAATGTGACAAGGAAGTGTGCAATCATGGCAAAGATTTGATTTGTGCTTGTTCATTTTGTCTTGTTTTGTTTTTCTCCAGGTGAATTGGCAGATGAGGTCAGCCAGGTGATTTCAGAGCTGATTCCTGTGTGGGCTGACTGGCTTGCAGGTTTCAGTTCCTGTGCAGTGCAGTAAAGCGACTCGCTTGATCTCAGAGGATTGCCATGAAACCAACTCAGGAGCGCAACCAGGAGTGCCTGCCTCCTAAGAAGAGGGACCTCCCAGTCACTAACAGCAGCGGGGCTGGAGGGACAGGGGGTGTTGGGGCTGCAGGAGGAGGTGGTGGCAGTAGTGCTGGCGGTGGTATTGGAGAAGATGAAGTGGTTTCCATCCAGAACTCTGCAGCAAACAGTGACACTCAGGGAGGGACCCCATCTGGAGATTGGCTGAGAGCTCAGCCAGGGCTTCATTATGGAGTGGATAATGCTGATGGCATACCGGCGGTGCCCGTTGACCAGTACAGTATGCTCTACAAAGTGGCTCTTCCATCTGTTACCTACTCATCCACCAGTCTACACCCAGTGTTAAGCCACGTTTCTTCCGCTTACACTGTACACTCTCCTCTCCTGCAGCATCCAGGCCTTTCCTATCCTCCTCTGGGTTATGCTCAGATCCCTCATCCCTCTCTCCAGTTTGTCAGTTCCCCGTATGCTGCGGTACCTTATGCTTTACCCCCTGGCTTTGTCCCGGGGCCGTTAATCTCTCCTTCAGGCAGCATTCCTCAACCACACGCTGTGTCCCACATTGTTCCCTATCCGTCTGTTATACAAGAGGGTGTTGTGTCCCCACCTCCCCAGGCTGCTCATACTTTTGCCAAAGTTGCAGCATCCAGTGGTGTCCCACTGATGCTGCCTTCAGAGCAAGCTGCCCAGCAGCACCTTGGTACTGTGGGAGTCCTTCCTGCAACAGAGGTCAGCTCTCGAGGGATGCCGGTATTCTACCAAGCTCAGGGCGCCAGGGCTGCCACTGCCACCAGAGACCCCCACAGTGCCCATCAGGACAATGAACCAGAGATGAATGGAGGTGATAAAGAGCAGGGAGCGAGGGAGGTCGTACTCGACTCAGTGTACATTGCTAAAAATGCACGTCTACTGCAGGTAGCGTCCAGCTCTGCAGCACAGGAGCACAGCCAAGACAGAGGCTTGCAAAACCGAAGGCTAGAGGAGAGGACCTCTCCTTGCCAGCGTAGCACTCCAGACAGCGACCTGGAGGTGAGACGATCTGAACACCAACACTAACCCTAACTTTCACCATTAAATTGATTATAGAGAGAAATATCCATGTCAGTGTGGATGTGTGAATTTTAAATGGACAGAGAAACCAGATTACTTGTTCTTTTGCACTCTAACCTTACTTTCTGACAAATTTTTAAAACACATGTGAATTAAAGAACCTCAATAAGGAAAGAACATATCAAAATATCTTTTGAAAGAACATTAAACTTGGCAAGCAGCAGCCTGACTAAAAGGAAACATTTTTCATGTTCATGTATAAGTTCACCATCTCAATAACATTTGCTTGGACTAAAAAACTTCAACATGATCTAAAAAAAGAGCAGAAAAACATTAAATGAAAAACCCTACTATCACAGTCTTTATCAGAGGTTGTAGTTGTGCGTTAGAATAATCTCACTTCCTGACTTTACATGATAACTCACAGTTGGTTTGCATGTAAATGTAGGCATAGTATCCATAGTGATCTAGCCAGAGTGTGTGCTTATGTCAGTACTTCTAAGACCTAACAGCATGTGTTAATTTCAGAGCACTTCCTTCTTTGATTGCGAAACTGTGAGTCCGCGGGTAATCTGGTAATCACTCACAGCCAGACTGTTGCCACTTTGTGCCAAAGTGAGGCTTTTTGTGGTTGCATGGAGCTTCTGCAGTGAAACACTTAGTGCTTCTTTTGTGATGATGTGCAGAAGAAGGAAGTGTTGATTCTGTAAAAAAATAAAAAACTTTTGGTCATGTCGGTCTGTGCTAGCTGGCGTCATTAACAGCTAATTACTTAATGGAGACAATCAAACAAGGGAGACCCATTGCGAGTGGATGCAGACCATCCTCTCTGTGGGAAAATGTTTTACAATAAAGAAATTAGGAAATTTTATATACATTTTTTACATTTTCATAAACAAAGACAGTGACCTCCAATAAATGCTCTTCTTTGTCACACATTTTGGAAGTCAAAAAAAGTTCCTCCAAGTCATTCTTCCTGATGTCAAAACTTTCTAAAAAAAATCAAAGTGCATATATTGTTATTGTTCTCTTAAAGAAGAGAGAAGTTAAGGCACATATCATTAGAAATTATGTGCCACAGTAATTAAGAGGCTTAAGTGATGAGATGGTTAACACTTGGATGTATTGTTTGACATTGAGCAATAAACCATATTTTATGGCACACATACAAAATTAGATATTGGTCTCACTAACAATCTCTTTAATCATCTTCCAGGTGCAGCAGGTTGTTGGTCGTTTGGCTTCCTCTAACCAAAGTGCTAGTGGAGTTCGAAAAGAGGTCTCCTTTGCTCCCTTGAACCTATCTCAGGGTGCCCTGAGAGCCAGGGATGTCCACGCAGAGAGCACAGGTGCAATTTCCAGCCAAGCTGCATATACGGCCCAGCCTGTGAGTTACAGTGATCCCAGAGTGACCAGTCTCCAGCAGCAAGCGGGACAACTAGGTCATGCTGTCATGCTTGCAAATGGGCAACCAGTTCTTATTCCGCTTGAGTATCACCTGCAGCATCAGCCCCAACCATCGCAGCAACACTACCTTGGTCAACAGGCTAATGATGTCTCAGTCAGCCATGCCTCTACCACCATGGCCTCCTCTAACCCCAGCTTTAAAGCCTCTGATTCTTCAGCCAGAGTGTGCCTCCCTGAAAGGGCGGAGCCGACCACAGCTCAGCAGCAGCTGCCTCAACAGCCTCCTGTCCAGCCTACGGCAGATGCGACTCAGGCCTCGGCTTCAAGCCTCACTCCTTCCTCGGCTCCCTGCAACCCGTCACACTTCATGAAGGGAGCAATTATCCAGCTTGAGACTGGGGAACTAAAGCGTGTGGAGGACCTGCAGACTCAGGACTTTGTGCGGAGCGCCGAGGTGAGCGGGGGGCTTAAGATTGACTCCAGCATGGTGGTGGACATCCGTGCCAGCCAGCAGAGACCAGGTCTCGTGTCACTTCACTTCACTGTGGGAGAGCAGCAAAGCAAAGTGACCATCGATGTTCCCCCGGAGCACCCCTTCTTTGTGTTCGGCCAGGGCTGGTCATCCTGCAGCCCTGAACGCACGGCCCAGCTCTATGGCTTGGCCTGCCATCATCTGCAAGTAGGAGATGTGTGTGTGTCCATTACCCTGCAGCAGCAGCAGCTTCAGCAACAGCAGCAGAAACAACCACAGCACCATCATTCAAATCAGCAACAACAACAACAACAGCAGCAGCAGAGCCTGGCCAGGACTTTGAGCAGAACCAACGCTGCATCAGGACCTGGCCATCAACTCATGGGGCCTCCTGCCCCTCAGCAGTCACGGCCTCAGTCTCATTTCAGGCTAGATCGCATTCACAGAGAAAGACAGAGGGATGGAGAAAAAGATGTGGTTGAAAAGGAGGAAGCCACACATTTTGGGCTTGTTGGGCATAGTGAGTTGCCCAGCAGACCAAGCAGGACCTCAGCAGAGCATCCAAGGAGCCAGAGCAGTTATCACTTGCACACAGAGGGCTCTGCTTTTGCAGGGGCAGGGATGGGAGTGATGCAGGCTGCACTAGGTGCTTCTCAGAGGCGCTGGTCCTCACCTGGCCTCCAAAGATACAATATGAAGGGAGACGAAGGGCAGCGCCCTCATATAAGCACCTCTGGCCACACAAGGCCATCTTTCATCCCCCAGGAGGTCAAACTGTCCATTGAGGGGCGCTCTAATGCAGGGAAGTAGCATCACATTTGGTAGCAACTATAAAGGAGACTGCCAAGAGTAAGAATGAGTCTGACAAGGAGAGAAAGAGGATGAAAAAGAGTGCGAATGTAGCCTCAGAATGTTTGAGATTTTGCACACCTAAAATACACAAAAACAAAAGATCTCTGTCTATCTGGTAAGAAGTTCTGGTTTGGTCTGCTTGTCACTCAGCCGAAGGATACGAGCCTGTGGTTTCCCAGCCAGCTGTGGTCTGACGGGGACATGACAAGCTGAGTAGAAAGTATGTAGCTGTTGAAATGCCTCTCATAGTCCTCACACACTGCATTTTTTCTAACCCCCTCCCTCCTTTGTCACCACTTCCTCATGGCCACGCTTGGAGGTTACCATCGCATTCAGAACACTCTTGCTTCCTTTTTGACCAAACCGTCTCTTTGGAATACCACAAACTACAAAGAATGTGTTTGTAGCACTCTGCAGGTTCTGATCTCAGCCAGTGACTTCTATCTCCTCCATTCCTAAGATCCTGTTTCCTTCTAAAGCATTTACCCAAAAAAAAAAAAAAATACGTGAAGTTGCTGACACCAGCAGCTCCTTTGGCAATGTTGACCCTGACATTAACTGTCATTGTTTGTTACATTATGCCTCTCCAGCAGGAGTCTGAAACTTCTTTTGTAAGCAGAGGTTCTCTCTTGGTCTGAAAATAGGCCAAGTGTGGCATGTCCCACTTCTCTTACAATCGAAATAGTGATAAATCAATCAGTCTGTGTGTTCAGCAATCAGTTTCCATTAAAAAAAGAAAAAAGAAAGAAAAATACATTACACACCATTATGCCCTCTGGGTTAGAATGAGGGTCTTGTTTGCGTAAATGTTGCATATTGGAATAATACTTTGTTCGTTATAATAACTAGAGATAACTTGCATTCCAGCATCATCCGTGAAAATATTATTACTCATTATTTTTTTTTTTCCATTTCTAAAAGAATCATTTCCCATGCTGAGGGACACGCTCCCTCCTCCTTGCTATACCTCAGTGTTTATTCCGACTGGCGTCTTTTAATGCAATTTTAAAGAGCGAAATTAATGGAGGAGGCGCTGGCTGGTCATCACCAAAGCCACCTGTGGCAATGAACCCGAGAGACATTATCCAGTCACATCACTGGCTACAGGCAACCTTAACCTTAAAACCCCCTGGGAAGAGTGAAAGGGCCTTGTAGTTTTTCATGGAAAGAAACCCTGTGTGCGAGTGCGTCCGTGACTAGATGTTGTCCGAGGTGTTCTCTCTGTCCTAAACTTGAGTTACTCTTTGCTCAGTTACCAAATTAAAGCAATAGTTCTTTTCACAGCACGCAGCTGTGCTGCTCTCCCGCAGGAACCTCTGGTCATGGGTTGTTTTATATCTCTGTACATGTGAGGTGTGAGATCTGACCCACTCAACTTTTAAAGGTGATGCACTATTTAGCTGTTTGTTTTCAGTGATGTTTCAGTATTTCTACACAGGCAAAGCATGCCTTTGACAAGTTTCTCAAGAAATCATCATAGATTATATACTCTCTTTGGTTCTCCATCTCACTGATTATATTTTATTTACTTTGGATTTACTCAAGTGCATCTCCAAGAAAGGTGTGACTCTAATTAAGTTTGTGATCATTATCAAGTTATCTTCTGTTCTGTCTTTTTTTTGAACGTATACGGTCCTTCGCTTTTGTGCTAGGATATATTTTATGCAGTGGTTCTTTGATTGTCTTGTGTTGCACATAGAAAATGTCCCTCATTGACTTCACACTGACCTTGTAATAATAGGAATCACAATACAGTAGGTGTTTTTCTCAAATGAAGGGAATATGAAGTATTGTTGTTGGTATTTTGTGGTAAGAGAAAGGAAAAAAAAAAAAACTGACTCGCATTTTTAACTGTTTACAAATCAGCCAAGATTAATGCTGCAGTTTCCTACGTCTGACAGGTTTTTATCCTCTCCTTGAAATCCAAAAATCCAATAAGGTAAAAATAAGTAACAAGTGCAATTAGACCAGGCATAAAATCATTCAGAGGTTTACAATCAGACAGCATTCCACACGCAGACATTCCCATCAGAAAATGGAAAACAGACAGTACCAGGTTTTTTTTACTCATTGGCAAAACTATAGATCACTTTTAATATTTTTTGCGTTACCTGTTACATTTCCCGCCATCGGATGTGCTCAGACAGGAGGATCAGTTAGTTACATGGCTGTCAAGTTGTGTCTGACTAATGTGTTGGTGCTGTAGCCAGGACGCTGTTGCGTGTTTTTGTGCGTGTCTGTCCTCTTCAGCTCCCTTAATAACTTAAAAAGAGCCCAGAATCCCCTGTGTTTCACTGGACACACAGCCTGGCCGTCTGTCGTCATGTGAAGGGGCCATGAGAGGAGAATCAGACAGAGTGACCTGAACTGGACCGAATAGACTCTCACCCACTGGTACTGTCATTATGAGCAGCTTTTAAAGGGTATGTTCACAGTTTTCCAAGTCTGTCTTCTAACAGCTCACACATGCTCATAAAGAGTTAGTGGTTGCTGTTATTGTTCCGCCTGTCCTTGCCGGCTCTGTAAAGATTCCACAACTAATAACTCTTTTTATTTTACATATGGACAGGTTATACAACCACATTCCAAAGACGGTTTGGAGGCTGTGTTGATCGTAAATAAAAGCAGAACCTGTTTGCAAATGAACTGTGTTCACCAACAACAGCTTTTCACGTGTTCCTGAGCCTATGTAGTAATATTCTCTTTGACACTTGAGTGTTTCACATAGTGGGGAATCTGCCCCCCCTCAGGACTTGTGTATGATGGAGCCTTTCGAGGCTGCCACTTCAAAACAGATTTTAAGCATTCCTTAATTTTCCAAGTCTTTTGTTGTCTCAATCCCAACTTGTGTGAAAAGTTTTTTTCCGGCATCAAATTCAGAATGAGCATAATTTAGAAAAACCGATGCTGTTTAGGAGGCGAAGCATTAAATATAGTCACACAAATCACAAGATAACTCAAGGAACTCTCTCTGAAACAATTTGAATGCCTTTATGCCCTTGCAATCCTTTAACAAAGCCATTCTAATTAAATTCTTCTGATTTTTGTGTCTACATTTAAGCTTATCCAATGAGCACCTCAAACAAACTCTAGGAAGCCTAGGAAACATTCCTACCCAAACATTTTTAATCATAAATATTCTTGTACGGTTTTCCATCAAGTATGTGTCCTTATCATGTTCTGTTGTATTTACGCTTCACACAGCCTTCCATTTTTTTTTGTAATCTGAGTTCAGGAAGACTTGGAAGAATTGGGAATCTGTTCTTTAGAATGCTTTGGAACGAAAGATTCAAGGAAATGATGTTGCCACAGTTTAAAACACGTCTTCATCGGAAGCTCACCACATTGAGTTTTTTCATGCTGTAAGCAATATACATAATACCTGAACACATTTCATGTAGTCTTGACGTTTCTATGCAGTAAACTCAGTATTGTACCCTTCGTTGTCTTAAGTACAGCTCTCTGAAGCAGCGGGGCAGTTTGGCTGATGCAGTCATTTTACACAGATGTCTCATCATTGGGTGTTTTTTTTTTTTTTTGCTTTGAATGACCTTTCTAGAGGAGTACAAACCAGTATTTTACTTTGCTACTTTCCGTTTCCCACTCAGTGGTGCCAATCCTCCCAGTGTTGCACACCGCTGAGTCACAGATTGGTACATTTTAGTCTTCTCACGATGCCACACAGTTGGAGCCAAATCACCCAAGACGAGTGTCACTCGAAGTTTATCAGTTCCTGTTCCTCCTGCATTGTTTTTGGCCTGATTGCCACCTCAACCTTTGTATTTTAGGTCAAGATGCATTTAATGGAATTAAAGTGGTGCAAGCAGTGCCACCTGTGCTTTCACCTCCCGTTAGCTCTCACAGCAGGACCACCCTTTGCTGCTGTGAGCCTTGTTTTTTTTTTTTTTTTTGGTTTCTGCCCTTGGCTCTGAGCAGTGTGTGCCATGTTCAGGCAGGAAAACTCTACTGCAACCAAGATGTCCAACAAATCTTTTTCACATCACTGATAGTCTGTTGCTGTAAGTAATTGCACTAAATGCCCTCTTTTACAGTGTTGTAAAATAAAAAAAAAATTGTTGGTAAATTGAAGAGTTTCAACATGTAAAGCACACAAAATCATGGAGAGATGGCAGGTTGTGTGTTTCTGTAGATAGGTGTATTTTTCTTTTTTTTTGTATAGATAGCTTTGATGATGATGCTTGTCGATAATGCCTTAAATTCCGCTTTGTATAATGTGTGAAATTGAAATAATGGAATGATGCTTCTGGTAGACTCGGTGTTCCCTTTTCTTCCCTTTTCAGGCTTTACAAGAGCAAATCAAAAAACTCAAAGCCGTGACACTCTGGTCATGCTCATGAGCAGAAAATCATATTTACATTTCTCAAAGGGTGATGGTGAATTTTCTTGAGGTCCCAGATGGTTCAGCCATGTTTTATTTTCCTCTTTTTCATTATCTATTCCGTTACATTATTAATACTTTGTTAATGCTCCTAGTTTTTAAATTCCTGTTTTGTTTTTTTTTTAAACGTGTGGAAGCAAAGTACATGGAAGCTCTTATCTGCACTTTTAAAATATGACACAGTGTCAGCAGCGGAGGCCAATCCAATAATTACACACACACACCAAACACACATTCACATACACACACACACACATCCATTTTTTTTAATGTTGTTGCACAAGATCGGTAGTTTTTTTATCCCTTGAATTAATGGATTGTGTTTGGTGTCTTGTGTTTTGTTCGCAGTCTTCTAACAACAGAAGTTGGGTTTGGTAAAAATGGAGGCAGACAGGATGCATCAATCAAATAGCTTTCCATTGGTAGTGATGTAACGGTTTACTATGTTTTGTGATGTTGGCAGTGGGGATTTTTTTTCTCTGTGTGAACTGCTTCCTGTCGTTTGATCCAGTACTGAACTTCAAAGGTGAATTTAGGACGGTTTTGATGTCGATGATGTTAAATTAAATCAGGAGAATGAGAACGGTTAAAAAGTTTTAAAGAAGTCTGTGTATTTTCAGATTTGACATTGTACTTTTTTTGGCACAAGGTGACACTGCTTTTTATGTGACGTGTGACTAAAAGAAAACAAAAAAACAGCATCTTTTTTTAAATGCCTAAATCTGCAAAATATATGCAATTATGTAAATGTAACATTAAATCCTCAAGTATAATCCAGGTTGTATGAACTTTGTATAGTGAATTTTAATATCGTATGGCCGTACCAATATGTATTGATCTTTATCAGAAGCCTTAGAGTTGTCGACCGAAAGTGCTCCCTTAGAATACCCTACACCTACCTGACTTTAACAAAGCATTAATATCTCTATTTTGTTGCATTTTTATTTGTACCGTTTTTGAATAAAATAGATTTGTACTGTATATTTGTACCTCTCTGTGAACTACTTAGGGCGGTTTTTGTTTTTTGTTTTGCTGTTTTAATTCTATGTACTTTAAGGACACAAAGATATTGTATTTTTATTGTTACAGCTAACTTGGAGACATTGCATTTATCATGTTTGTTAAGTAAACACAATATAATATATATATACAAATATAAATATAAACTATTATCCAACTTGTGTGCTGTCCTTCTTTAATTGCTTTAATGTAATCACTTTGTGTCATCCAGAGAAAGTTGGTGGTGAAAAAAATATTGAAGTCTTTTGTGAATCTCAAAGTATAACCTTATAGGATAAAAGTCCTGCACTCATAATTTTACCCAAGTATGAATTCAAAAGAAAAATCAGAAACGTGTACTTAACATCAAAGGTAATGCAGAAGAGTTGATCTTTTAAAAGAAATGTGTAATAAGTTAAATATCACCAATCCATTACTATAAAATAATAATTTTAATGCTACTGAAGGTTATACTGGAGCTAATTCAAATATCTAACATGTAGTTTATCCTACAGCACTACATCTTACTCTGCAAGTCAAATTTTGACCTTTTAAGTGAAGTGCACAGCTGACACAAAGGGGGGAAAGCCAATAATTGCTGTAATAGTTTAAATGTCAAAGCAGGAGAATATGTAGTGATACACTTTAACCCCTACTAACCAATAAAATGCTAAGCGTTGACATTTCAGTGTCATTAACTATACATCACTGATGTATTTATACTTAGAAAAACATCTGTGTGAATTTACATAGTTTGAATTTTCTTCAGAATTTCAAAGATCATTCAAAGGGGCAGGATATCAAAAACTTTATGTCAGAGGGTTTGTGGGAGATTTAACCAATTCAGACAGAAAGTAAAACTGACTTATACTCAATTATGTATTCAACTCAAATGTTTAAATTCATAAATTCAATGATATTTAAATTTGAACTATTCAGTAAGTTTTTAGTAGCGATTTTATTTTAAAATGAGTAATTCACCTACTTAGACACTTTTCAATAGATTTGACTATTTTACCTCTGTAAAAACTACACTATTGCCTTATAACATTTCACATTTTGTTCAGAGCAAAGAAAACCAAAAGTAAAAATACATCAGTAAAACCATCACCACAGGGGATTACACACCGTACTGCCTCGGCAAGCCTGCAATCACACGAGCCATAAATCCCCATCTAACACCTCTCCTGTCAGTGTGTGACACTGCATCCATTCAAAATAAATGTGTATGTGTTTAGAAAACAAAGGATGATGGGAGTGACACCGGACACTGCCATTATAGTAAAGTCAATGTTTATTTCCACATTCTTTACCAGGTTTCATCACGGTCTGTACATCTGTTAATCCAGTAACAGAGGATGGCATCCCCAAAGTGCCATCCAGTAAGAATGCATTGATATCGCAGCAAGCATGAATGTTCTCATTAGCATTTAGTTCATTCATTTGGCCTTGCTCAGAGAAATTTGTTTTGTAAACATGGACATTGAGAGAGAATCCTGATAGAATTACAATAGAAAGGCCAACGTCTTCAACAACATTTTTCTTTTGATTAAATTGTAAAAACAGGCAGGCATAAACTAACAGTAGAACACAAGCTCATATTGAACCATTCTAGGACAAGTGCAGTTTGACGACATGCAGTGCTTACCTAATCATACTGAAAGTACTGCTCATTAGGACCAATGCCACCTTCGCAATAATACGTCAGACCACAGATGGCACAGTCGCATCAATCTGTTGTAGGACAAAGGAAATCACAGCAATTTCGAAGAGCAAAACCTTTTGAGAATACCCAGTATTCATAATCTGAGAGAAGAGAGGAATAAATGACACCTGAAGACTTGGTCGAGAACACTGATCTGCCCTTGGTACAGTATGTCATGAATGGGATGGCAGTGAGACCCTGTTCCGTTCATGTGCTGAACTAGGAAGAGAAAAAATGTCTCTGAAGACAAGAAGTGTCTCTTGAAAAGTCAGAAAACTGCCCGAAACTGTCGTATGATAGATCTATACATGGATTCTTATGGACCAGGGTGGTGTAACTAGGCTCTGCGCCATCTCACTGAGTTAAATTGCCTGAGAAGCTAAACTCTTTACATTGATGTCCATTTAAATGAAAGTAGCGTTCTGCATAGTTTCAGTGAAAAGTGAATTAATTTCCCTTGGAATAAAAAGCACATCTGTTGCATAGAGGTTTGATGCACTCCTAGAAAAGCCTCTGAGGACAAAATTCAAATTTCCTACATAACTCTTTTTTTTTTTTTCCTCTGTTAAATTTGCTGCAAAAAAACAGCCAGGTAGATCAACTTTCTTGTCTAGGAGTGACTCAAACAGAACCAGTACTTGTCCTTGTCTGATATGCTTTGAAGAACATTTCAGAAACTGCTCATTTGACACTAGAAATGTTTGCATCTGGAGAGGTGAAGTCAAGAAAAACTGGAGGTAACCTTACAGGCAGGAAATTAAACAAGGGATATCCAAACATGGCCTCTAATTTGAACATTTAAAACCATTTCTGACCTCTGACGGTAACAAAATAACCCCTACATTTTTACAAGAAAAATATATTCACATCATATTGCATAAATATGTGTTGGAATGAGGTTAATGAATATAGATTAATAAAATCTCTCCCCCAGTATGGGCTGTATGTGTTATGAAATTAGCCTCAGTGCTCAGTAACAAAAGAGGATTAAAAAAGGTTTGAAGAGGTGTTTAAAATTAATTTTTTCTACCCTTTTAATCGATGTTTTTCATCTATTCTGATGACAGAGCATTTAACTTAACCCCAATTTAGTCGTACAGGTTACTGAAGGTACTGCAGTTTAACGAAGCATGTGAATGCTACAGAAATTGCATTATCTGTCTATGATCCCCTATATAATAATAAACCACTTTCCTATGTTGTAATTTACTCATCATGAGGAAAACAGATGTGTCTTTTCAGGCAGAATTCAAGTAATGTGACAAATTCTGTTGTCAAGGAACTTTTTCGTTGTGACCACTTACTGGAATATTTTAGCACGATATTCCTTAGCGTGATGAGCCCAAAATATATAAGAGGTAACTAATGTAGTGTACAGTACAATAACAGCAGCACAGACTGATTTTTTTCTTTATGAGCTAAAGAAAAGCTCTGTAACACAAAGTAAAAAAAGAAAATGACATTGGCAAAGTGTTTGGAGTGTTAACATCGCAGGATGAAGAGAAAGATTTAAATATTGGCAAAGAGAATGTGAAGAGGCAAAATGCATTAAGTAGCACAACTCAGGAGATGAGGGGGAATGTTGCTCAGCACTTGGCGATTTCAATAGGACAAAACATTCAGAGTTTATCTGTTAAGAAACGTTAGAATGAAACCTGGGAAATACTTGTGGATCTGGCGTGTCTGTAAATCAGTTGCTCCTGTGAATGTTTGTGTCCTATTAAAGTGCCTGAGTGATAAACACGAACAAACTGTGGTAAAACAACCCGCATCCTCTGTAGCAGTGTACAGTATAGAGCTTTGGAAGCCTGGAGTTGGAACGCGGTAAGCCACAAGACAGAGGGCGCGACCACGGCGCCAGCTGAGGTAGTAGTTTGACTGAATATGAACTTCCCAGGGACCCACGGTGGCAGCTTGAAGAGAGAGGTGTAGCTACCGGTAAACCCGAGTCACTGGGCTGACCGAGTGGACCGAAAAAAAGGAGGGGGCTGTGGCTACAAAGTCCCCCACTCCTGTCACTGAAGGTCCATGTGCAAAAAGACTTTTTTTTTTTTCCTCAAAGGAAGTATAACTGCTCCTACAAGAATGAACGGTGTTAAATCTGCTAGCCCACTGACAAACAGATAAATCTCTTTACAACATGCTTATAAGTCATCATCCATACAACATGAAACATTCTCAACCCTGTTCCCAAGGTCTCCTAGATTGTAATAAATTAGAAATTGAAGTAGTTTTTGCTGTACTTAACGAAGCAGTTGGTATGTGAAGCTGTTCGACACAGAGGAGGCTGGAGGTAAACCAGCTAGGAATGGTTCACTGTGAACATGGCAGCCTGATGGCAGAGTGCAGAGGTTAATGATGCTGCCAGGAGCCAATCGGTTTACCCCTCCTCCCGGTGGTGCTGTCCAATTAGGGCAGCTTCATAAACAGACCATTATCAATTGAGGGGACAGGCATCGGGCAGGGGAACTGAAAGAGGCTCATGTCTGCTGTGAGGGCAGCCATGGCAGCAGGATCATGCTCTATCTGTGTCCTCAGAGCGGGGTCGATCTTCTCCAGCCGTCGCTTGATCCTCTTCGCCTCCCTCTCGCGGATCAGCCTGGCCTGCCTCTTCTCTGGTGTCTCGTTGGCCCTCTTCAAGCGCATGGCCTCCCGGTCTCTCTGCAGCCTGCGCGCCCGCTGCTCCTCTGACTCCTGCATCCTCTGCATGCGCTTGGCCTCGCGGTCCCGTAGCCTCCTCATTTCCCTTTCCTCATCCGTCTCACACGCCCGCTTGTTCTTCTTTGCCGTGCGCTCCCGCTCTAGACGCTGCAAGCGCGCCTCCAAGGGTTCGTTCTTCCGACGCAAAGCCCATTTTCGCATTGGTGACTGAGCCTCCACCAGCTGCTGGTAGGCCACGCAGCTGTTGCACACCAGTAGCACCCCAGCAGGATACACTGGCATGGGGCTCAGGATGTCAGGGATGGGAGGAAGGCTCGAGGAGGAGGAATTAAGAGCATCAGGGATCGATGCGAGTGAAGGTCCTTCAGAGAGGAGACTGTCAGGCAGGGAGGGAAAGGAAGGTCCTTGGTCAGAACCTGAGCACGGTCCTGAGCCCGGGCCGTGACACTGGCTGGAGATGTGGCCTGGTCCCTGGCAGGTACGATGAGCTTGACATAAGTTGGGGTTGAGGTCGGGTGCGTCGCAGGGGCGAGGGCCCTGGCACGAGCTGGGGCTGGGGCCTGGTCCATGGCAGGAGCAGGAGCCTGGGCCTGGGCTGGTCAGTGGGCTGCTGGAGAGGGAGCAAGGGTCTCTTCCACCAGTGACATCTATCCTGGTTGTGTCAAGGACATCTTTAAGCTTCTCCCTGAGAAAACACACAGTTTTAAATGGTGGGTCAAAGTGAAACACCCTGTTGTTTATGTCTGAGGGTTTCAGTCTTTTTCCTCAAAGCTGTGCCTAAGTGAGGCACAATTCTACATTCAAACGGCTTCAAAGCCTTGTTTAGATTCATATTCAGCCCTCTGGGAACAAACATCCCCACATCTCCGTAATAATAAATAACAATAATTTTATTTATCTATTTAAATAGCAACTTTCAGTACATAGTCACAAAGTGCTTGGAAACAGTGGTCACAGTTTATGTATCATAGTGTTCTTTTTTATCTCCAGAGCTAATGATTACATCTCACTGTCCATGTTTAATAAAGAAGCTGCTGAGATATACAGCTTGCATATTAACGACAGTTAAGTTTTCTTCGTATTCTTGTTAGCCACTAACCACTAACACAGCAGGAAGCTGTGTCACATGACCTGCGGTTAACTATGAGAGGACGTTAGCCCAACGTTGGCAACTGAAGAGGTGACCGTTTCCAGAGCAAAAATGTTTACCAGATGCTTTAAAATGAACTAGAATCACAGTTAGTTATTGCTGGCTTTAAAAACATCAAACAGCTTTTCCACCCACAGCCAAGATGCATCTGTGCTCAGCTTAAACATACTTATGGTGTTTTTCTGCACTTATAGTAACACCTGATTCTGCCAACTATAATGGCTTGAGAATTTCCTTTTCTATTCACTCCTGTCAAAAATACATTAAGGCTTCTCACTATGTTTCTCCTTGTACTATGCATCTTGACCTTGCCACTGCTGTTTAAATTTCAATGTAGTGGTAGTTGCTAAGCAACATGCAAGTTTATTTCCATTAAGTCTCTCATTCCAGTACTAATTTTATTCATCCCTCATGTTCTGCATCCTGCCTAATCTCACACTTTGTGAACCACTGCTTCATTGTGTTTGCATGCGCTGTACTGAAGACATATTTGTAATTATTTTACAGCGCACACCTCTATTTTTTAGATTTTGAATAGCTTGTGGAAAAGAAAATCTGTCCTCAACCTCAGTATTTTGTCTTTTGAAAGATTGTGACCTGCAATTTCTGACTCATTTTTTAATATAATTACTTCTTTCCTGCCAAAATCTTTTTAATGGTCTATGAGAAACTACACTAGACTATTTAATTTCAAAAATATGAAAAAGAAAATGATGAAATGTTTCTCCTGCTCAATCAGTGATGTCTGCTGCTTTTGTCATATAAAGAGATTTGTTTCAGATTTATATCCCTTATATCTTGGAATGTTTAAAAGATGGCTTAGAACAGAAGGAATATTGTCAGCTACAAATCAGAAAAACTGAAAATAGAGAGAAAAAAATCACAGTATTTACTTGTTTTATATAATATGATGTGATTGTCTCTCTTCTTGACAACTGTGAGTCAGCTGCTCAGAGTTCAAATGCTATTTATTTGTTTGATTATTAATTTGAAGTAAATCCTAGAAACTCCGAGGTCACAGCACCACATCTTTATCTGGAGCAGCATCTGAGACTATCTGCTGACTTCTTTTAAAAAATAAGAGCAGTGTGCTTTGAAATCTTGAGGCGAGGGATGCAGCAGAGATGAATCGAACCTGTTAAAGTTGTTGGTGTCTGTGAAGCGTGCGCCACAGACAGCGCAGTTGGAGAGGCGGTCCTCAGAGTGGATGAGAAGATGCCGTCCAAGAGAGCCAGGCGAACTCAGGGCTCGCCCACACACTGGGCACACATAGCTCTTGGTGTTGCTCATCATGGTTGTGTGCTGTTGAATACAGCAAAACAAGATAAGAACAAGACACTGGAAAGAAGAGACACATTTAAAGTACACCCTCAAAATTAAAAGATGACAGCTGTCTACTTATAATGGTTGGTACAATTTTAAAACAGGAACAAACTGGGTTTAACATTTAAATTATTGCCTCAATAAGAAGGAACTGCAGAACACATGAAACCCTTTTTTGTTTGTTGAAATAACTAATCATTAAAGATAACATTACAATGAATGTATGGCTATGAAATATTAACGAACTTATAGAATATATTTTAAACTGTAGATGGTCAATTATTCCAAAACACTGAATATTGTAATATGTTGTCCCTGATAAAACAGTATCAAAAGTTAGTATTAACAAGTGTCAAAACAAAAACGGCTTCAATTTCTACAAGTATAACAAGTGCCAAAGAAAAATATTCATTATTGATGGTGTGAGTGTAAGTTACTTGTATATAAATTTAGAATTTCAACAAAAATTAAGATCAAAATTAGCAAAAATGAACATTCTTGTTATTTTCTGCTCACAATGTGCTACTACAACAAGATGTGCGAGATATAACATGTTAAGCAACACAATTGAAATGACAAAAATTAGGTTAAAAATAAGGTTTAGAAAATACAGTCTACTGGTAAAAATGTGACGATAGGAAATTTCAAATCATATAATTTGAGCAGTATTCAAATGTCTTCCTCAGAATATTAAGCGCCAAGAACTGACACTGCAATTCATTACTGCAACACCATTTAGCCGTTACCGCTGTAACAGTTGCAACTCACACTCTTGTGGCTTGAGGCAAAGTCCACAAATGTCCACATAGGTTAAAAAGTCAGAGACTGCCGCAATTGCTCAACATTAGGGTGGCAGAACTTACACTCATAATAATAATAATAATAGTCATTAAAAAACTGGTGTTCATTATATGAATTTTTTATATGCTGAAGTAAGTAATGAATCCACTAAATACAATTTTTGGCAGCTTTTATGAACTCATAAACCAGTTTCAATTGGTTCTTGGTGATGATTTTGGTCTCGTTTCTGTTTTAAAAGACCTCTGTGCAGTTAAAAGACCCAGTAAGCACTTGATTGGCTCATCCAAGTCAACACCTTCCCTTACATCCTGTATTTCACTAAAGCACTGAAGCTGAAAGCTACTTAGGGGCTTTAGAGGTGATGACCTACCTAGAAACGGACAGCAATACAGGCTTAAAAGCCGCTTTGTTTTCATGGTTTTGTACTAGATTAGGACAGGCGAGACAATGTTGTTCTGACCTGATAGACATGGGAGATGAGCTTCTCAGGGCTGCTGAAATCCAGTGTGCAGAGAGGACAAATAAAGTTGTTGCCTTGGTCTGCCCCTTCCTCGCTCTCCTAAAGTCAATCAAGCAGCATTAAAACACATTCAGGAGCAAAAACTGCACTATACCTTTTACTGTACTTTACCTTTACTGTATCCTTCAAGAGTTAGGAACAGTCAAAACTGAGCACAATTTAATGCATAAGTATGTACACTGTTTAAAAATGTTGTGTATATAAAAACATCCATTTGAAATCATTCTTCAATAACTGAATGTACCTTAAGCGCTGCTGAAATGTGAAATGTGTGGCATTTTGAACCTTGCATTATGAACACTGCACATGAACCTGGAATATAATACAATTGATTTTTATATTTTTTTGTAGATGATATACCATCCATATTCTGAAAATACAATTTAGGTACAGAATAAAGCTCTGCACTGTAACTCATTACTCTTGTTGGGCTTTTGTACGGTCATCACTCACTGCACATTTCCAGCTGAAGCGTTTCTGCATGGTTTATGGTGATGTGTTGAGTGTGTGAATGAGCAAAAATCTAACAAGCCCTGGTGACTCACTAACAGTGACATGATGCTGTGTGCTGTCACAGATGTGAGTCACACACAAGCCCAAATGCAGAACATTTTCAAACAGAAGGTCCAGGCACAAAAACATATTGGCTCATACCAGGAGGGCTCTGTTCAAGAACATTAAATTGAAGTGCTTTCATTGTCATGTTCAGTTTTTCTTAACTGTGTAGGGTTTCTAAAGGTCACACACGGATGTTCTCCAGGATTATACAACATTCTAAAAGATTTTTGCAGCCGAACAAAAAAGCACCTCTTTTATCTACCAATTTTGCTGATTTGATTTGACATAAGAAAACTCAAAATATTACAATTTTAGCGAATTTACATTTTTTGTAGCAAACATTCTACCTTTTTTTTACAGACAAAAAACACATAAAACCATGACCATATGGATTTGAGATATACATAAAAATGGACCTGTGCAGTTAGTTTAACTAAATCTGTTAAAACTGCAGCAAACACCACAGCTAACTGTGTTCCTGTAGCTAACATTAACCTCTGAACGGCATTTATATCCAGATAAACGTTAACATCAACATGCACAACTGGTAGAGGAGAGTTTAAAAAACCTCTGGCTATTAAGTTTACCAACTTCACAACCCAACTTGTTTTGCCACAATGCAGGTCGGATCCTTGTCACTAATTTATCTCTGTGGAATCTTGTTTGTATGTTTATGCCCCGTGAACAACATGTGGTGCAATAGCTCATGGCAGTCTGAGGTATGTTGTGATTATATCACAGCTAAGGGGCATTGTTTGGCCTGACATGAAGCAGAGGTATGGCGGCATGTGTTCAGACTGGCCACTGGGACAAAACACAGGGGTGCTGTGGCTCTGCACTGTCCCTGCTGCTTAACTGGACAACAGCCTGGAGGCAACTCAAAAAGTCTCATTTCCCTTGGACCTACACACACTGCTCAGTCCTCTCTTCCAGAGCCAGGCCACCATGGAGGTGTAAGTTCGACTTTAACATTTCCATTTTGTAGAAGTTATGACAATCAAAATTTTGAAATGTACCTTAAGGTGTAAAAGCCTTGATACAATAGATACAAACTATAGCTACTTCCAGCTACTCGCATCTAGCCAGACTGCTTAGTTTGATCATCCATAGTCGAAATACAATCAGAATTCAAACCAATTCAAGATGAGTCAAAATATTGTGTGTAAAATAAACAACTACACTGGGCACAATTATGAAAAAAAATTAAATTAATAAATAAAAAATTTTACACTCCTCTCACCTCTTTGACTCCCGCTCCTTGTAGGCGGCACTGTGACCTCTTGGTGGTCATGTGGTCGTCAATGGAGGTGTTGGAGGACGAGTCTTCACCGTGGTTGTCTGGGTCACTATCACTGTCTTCTATGGAGGCAAACACAGCCCTATCAATACAGACAGACAACAGAACACAGAGCAGGGCTTACTCTCACTAACACCCCTCAGTCTGAGGACGTCCTACAGAGTCCATCCAGTCCCTCCTTCGCGTCCCGTCCCTCCATCCTGTACCTGAGATGCTATCCTGCTCTTGGACTTCCTGGGAGTTGTTGCTGCAGCATTCACTGTCTTCGGTGAATTCGTCCCTGCCATCCATGTTAATAGTGTGCTGAAGTCCTGTGATGCCTGAAGTGTGGAATGGCCCTGAAGATAACAAGATATTACTTGGTCAGTGAGAGAAGTGAATCCAGTCAGAAAAATGGTGAGGAGTGTATGCAGTCAGCGTTTTTTATAAACTTTAAGTTAAACCTCAATGAAAACATATTTTCAACTCTACAGTTAATATGAAGAGAAACACCCTGAGAAAGTTTAAATTAGTCTTCTTTCAAAGATTTTGCTTCAGTACCATATTACATCTCTGGTTGTATTAAATAGCAAAGCAATATGCAAAAAAAAAAAAAAAAGTAGTAATGTGACAAATGCTAACAAAAAAAATGAAGCTCCTGCAAGTTGAATATTGTTTTTAACCATCATGACATTTACATAAAATGGGGGTATTTTTACATCTTTGTGTATTGCAATCCCATTAGGCAATGTTGACAAATGTTTACATCAACAAGATTAAGAATTTTGATTCGTCATGTATTCACTTTTCTAGATTTGACAAAAACATCTTGTTTTTTAACCATTACGAGATCACCATTAGATTTTTACATCACCATATACATCTCTACGGCTATCGTATTTAGCAGTTGCGTTGAATGATGCTGATGACGTTTTAATCGATGTTTAGGAAAACCCCCAGTATTTGTTTCTGATATGACAGTGAGTGAATGAAATGATAAGAAAATTCTGAGAACTAAACGGAACATTTGCAAGCTGAACCAGTGTGACAGGCTAAACAGCTGGAAATAATGAATGACTTCTATGTTTGCACTTGCATGAAAAGGTGTGGAACACATGAATGGAAGACAGGGCCTATCCAGTTTCACATCTTAGAAGATGTTTTTTGTTGTATGACATTACATTGCAATTCCCTGCATACCAGAAACCATTCAGGCAAAACACTGACAGAGGCCACATTTTTGAAATATGTAGATTCATAATATTCCACATAGACCCAAAAAAGTCTATTTTAATACAGAAGCAACATCTTTTCTTACCAAACACCATGCATCCAGCATGAGTTCCTAATCTCCATAGCAACATAGAAACAGTACCTATTTTCATAGCATACCACAAAAAGGTATAAATTTTTCAACACTGATGCATTCACCTATGCAGCAGCTAAAGCTTCTTGTCTGTCTTTGAGAGTCTTTGAGGTAAAACCTCAGATGTTTTCAGTTCAATATTAGAACAATTTGCTATTTGATTAATCACAGAACGGCGCAGATTATTGCAGTAACATATTACCGACACAAAAATAAAAGCTTTGGATGAGAACAGCTTTATCCTAGACAGTCAACTATATAAACAATTCTTCATTATTGTCAAAACTTTGGGAATCCACTTAAGGTGTGGAACTTTGTCACAGATTTGACTCTCATGTGAGCCATGCAGCACTGACATGTAATGAATGCCAAGGCAGCAAAGTGGGCTCACTGACATACGTGTGCACACATTAACTTCATTTGCATCCCAACCCCCACTTTTTCACACACGTATACACTCAGAGATACATGCTAGCTCTGTTCGACAGCCATGCTGCAGTCCCACGGGGGAGGCAGCCTGCACTCTTTTCCTCTAGCTAACTGCCTTGCTACTCAGTCTCTTTCTCTCTCTCTCTCTCTCTCTCTCTCTCTCAGAGTACCACCCACACACTGAACAGCCTGGCTCGCCCTCTGTCCTCCCTGCTTGTATGTAACTTCCATATCTATACCATCAGCTCTTGAGGGGGAGGATAAAGCTTCATACCATGGCAGCCCATATGTGGCTCATTTAACTCTTTGTGATGCCACTCTTTGTTTTATGGTAGCCCTATGGGTTGTGAGATTGTATAAAATCCCTTCACTTTTCTTATAATCACACTTGACCATGTAAACCTGTACTCAACCAGCGGCTCTTCTTAATTGGAAATAGTTTAGTTGAAAGCTCCTCTGGTATTCCCCAAGAACATCCCACTGAAGGTGGCTAAAATTAATGATAGCTTAAACCCAATTTTCTCCCCCTGTGCGCTCTCTCTCCATTAACACAAATCAGAGATGGGAGAGAGATCCTGACTTCAGTTACCTGAGACTGACAGAAGTAATTACAGCATTCACAGTCACAATCCTGAGGTATTGCTCACATACGCACTCTCTCTCACTCTGAGGAAAACAGAGGTGTAATCTTGAGGGAGGTTTGTCATTGTACCATTTCACCAGTATTGAGAAGTTAGGATGCAAGCACAGTTTGGACACTTTGCCCATCAAAAAAACACACCATTCATTAGCACTGGTAGAGTGGGTCACAGTATTGAACTATGAACTACTACAACACGCTGGCTTCACGGCACATAGCCAATGATTGATGTGTGAGAGATACCCATCCCCCCGCTGCTAGGGCTCTGTCTGTACATCTGTCTCTCCTCGCTCCCTCGCTCCCTCCCTCCCCCCTCCTCCCTCCCTCAGTCTCTGCCACTGTGATGTTATCTCTGAGTCTGTGTGTCTGTAGGCAGGAGGTGACGCAGTGTCTGACTGAATCCAGACAAAGAGACAAACTCATCAGCCAACAGACACACAGAAGAGGGAGAGGGGAGGAGAGGAGGCAGTGGGGGGTGGAGGGGTAGCGCGCAAAACAAAACAGACAAAAGATAGAATGCCAAAACTCTACTCAAACACCAAGCTATGGGGGTCCTGTTGAATTCAAAGCCCCCTCCTTCTCCTTTTCAGCCACCGTCCCCTCCAAAAAACACACACATGCAGACACACAGCGTCTGAATTTGCAGGAAGTGCTGGGGCCCCTGTCTTCCATTCACACAAACACACACACACACAAACACACACACACACATAAAAACAAAGAGTAAGGATGCTAGGCCAAACACTTGATCAATTCTTACTTAGATTACCTGATGACCTACTATTACTTTTTTTCTGTGGGGAAGACTTTCTCAAGTTGGCAGCTAATAGAAACCTGAATCCTCCTCCTTGGTAATAAGAAACTGAAAATGAACATTTCCTACAGCAAACAATATATTGGTCTTTTAATCTGGCCACAAGACAGTAATCATAAAAGCACACGCCTGACACAGATCAATCAAGAAACATTTGCACTTTCAAAACTAAGTTCAGATGCTTCACATAAACAGGTGTGCAAAAATCTTAACTTTACTCCTAAAACACATGAACTTTAAGTCCAATTAACAAAAATTTTAGCCTCTGTATCCACAAATATGTACACATGCTCAAAAGGGTATGAAAGGGTATTTAAAAAAAGAACTAACTCAAAAGAGTTTCCAGGATGTAATACATGCATTCGTACTGTTAAACATACTATGGTTTCTGTTTACTGTCAACTTGAAGGACACATCCACTTTTCTCCATAAAGCGTGCACCACCTCCAGACCCAATTAACTTTTATATAATGCTGTTTTTCTTGGCTTTGTTGTACATCAAATCTGAGGAGGAACACAAATAGCTAGACAGACAGCGCTGTTGTATTATTGTCTGGAATTCCCTGTGCGTGTGTGTGCTTGTGCATGTGTGTGTGTGTGCTTGTGCATGTGCGTTTGTGTGTGTGTGTGTGTGTGTGTGTGTGTGTGTGTGTGTGTGTGTGTGTGTGTGTGTGTGTGTGTGTG
>JAQMCX010000001.1:15052670-15063104 GCA_029814765.1 Acanthurus leucopareius | reverse complement strand
CCGACCTCACCACCTCACTCCACAGAGTCCTCACACTCCCCGGGGAAGGGCTGTATGTGTGTGTGTGTGTGTGTGTGTGTGTGTGTGTGTGTGTGTGTGCTTGTGCATGTGTGTGTGTTTGCATGTCTGTGTGTCAACCTGCCTGCCTGTCAGACTGTCTCCCTGCCTGTCTGGTCTGTCAGTCTGTCTGTCTATCTGGTCTGACCGTCTCATGGGGGAAAAGCTCTGTGTATGCAATTCATACGCTTACAAGAAAAGACAGGTAAAACAATCGAGGCAAAGCAGAGTGAGAGTCAATTTGCAAAACACAGAGCCTGAACTCACACTTTAGTAACACGGCAGGCACCCAGGGTTTTGTAAATAAATAAATGGATGGATAAATAAATAAATGAATAAATAGATAGAAATTTTTTTTAAAAGTTAGATTTTTTTTAACTTGAAGTTTTCTGAGATATACCACATTATGGTGTTGAGCTCTCCTGAGGGTTTTCAGCTCCCACTCTGGACTCTTAAGGAAGTGTTACAGAGCAGCAAATGAGCTCATTAGCTCACAAGGATTACTGTAGTGCAAGATGTATTTCAACAACAGTTTACTCTGACTATGTTTAGAAAGGAGGGCCACAGCATACATAACTTTAGCAGATTAGACCTGGCAATCCCCTTTCATGGACTGAAGCAGGTTTGAGAGGTCACCATACTGTTTACCAAAAAGGGGATTCAGGGAGGCAGAAGGCCAAAAGCTGAAGCACAAGGATATTGCCTGGGTCAAGACCTTTGAATCCACCCATTCCACCAAGTTCAGCTCAGAGATTCCACAGACACAGACTGTGAAGAGTTTACAGTCTGGTATCACACGAACACCAAAGGTTTATTCACACCTGAGGTCTTAACAGCATTCCCTCTAGTGAAATTTGTAAATTGTTGGGCAATTTCTTTCATTTGAAAATGAAATCAAAATGAGGTGCAACAAGACAAAATAGTATAGTGCCACTGATGGCATAGAGGTAAGCCTACTTACAAAAAAGGATGCTTGAGGACAATGTTGTGTCAGAAAACACTTAAACAGAAGTTAATTAATACAAGAAAAAATGTATAATAGGCTTTTTTGTGGCAAGAAATGCCACTGATATCTCATTCTAAAAAGAAACATAACAGAAACATTAATTTTAACAATTGTCACCCAAAGGTCCCATTCAATTGGCATGCTTTGAATGGCTGAGACTCTGTTTCATTTTTGCCAGTTATCTTCTTCATGGATCAGCAAACATGATAATTTTTCATTGCTAAATAATCTGAGGGTTTTTTCTTACTTTATCAGTCATTTTATCCACAACATGTAACAAAATAGTGGAAGAGGCCCACTTTAACTTTGCAGAACCAAAGGTGAAGAATTTAAGAAATGACTGAAAAAGAGTAGATGTTTACCAAAATAACTATCTATTTCTTTTCTACCGATCCACTGATCACCTAATTGTTTCTGCTCCGTACTGCTTTCCCCTTATCATGTACTGAAAATGAGATGTCAGAGCAAAGTGAACTGACACTGTGCAGAAATGCTTGTCCCCTCTGACCACAGTTAAACAACATGCTGTTTGTGATCAGACTCTAAGCTTCCTTCTTCTTAGTGCCCAAGATGTGTTTTTGCTAATTTACTCTGCAGAAATGACACCTTAAAACAAAACTTAGAAACTAGAAACATGGCTAGCCACAAGCACTGGTAAAAAAGACAAAGTAGAGGACGATATTATCACAAGGTTTCTTGTTAATTGATCTACTCAGAAAAGACCAAAACGAGTGACTAATAATCTGTCCTCAAGTAAGCCACTAAAGGTTTTGCACTAAATTTCAAATGAGCACTGTTTCCTTGAATTTATCACAAGACTGAGTACATTATGTTTGGGGGGAGATGAAGGTGATGGGTACGACTACAGTTGATTAATATACCAATCTTGATGAGTTTGCAAAAAATAATAACAGCTGCTTTCAATTAACTATTGAATATTTGCCAGAGTTATTGCTCGCTTGCATATTCTTATTTTTCTTTGCTCTTTGTTAATGTGTAACTATGTCAATTTAAACTACTCAAGGGTTCATTGTGAAATAAAATAATGGAAGGAAAAAATCACAGATCAGCCAGTACAGTCTTGTGCTGTTTTTCTTACATAAACTATAAATCACTACAAACCCTGAGAAATCTATTATGTTTTAACGTCATTTAACGTCATTAGTGAACATAACATGCTTGATTATACAACATACAATGGAGCATGCAATTGTATATCATGAGGAACCCTGTCTTTGGTTTAACACATCCATATGAATATATTACAAGCAGCAGACATCAAGGAAAGCAACACATACAAGTCACCCAGAAAATCAACCCAACACATCCCCGTTCAAAACCTACACTAAACAGTGATACTGGACGGAACATGGTTGAATAACTCGTAAAATAGTATTAGACAATACCTGGAATACCTACAGTTAACTTTGAAGGGGTTGGTCTGTTTTCGCCTGGACATATTATTGCCCACTCCCGGCAAAAAACTGGAATATCCTCCTAACCCCGGACAGTTACCCTGCGACCAGTCCAGGTGTATAACCCTCTGAGGGACAGATGATGAACGAAATAATAACAACAATAAATGATCCACTCGTCCACTCGATCAGCGGAGTAGTGGACCATTCGGGTGACGAAAAATTAAAAAACGGACACAAAAAAAGAGTCACATTCTTGCAAACGCCAAAGAGCCCCGTCTCCAGTCGATCAGGGGGTTCTAAATGATGTACAAGCCCGACCAGAGAGACGCCGAGCAGCCCCGAGCTGCTCCGATCTCGAGCCGCTGGCACCCGTGCGCTCACTGCAGCGATGCACGAGCTCAGCTGATCTCTAACGTAAAACCAATGAAGCTCCACCGAACAGGATTGTGGGATATGCAGCGACGCTCGGGAGTTCATGCTAAAGATACTACGCCGCGTTCAGGTAGTGTGGGAGAAAAAAAATACTTCGTGTAGGGACACCTCATAAGACTTTCGCATTTACATCAGTATTTCTAAAAACAAGTCATAATGTTTGTGGTCTTAATATTAATGTCTAAGTGTTCCTTTGCTATATTTTGAGCTGTAAGATGTTCTTAAGAGAGACACTATACACTTTCATAGTTTAAAATAATCAATTTCTATACCATTTATAGAAGTCTAGTTTTTTTAACATTGTGGTAACTATTAAGACATATTATGTGTTACTAAGTAAAGTCAACACTAGTAAATGGTCAAATAATATAGAAATAATCTCTAAAATCAAGAGCTAATCTCATAATCAAATAATTTATAATTATGAAGTGCCAAAATCCAAAACCACAACAGCTGATAAACTGGCATGTCAAAAGATGCATCTGTGTTACAATTAAGCAAACTCCTACACTGATAAATTGAGACAACTGAAAGTAAAAAGAGACGACTGAAAGTTCCAATAAAAAACAAAACAAAACAAAAAAATTAGAAAGTGGACACTGAGTTTTTTTGCTACATAAAAATTTGTAGTACAAAACAGAACCAAATCAACAATATGTTAGCAATATATCTGATAACAACATATTAACCAATATTTGTTTTGAGAATGCAATTCTTTTTATAATAATCCTTTAATTCAATTTATAATATATTTTGACCAAATCAGTACTGAGCAGGAATTTAAACTTGAAAAGAAAAGAAAAGAACTTTGTAAGTGCCTTCTGTTGGATAAAAGATGTAATAAGGACTGTTTTTATTTTCATTCACCTCAACTAAAATACTGTTATGAGGTGGAAACAGAAAACTCTGAGGCAGATTTCTTGAAACTGGCCATATTACAGCAAGACCATCAGAATGGCTATATATACCACTGAGGATAGCTGAGAAAATATATGGGTTTTCTGTACCGCAACATTATGCTACTTATTTGCCTGAACAGACACTATCTACGGAGAGTAATATTGCTATTCAAGATTTTGAGTGATTTTTTTTCCAATGCTGAAAGCACCAAAATTTATTACACTCACTTAATTGAAATATTGTTTTGCAGTGGAGCCAGAAAACTCTGAGGAATATTTCTTAAAATCTAGCCAGATTGCACCAAAACCACCAGTATGGCTATATATACCACTGGGGATAGCTGAGAAAATACGTTTTGTAATTTAGGCGAACCAACCCTTTAAACTTAAGTATATACTTCAGACCTATGGAGGTTTTAAATCTCACACAACACAGTTATCTTGATTGTTTTTTTCACCCAGATGATAAGTCTCTGGACTGGCAGGTCAAAAATATGAAAAAGTGACTTGATGGGTGTGGACTTGTTTCAACATGGCACATTCATGCATTAGTTAGGGTTGTAGTAAGACTGACAAACATAAATGTGGCATTAAGACTATGAATATGTAACATCTTCTCATAAGAAAGACCACATTAAACTTACAGGGTCATATGGGAAAATTAGCATCATATTATCTGCATACATCTATGATGTTTTTGCAATGGCATTTTGAACCATATTCTTGATTTTTCTGCCACAGTCCAAAGAGTTTATTGAACACAGCTGATAATGATATGTAATTACCCCTCTGCTACACAGCACTGTAATGAATTAGCAACCTGATCAAGATGTTTATCTCTCAACAGTTCTGAACTTAAACAAGAATATGTAATACCAATGTATATCTGTTTTAAATTGTTTCTTATGCTTCTTATATTTAAAATGTAGATAAAAGAAAAATTGATTCACAAAACTTAAGTATCAGATTTAACATGTGACAGTTAGGGTTAAGGCAGAGGGCAGATCAGCGAACTAGGAATGTAACTTGATGGTTGTGAAAGTAAAGGTAAGTTAATATTAGACTAAATAACAGGATACGTTCAAGATCATTACAGTGTTTCCATGTAAAAGACTAAGTATGTTATTTACTGATTTTCACCATCAAGTACCCATCCACCAGATTTTATGCTTACTCTTAAAATATTATTTGTTACAGTGAGGCTGCAGGCACACGAATAACAGGCTCAACCACGATATCCCCATCACGTATCTGTGTTTAATCTGAATGACCATCCACAGCAAACAAAAGCTTGGGAACATCTTATATTCCCTGACGCTATCTGTCCTGACACCATTAATACAATAATTTGATTACGGTTATTCCATCTGACTTAGCTTTTGATTACAATTCATTTTTAAAATGTCCTATGTTCACTATGTCAACTATACTCTAACCATAGTCTAAATATTATCTTTATTGATGAAAACTTTTAATCAGCGCTCACTAAAAAATATCATCCACTGTGAAAATCAACCATGGATCAAGCCCGACTTCCGGAGTACTTTTTAGCACCACTGGAAAACACTGGATGGCGCTCCAAACCACTCAACTGCTACTGTCATAACATTACATATAGTCGTCATCACTGACTGCCACGAGTAAACGGACCGCAGCACGACTTGACTGAATAAAAATGTATTCTTCCGCACTAGAGAAAATATGCCATCTCAACAAAATAATCTCTTCAAGTCCATAAATTCACGGCGTTTTTGAAACAAGTGACAGATGACGCACAATAATGCTCGATATTAAAGCCACGTAGCACACAATGTTTTAAAGTCAATTGGCCAATGAGATTAATAGGACGATAGCTAGCTGGCTAACGATAACAAGCCTAACGTTAGCCCTTTATAGTCAACGCGAGAACGACAGAGGAGAACGAGCTCATTAGCTAAACATCAACTAGCAAATGATTACCAAGACTAACAGTACATATCACAAAGCTACAAATCACATCATCACGAGGACATAATTTTACTATTACCCATGGTGTCCAGTGAACACTGGCATATCAGGTGGCGTATCAGAGTCCCGGGCAGAGGCTCAGACAGTGAAGAAGTCCTCTCGTACAAGCTAACGTTACTGTACGCTGATGATAAACTTCAGCTCCTGAGAGCCAGTCCGCGCTTCTTTCATGAACCTCTGGGATATGTCTGTGTAACCCTCCGCCTGCGGTAGATGTGCTGAGGCTGGAGTAGCCACCATTTTGCATGTCTAGTGTGTTCCTCCCTCCATTGCTAATAGAGACGATTCCAGTCATTTTCTGGCATCATTACGGCTAGTAAGTATATTCTGAGAATAATGTGTCGGCAAGAATATATGAAAATGGCTTTACGTGTGAGTAATTATCAGTGGTTTGTTTGTATCTACGTTGACAACTCTCACTGAGGCGCTGCATAGGAAGTCGCAGAGCTCAGTGCACCGGGGTTGTGCCTGTCAGCAGCTAAGTTAGCTAGCATGGTTAGCATAGCCTTAGCTGTAGCCTTGCTAACTACCTAACGTCAGAGAGCTAGAGATGTAAGCTCAAGCCATTTATATATTGTGTGATTGTCCACTAAGCCGCAGTCATCGTGACAACACGTAATGCTAAATTCGTGTTTCCGTATCTTTCTAGCTAGCAAACATAATTCATATTTTCCATTTAGTTTTAGTTGTATTTAGACAAGGTAACAGAGAAACTGATGAGTGCTCAGGTGGCTAGCCAACGCCACACAGGTCTCGCTAGCTTGATAATCCAAATGCTTCAAGAAGGCCTAAACGGCATCATGTCCTGATCAATCGGCAACCAGATTCAGGTGTCATGACCAACCTGTATTAGCCTCTCGTTTCAGTTCGACATTACTGTTTAATACAGTGGATTAAATGAAATAATATAAGCCAAGGTGAAATAACTTCTGTAGTGTCAACCTAATATGTTGCCCTTAGATTGAAAATGTAAGTGCATACTAGTGTTAGCTTGTTGCTGACTTTGGATAGGTTCAATTGCGATATCAAAGTAACATGATGCATTTTACGTCTGGATTAAACCTAAGTAATGATGTCAGACTTTTACTTTTGCAGACATTTATTGTAAACATTCCGGCGATCCGTCAACGTTGCATTTGCTTTTCCAGGAAGCTAACCAAAGCTAGCATAGTGTTAAGGACGTGGACTCCCTTTTCGCTCTAGTTTTGCAAGTTAGTAACTTGGTGTTGACATCGACTTAATTAAGAAGGTAAAGTTAAAATACACACCTGTTTTTAATCATTCGCACGTAACGTTAACGTATTCAACATCTGTTAAGACCTTCCTTAATGAAAGAATTTTTGGTTTAACGTAAAGGAAGTCAGCTGTAAGTAGGAAGTGGGGAAATAAACGTGACGTGCCGTGTGGGTGATTCCTTAAGATCTTTCCACATCTCCTCTTAATTGCTTTGGATTAAGCAATTAGCTCATGCAATATAACGACAGTTTTATGGTGTGCAGAATTCTTGTAGTAAAAATATTGATGGCTATTGTAAACAGACTTTAAAGTTGTCATTCGATAGACAATTCAGAACAGTAGCATGATTACTCCTTAACGTTTACTTAATATAAATAGCCGTGGTCATAATTAAAACCACTTAAGATACGCAGCCAGTCCTTGTGGTGACAAACGTTGTGGCATAATAGTTGTTTAACAAGGTTCAATAAGTATAGCTCCTTTTTCTAATAGGGTTAGCAGTTATTCATCACACAGTGTAGCAAGAAATTCATGCTTGTCATTGTCAACTTGTAAATTTCTCTCCCACTATGTAAGGGTCTTGGTTACACATAATACAGTAGCTGATTTTTAATCTCACAGATTTCTTGTTTATTTATTGTTTACTCTCTCACAGTAACAGCAACCCTGCAAAGTCAGTAATGGAGAAAGTGCTGGTGGAGGTAGCATTAGTAAGTTTTTCAGCATTAGTATTGTTTGCTGTGCGAGCTTTGTCTGCTAGCTAGATGCAACTTAACATAGTTAAATAAATAATTATTTGTGTAGCTTAACTGAACCTACAACTTGAAGGCAACAACTGGTGCTTTGGAATAGAGAAAGGACGAAGATGGGAGGAACCCAACAAGAACCCTTGTTTGCAAACATTTAGTTTTTTATCAGGACTCCTTGATGCTGCCATTTTTTGTTGGTTTGAGATCTGTTGAGCGACTGCAGAGCCTCCGGTTCCAGCTACTAATTCCCATGACTGCTACATAGTTAGAGTTAAGCTCAATAGGGGCTAAATTTGACTGTTTCTATGAACCACAAGGCTTTGCTCATATATATTTCAAGTAATTTCAGATACACTTCACAAACTTAAGCATACTGAACATTTATATGTTGTAGAAGACCTTGGTATGAGGAATGAAGGGTACCTGCAATAATTGATAATTAAGTATATTTCATGTCAAAGATTTGATAAAGTATAGAAAGCAGGATATTAACATATTTTAATATTAATATACATGTGAAACGTATACATTACTGATCAAATTTAATTTTAACACTTCCATGTTTGCCCAACACTTTGTTGTGTTTTTATGTAAATTTAGCAAAAATGTAATTGCCATGGCCAGGGGATCACTTGTGGGTGATTGTAAAGAATAGAGAGATTTATTTGATAGTGCTTCATTTGGAACATCTGCATGTACACCTGAGACAAGAAAAAATGAAGAGACCAAGTGCAGGTTACATGGCCTTCCAAACAGAGTAGGGAAAATGCTTCTCCCTGGTGGTGTCTGTATATTTCTCTTCTAGGAGCTGTCATAAGGTCTTTTTGTCTAGTTTAACCATGCATTTTCTCTCCAAACAAAGAAGGTAGAAGTGGATGTCACACCTAAGCTTTCAATTTCTAACTATAAAATCCAAATGGTGTTCAGTATTCTTACTGTGTTTTATCTTTTAATGCTTTACAGTATAATGTTTCTGACTTCAGGTTGAGTGTTCCCTACGGTAAAAGGGAGGTGTGGCACGCTTTTTGCTTGTTGCTGGTTGTCATGCTCTGAAAGCTAATCTAGGCTAGCTCTCCAAATCTCATGAGAGGAAAAGCTTGTTATTAACATTTCAAAGTACATGCAAATTACACCCAAACAGGAATGATCTGTGAGTTATATTGCACAATCTGAGTAAATGACTCAAAGCATTAAGTCTTTTTTAAGGAAATTTTAGAGTCTTTGGGGTAATCAGTATTGAGATGCTTTGCTAATACAAGAATGTTGTTTTGTCATGGTATGGTGCACCCATGATGAGCTTTGCTCTTTTCTCTCGTGACCTGCCTAGCGTTTGCTTTTTTTTTTTTGTCTTTTGAACTTTTGCTGGGCATGGACATGTACTCTTCAGTAATGTCACATTTGGGCCAAACAAACTGAACTAAAGACAGTATTCTATTTCCCAGGAATAGTATCTATGTTAAAGAGTGATGGCCATTAAGTGCAATAATAAACATGATGTGTTTTCTTATTTTGTGGCCGAATTTTCTATATCACTGCAAAAACAAGAGTAAGAAACTGTAATTCAAACTGTTCTCAGCAGGGCCTGGATTTGCCTTCTTTAATCTGTACACGTTTGATTATAAGCACAGCAAGAGGCATGGAGTCATGATTTAAGGAGCCCAACACTAGGTCCATTCAGCTCAGGTAATTTAAATGGTGTTAAGATGGACAGTAGATCTCAGGATTTATTATGGCCTTTTATAGTGTGGCCTTGCCTGACCACCCTCCCAAATCCTCTTTGATCACAGTGAATTGCTAGATTCTTCCCTAACCACAGTATGCAACAAAAGATGCCCTCATTCCCTCTGTGTCTGGATCCTTATTTCCCTTAGTAAACTGGCATAGTTTCAAAGAATTTCAGTTGATCCCATCAGTTAATGATAATGTGAGATTTGCCCACATACAAATATTGCAGTGACCGCTGTAAGCTGGGTTTTTTTTAAAAAGTCAGAGGCAACAAAGTTCCTCTAAGACAAATTTCAAATTTATGTTGGGTCAATTTAAAGCTCATTCTTCACTGTCACCTTAATCTTGAAAAGCTCAGTTAAATGTAGGAGTCCGTGTCATGTGGTAACAGGAGCTGGAGTTGATTTAAAGGCACTCTGGCAATTAGTCAGCTTTGGACCTAGTGAGATTTCTTTAAGTCTTATGGCTGGGCTCTCGTGAGAACAGCAACATTACTGGATAAGACACATGCTTACAACACATTTTTATGTGCAGCAATTTCACAGAAGCACAACACAAAGCTGCCTTTTGTCCTATACTGAATTAGGTGTCAGCTGTTAGAGCTATTTAAAATCATAGAAGAAAATCATATCAAAATCTTAACTGTTCAGATGCTAGTGTGCCAGCAATCCAGCCAGATGGATTATTCACTACACTACACAATGCATATAAAAAAGATTAGAAAAGTACCCTGTTGTGTGTCAAAATTTCAACCCTTTTTTTCTGGTGTGTATTAATTACATAGGGAAAAGCTTGCTCTATTTGTTGTGTAACATGTTTTGTGATCACTAGCTGGGTTTACATGGAGCCTAATATTCCAATTAGAATCGGGTTAGAAGCCCAAACTGAATAAAAATGTTCCATAT
>JAQMCX010000001.1:15005048-15052570 GCA_029814765.1 Acanthurus leucopareius | reverse complement strand
TTGATTTAGGGTGAGCGAAAAGTAGACTTTTTTTTTAGAGATTTTATATTTTGTGGATATTTCTCAGAGAGTGTGTGAGATAGATTGTGTGTGTGTGTGTGTGTGTGTGTGTGTGTGTGTGTGTGTGTGTGTGTGTGTTTAGGGGGAGGGTGAGGGAGTAAAATCCTAAACTCAGTTTGATCTTTGGACACATTCATTTGCAGAACTTGAGACTCCTGACAACAGACGTAAGAATAAACGTGAACCCGTTCACCCAAATTTCATTTTATTCACTTAAACGGAATAAAATAAGAAGGTCTGTTATCGTCGCGCTCTTTTCACTTTAAATTTGGCCTATTTTAAGCATAAAGATTTTTAAAAAAGGAATGCGGTATGAAAATAAACTAATAAGTTTAATGAGTTTTCAAGCAACAAATGGTCATCAACGACTGAGAATCTTTGTAAGCGAGCAAACGACAACGATCAATATGATAACAATAATAATTTCCTAGTGATTGTTTTTTTTAATTCCGACCATATGTTTTCTTCTTTTTTGTCATTATCCGAGAGCTGCATTTTGGCCTAGAAGAGAAAAAAATCGGATTAACTTTTGAACCGATGAAAATAAGAACTTAAACTGGGAGGTAAATCTGGCCAGTGTCTCTTTGTGGGAACCGTTTCTAAAGCAATTAAAGCGAGAAGGAATTCCTCTCAGCTGCTCTTCCTCAAATCAGCTTTTTACGGACCTTAATGCGGGCTAATGTCCAGCATGGCTGAGGGCTTTAATGCAAGTGTCAAGAGGGCCTGCTATTAGAGTAACATTCGGCCAGTGGAGCAGCCGCCCCTCCCCACGCGCAGGGATGGGGTGGACAGTAAATTCACACTGACTCCGTTCACACAGGTTTTTCGTTTTCAGAACAGAATTTGGACATATGTATACATATACTACACACAATTATTGATAAAAGTACAATTTAAAGATACTGTTATCTGTTTATTTTGAGGTGATTTTGCTATCTTACAGTCTGCAGAGTAAAGTTATGTTATCCACCTGAACTTCAGAGTGACTTTTTAAATCTAGGCATTTGTCCTATATGATGATGTCACAAGGTAATTTTAGAATAAATTATAACATTTTTAAGCATAATTTTGACTAAAAAAATAGAGTTTACGATATACAAAGCTGAGGAAATGTGATGCTTCACATTTATCTGGACAAAGTATATTGTGCAGTATAATGCAGGATTTCAATCAGAAATTCCTCAATGGCTTCAACTACCGTTGGAATTTATCAATCTTATTTTCATCAAATTCTTTGAAAAAGCTCATGATGAAAAACAACAAATGTAGTTTATCAGAAAAACAGTCTAATATGTAAAGACCAATCAATTTGCAATGTTATAAAAGCAAAAGCTGCAAATCCTCCCACTTAAAAGGTTGCAGCCTGTAAAAAAGTTGCTTAAACAATAAATTGATTAATAATTGGGTGCTGTAATTGGTTCCAGATATTTTTGTTTTGCAAAACAGAGCCAATCGTGATCATGATGATTATTATACAGCTCTACTCTCGCCATTTTGACACAGCTTCTCATCCTGATAACCTTCAGGATCTCAGCACCGCTTGCTCCAAGCTAACTTTCTAAACCCCAAATTCATCTCAGATTTCTGTGGATTTCCTTGCTGCACTCATTGTTCTCTGCACTCTGGCTGCATTCAAACTTTATCACGGTAAAGCCTCTCCTCAGATCTGAGTTATCGTCTTTATGCTCCATCATCCCACTGCCTGCTTTCTGAATATCAAAACTTTATCCCTGCATCAGGTTTTTTGGCTGCCTGAATCAAAGCTCAGCCAAGGAAGCTGCAGAGATTTATAAATCATGTTCAGTTTTTAATCAGGCTTATAACGCATGAACGTTTGTAATTTTACCCCTCAAATGGCTCCCTGTGTTTCCAAGAGGCATTTTACATCAGATCGAAGAGAAAGTTGATGCCTTCAGCCTTCAGAGCCCATTAACTTTTATCATTAGGTTTTCTTTAACTTCATGTATATATATTAGATTTCAATCCAGCTGCTCAGGCCTGCACATGCTCTTAGTCAAGGTTAGCTTGTGCTCATTTGGGTGAAATTAATCATTTTGATGTATGGTTTGGAATTGACTGCTTCCCTGGGATTTGTGTGACTGGGGTAACAAAGCAACTTGCCATTAGCAATCCTCCGACTGAGTGTTAGCTGTACATTCACCTTTAAGACTTTCCTCCCAGGTACCTGATTTAAATAAACACATCTCTGGCTCTACAGTCTTTGTGTTTTGTGCTCGGATATTAATACTTGCCATTTGAAAGAGGCATCCTCAAGATAGTTGTTCTCAAGAAATGATCAGGGGGTTTACCACTTTGTGAAACACATGATTGTACTAAGGACATTAACACATTGGCTCAGGAACACTTTGTAAAATCATTGTTTTTGAACACAGTTTGATTGCAAATTATTGCAGTCTGTGTGTCTTTATGTTTTTCAAAGCATCCCAACTTTTTTGGAAGTGACAAATAATAATAATTTTTAAAAAAAAAATCTCAAAGACTGATGCAGCAGAACCTAAAACACAATCTAGTGATTTCATGCATTCTTCCTTGTCAACACCTGCAGTTTGCAGTACCCACAATGCAACTCGGCAGCTGACAATTTAGGCTAGCACGCTACAGGCAGCAAATGTAGTCTTGAGAAACTTCTGGTTTAAGTTGAAATGAGGACTGAAGTAAAGAAGTCTGTCTGGTTAGCTCACTTTTTTCCCAACTCTTCAGCCCAAACTGCCTCTGACTCAAGTGACATCTCACATCAGAGTTTGTGTAGCTTCCACTGAGGCCACAAAAGGTTTTGTACAACTTTTTCACAAATCCTATGTTACTTCTCAAGACCTGTAAACAGGCTTTGGTGTGTAAAACTGGTGGAGTTTTCCTTTAAAAACCCATTTCAAACTTTCCACATTATGCGCTTTAGTCGAAATCTGTGTTCCATGAGTATATAATTGTAAAAGACACACACCAGTTCTCTATATGTGATGTTGACCACAAGTTGTTCACTTTCTCTATGTTGTTTATCCTTGTATGATCCTGTAGACACAGCACACCATGCTGCAGCCAGGGCAGCTCCTCTGAGCGGTTTCTCTGGCAGACTTGACATATCGAGGTTGGCAGGTTTGTTTCCTCCCTCTTTCTCAGAGCTGGTCTTTGGTTGTGCCCCTCAGGCTGCGGCCCAGCACAAGGGTTCCTATTGTCAAGGCCTAATCCAGGGGCTACACAGTTTTAGCAACATGGTGGGATAAAAGCCCATCAAACCACTACTTTATGGGGGCAAATCTTTCCTAATCCCTTGCTTTATCTAAACAAAAGGAGAGAAACAAGAGGATAGAAAGAAATTGTGCAGACACAGGGCAAGGCCGGGAGCTAAGACGCAAAGAAGTAGTTTCACTGGAGAAGCTAACCATTTTTGACAGGCTTTCACTAGAGGATTGACAAAAAACGGACACCAGGATTCAAAAAAGGGACGTACAGGGTCTTTTTTCTTTTCTAAAGTAAGTTTTAAGATCCTTAGAGAGATATGTTGAAATTAGTAAGATCAAATTAAAAAAAACTTGACTATTAAAAGGGGCACCTGTCAGTTTTGGATGCCGTAAAAAATTGCCCCTGGTTTACTTTTATGGTGTAAACAAGCGACAACTGTGTGATCTTGAAGCTATTCTTTACTCTTTTCTCAGTCTGGGAAAAGGGAGTATGGGAATTTCTCTTTCTGGCCTCACATGCTGCTTAGACAATCTGCTCCATCACACCGACTGGGGGACCCTGACCTGTGTCCAAATCACATTTACTCTCAAGAAGACTCAAGTCAGCAAGAATCTATTTAATATCTATGTAGGAATCCTTCAAAGACACTGAATGACAGCTACAAATTGGGCTTTTATTCCACGTCTGTTTCTGAAACTCTGTGAGACACATTTCAAAAGCTATTGTTTGAACAGACCACCCCTTGTAAATTAGAGGAATCCTGTAACTCACATGTTCTCTGTGTATGTGTGCGTGTTGCAGGCACAAATCCCCTGACCCCATTTCATGTCTGCTGCCAATTCCAATTTCTATCTTTGCTCTGTGGCAACTCGCTTCGACTCCCAAGTGTCGCATCTGCAAATGACTCTGTGAGTTAGAGGCTCCATTTTCTGCCACAGTCAAAATGGTCCACAAGAGGACCATTTGGAGCCGGGCGGTCAGAGAGCCGAGCAGAGATTGAGAACAAGCCAGTTCGTTCTGGCTCTACGTACATAAACCACGACAGCTGGGGGGCTTTCAGCGTCTCGCTCGCCCTCTCGGGTATATGAACAGAAACATGGTGACACACATAATTCACCACCTGACAGTAAATACACTTTCTTCATCCACACGCAACAAAGTTCAGGCTTTTTGAAATTTAATACACAAAATGGAGAGCAAACTGATTTGATTATCATATTTTTCATATTTGTTTGATAGCATGCCCCCGGCTGGCTGGTGCTTGTGCACACTGAATGGGGTAATTAAGAGATAATAGGCTGGGGATGCTCGTCAGGGACTGAGTGATTAGTGATTCATTACATGGGCTTAGAACCAGGAAGAAGAGCAGAAGGGAAGTGGTTAGGTTTCGGTGGGGGGGTATACTGGAAGAGCCTGACAAATTGCCAGTGGATTTATCCAGGGTAATTAACTATCACCCAGGGAAAGGGCTGGGACTGGGACAGTAACCTACAGCAGAGTCACCAGTCATCACACAGACAGGCTGACTGGTTTTCTTTTCTCTGTCAAAAGGCAGCAAGTCTTTTTAAGGTTGCTTTGTGTGTTTGCAAAAATAAATACACAAACTATGAGACTACATTGATGTAAAAAAAATGATTTGAATTTAAGCTGAGTGATGGTGCCACATGCTAACAAAGAATAAGATGCTCGATTCTCTTACATTCAGTTTGTAGCACTAAGAAGGCTATTTTTTGTCACGTGACTTTTTTGGTTTCAACCAGCAGCCAATTAGCTTAGTTTAGCACAAAGACTGGAAACAGGAAAACTGCTAGCATTGCTCTATTCTGAATCACTGGATGTAGAGCATGGCTTTGCTCATGTATTTGATGGGACCTAGCCAGGACATTTTCTTTTACTTACACCAAACTGATAATGGGTGCAGCCAGACTTTTCTCCAGTGCTGTGGAGATGTGGCCGATTATGCTAAACTAGCCTTGATCTGTCCGTCAGAGGGTAAAAAAATTCCCACAAGCACTTTTGGCTCGCTAAGTTACACACTTTATATAGTTCTAACTATTTCACTCTTTTTCCCATCTTTTCTTGTCTTTGGTCAAAGCTAAGCTAACCTGAAGCTGAGGCATGGTAACTATCTTCTCAAGCTTTGGCAAAAGAAAGAATAAGAGTTTTTTTTAATTGCCAACTGCTGCTTTATAATTAATGGTTTGGTTTATAGAAAGAGTTGTTGTCATGTAATAGTTATTTAAAAGTTCAAGTTACAACTGCAATGAATGCTAGTCTATTTAGTCTTCTGTCAGTGGATGAATTTATGTCCTTCTCTCCATATGATGTCAGTACAAAATATATGAGGATAAAGATAAAGAAAGATGCCCCTGGATCTTAAACTATGAGATGAACACCAGAACAAAGTATTTGCTGCTGATACTTTACATACTTGTAACCTTTGTTACTGTAACAGAGACAATATGAGCTGTGTTGTCAGTGTTTCTTAGGTTGAACCCTGACCCGCTGAAACTGTGATACTAACATGTAACAGCAAGTGAGATAAATGTAAAGCAGACCCAGTAACATACATAAAGACAACACAAGAGGCAATGTTTCCAACAAGTGTGTCTGTGGAGTCAAGAAATGTTTATACTGAACTGTGTAAAAGTCACTGATAAAAGCTAAAGCAAGATGAAAATAATAACAAGCAAGAGGCCTAGAAATATTATGCAAGACGTCTTTTGAAGCTAGTTCTCTGAACCAGTTCCCAGTGTGAAATGTTTTCTAAAACACACTGAATCTAATAAGAGTCTATGAAATGTAGTAATAAGGAGTATTAAACAGTGAAATTCAGCAGTATTCCTCTCTAAGAATCTTTGCATGGCACACATATGTATGGCTTTCATCCACTATTTGATTGTCATGATCCTATAAAGTAGGAAAGTCCAGATTCCCATCTCCATAGTCCTTCCAAAGCTATCCTCCCATCCTAAAGCATTCCTCTCTGGTCCATATCAGCCTCACAAAGCAGCACACACTTACACACATTTTCTCTGTCTGTTTTATCTGATTTGGGAGCACTTTGAAACAGCTCTAAGTCTTTTCTCGATTAAAAGGACAAAAGGAAAAAAAACTCAGCTGGTGTGATAACCGTTCCCCTCCTGCAATAGCTACCTCTCAACATCCAACATCTGGCTATTGTTGTTAAATCTGCTTTAAAGCATCTGTAGATCATCTGGATTCAAACATTTAGAGAATGGAGGCTCATCTGTTGAGCTTAAGTCACTGATGAGTTGCACTCCTCTGCTCTTTAGTCTCTTCAGCAGAATAAAGGCTGTTGAACTGAAGCTCTTATTCAAACACCTCTAAGTCTAACACAACTATCTGCAAAAGTATGCTTGAAAGCAACATAAACATGCACAAAAACACCACCAGTTCTTGGTTACTGACAGTTCAACCTATATTCATCCATTATCTCTTCATGTTATAAAGTTGTGATCATGCATCTTAGCGAGAGCCCAGCTCACGGAACACATAAGCTCTATTAGACAGTGTTTTACTAAATGAGCATAAGGGGTTGATTTATTGTTGTTTTATAATCTGGGTTTATGCCTTATTCTGCAAAAAGCCTTTTTAAGAAGGCTTTGGCTCGTCGTCAGGGCAGAGCCACATCCAGCTTTAACGCACTTACTGGCCACTGGGACATCACCTCAACAACCATTCAAACACAGATGAGTGACAAAAGGACCAGTAGTTCAAATTTGTGGCTTGTGGATGACAAATAATCTGTTAATTCCAAATCTGTGCTGTGCAATTGCCCCTGAAAAGCACAACTTGTCCTTTTTATGCTTTTGTTCTAGTTTCGATTTAATTGGTCACCATGTTAAGTGGTGAGTTTATGGCCTCATTCAGACCAAATCAAGTGCTGTGGTGAAAACTCAGGTTCTCCCATTTATTTTTATGAGGGTTGTCTGATTACACTGCAACTGTAGCTGCCATCAAGGACAGTTATACATTTGATAAATAAGACGGACAATAAATAAAGTTCATGGTAAATACATTTGTTTGCATTAAAAAGGGTTAATTAACATTTGATTATAAACATTATTAAAACCATTTTTTGTTAAGCCTAGCTTCATATTTGCAAGTAGGAACTGATCTTATTTCTTTTGATGTGGTGCGCTGATTTCAGGTGTTACGCTCTAGTTGAGCCACGATGTGGCAGAGCTGTATTGTAGTCGGTCGGAGCTGCGGTGTTTGCCGAAGACGGAGTTTCTGTAAACGTTACTTTTTGATGTAGACTGTGAACAAACCAACCTAACAAGGTTACAGAAGATTTGGTCTTTATTCCTCGTTTCCTCCCTTTATATTAATGCAGCCAATGAGGTAATTATTACGTTATTTTATGTTCTTCTGTAAGTTAATATAGCCATGTTAATGTTCGCTAGCAATGTGCTGTATAACATAACGTAGCATGATGTATGTATGTATGTTGTGTTGTAATATTATATGTATTATTCTATATGAGAATGCTTTATGTTAATATTGTCTAATTATTATTTTATGTATTTTAGTTCTCACGGCATGATTGAAGGCACAATTAAGAGAAAGCTGAATAAATGCCCGTTTTGAAGAACTGCTTGTGCGTGATTGACACACAGCTGTAAAACGGCGGTTCTGATTAAATGTACTGGCACATGTAAACACCAGATCGGAATAGATTACGTCACATGTAAACAGTTGACCTGAACTCTTCAATCGGAATGATTTCAATCAGAATGAAAAAAAGTCTGCATGTGAACCTGGCTACTGAAAGTCTTTTCATTCCATGAATAATAAAACTTAAGGTAGAATGCAACTTTTTGAATAAGTAGAATGTATTTTTTAAGTTTTATGCAGACGTTTTTAATAGAACTTTCCAATACAATCTCATGTTTAGAAGATTTACATCGTTCATTCAGAATAATTTTTGTCAGAGCAATTTCATCCACCAGTTTATCACATCAAAGATATTTTACGTGTCGCTGTTCTGTCAAAAACCATTTACATTTCTGTCCTCCAAAGTAGATTTGCTCCATCGTTTCTGTCGCTGTCGCAGCTTAATAATGCTCTACAGTTGCAGTTGATAAAAGGCTTCATTAGATAGGAGACAAAATATACTGCTTGCAAGGTTGAGGGATCACCATTAAGAACTTTGCAGTTTGATTAAAATATGTTAAAGTAATTGAGATGCAAATTTCTGTTGAAATGTGCGCATGTTATCCCATCAGGTATGTTGTGAGTGCTAGTAGCCTAGCGTCCACACTGAGTTTATACCAAACTATACAAACATTGGCTATGATAAAAAAAACATAACAAAACATAACAGTTTGTAATTGATTTTTTTTTTTTTAGGGATCATTAATTCAATCTATAATGGTCAATGCATAATATGAGCCGCCATTCAGAAATTCAGTTTCAGAGCATTAAATAATTATTTATCATTTACATTTCATTTATCACATTATAGTCTGATTTATTCAACACAAAGCTGTTGCAGTTGCTGTTCAAGAATACTCATTTACATTCAGTACATCAAGAAAGCTGTGTTGATTGGATTAATCAACAGTATCTGTAATAAAAGTAGTACCATTAAAATCATGTGACACCTATCATTAGCCGTTACCTTGCCTATGTTTGTTTCGAAGAAGTAAGCACAGTGACTGTTGAAATATGAACTTTTTCTAGGATGTTTGCACATGTAAACACGTGAGAATTTATTCTCACAACCAAGCATGTACTTATAAATATTTAAACTTCTTCCTGTGGCTTAAAGCTTGTTTGCTCTTAGAAACTTCTACACAAGGGAATGGAATTTCACCTGCCATTCTCCTTTCCCTCTGCACTTTTAATCCATTTAAAAACCTCTCAATGCATTAGTTATGTATTTGCCTCTTTAAGCCAAATGTTTATCATATCTTTATAGCCTGTTATAAAAAAATTGCAATAAAACAAGACAATATGTTTGCTCTTACTACAATAAATTTGTAAGCATAAAACTTGAATTCAAGTGCAGTTTCACAGTATTCCACTTTTTTACCTGCCCACTACTATACTCTTAAACCAAGGCTGACACATTTTAGTTTTCTAAGTGCTGTATGAAGTTTTACTTTTCATTATATTTTCTTACTATATGTGTAGCTTTTTTTTGTTTTAGTGTGGTCAAGCCCTAAGGCAAGAGGACCAACCTGTTTCTTTTTTTCGTGTCTCCTAGAGAATGCCAGCTCCGATCAGACTGCGGGAGCTGATCCGGACTATCCGGACAGCACGGACCCAGGCAGAGGAGCGTGAGATGATCCAGAAAGAGTGTGCTGCTATTCGCTCATCTTTTAGAGAGGAAGACAATACATACCGTTGCAGAAATGTGGCAAAGCTACTTTATATGCATATGTTGGGTTACCCGGCACACTTTGGGCAGGTATGTTTGAGGATGGGCAAAGTAGATATAAACAGCATTTTGGTTTTCAGTTGACCAGTGACATTATTTTTTACAAAGCTTATATCCTTTGGCAGTTTTGTGACTTGATGACTTGTTTTCCAGCTGGAGTGTCTGAAGCTGATTGCATCCCAGAAGTTCACTGACAAACGAATAGGTTATTTGGGAGCCATGCTGCTGTTGGACGAGAGGCAGGATGTCCACCTACTAATGACAAATTGCATTAAGAAGTGAGTTAATGCATTTATTATTTTGCATGATATTGCACTCTACAATTCAGAGTTACAATAATTTGTTCTTGATACAAGATGAAATTAAACTCATGTTATGTGCTCTAATGTGTGAGATGATGGCATCCAAAAATCTACCTGAACTGCTAAACAAAATATCATGCAAAATAGTTCTTGTTTGTATTCTTCTGCGTGTCTGTGACTCATTCAACTCTATTCTATCACCCCAGTGACTTGAATCACAGCACACAATACGTCCAGGGCCTGGCCTTGTGCACTTTGGGCTGCATGGGTTCCTCAGAAATGTGTCGTGACCTGGCTGGGGAGGTAGAGAAACTGCTTAAAACGTCCAACTCCTACTTGAGGAAAAAAGTAAGCCTCCTTTTTGGTACTTTTATTTGAATAATTAAAGGATAAAAATTATTTGATGGGCTATTTATCAACGAAAACGTAGGCATGTGTGCTGAACAGTTGCACTTAAAACTCATTATTAAAATAATGTGTGAGAGGTTGGGGTTTTTCTTCATTGAGTGTCTACTGTGTTGACAGGCGGCGTTGTGTGCAGTTCATGTCATCAGGAAGGTCCCAGAACTCATGGAAATGTTCCTTCCAGCCACAAAAAACCTGCTGAGCGAGAAGAACCACGGTAAGTGGAAATGGTTTTTCAGGATGCTGTTGCTGGCTTCTGGGAAAGTGTGCAGACTCTGTGCCATTTTCTTTTTCTCGCAGTGCTTTGTCCAGAGCAGCTGGGCAGCTCATGTCCTTTTTGTGATGTCCTTTGCAAAGGAGAGTGGAATTAATGAGTCTGTCATAAACTCTAGAGCTTGTGTGTCTCCCACACAGGGGAGACATGTTGCAGGAAAAGATTATTGTAATGGTGCTGAAATAACTTGATCGTCTAATATCATGAGGCGATGCATCAGGGATTGTTTTGGATAAGACAATTGAAAAAGCATGTATTTGCTGTTTTTCATAATTAAATTGAGTCTATCCTGTAGTATATGCCAATGAATAATGTATAAATGGAATATTGTGTGACATGGTTGTAAGATGCAAAAATATGCCCCGAGTATTGTCAGGTATTACTAATTCAGGTACAAAAAGTCAGAAGAATTGTTTGACTCATAATAATGCATGTTGTAACTGCACTATACATCCTACTTTTGTATGTATATTACAATGTATATTAACTTTTTCAAACACCCAACCTATTTAATGGTGTGACCATGCTCTCACATATACAAAAATTAATCACAGAACTAATCACACAGAAAGTGTATAGTCTAGAAGCCACCACAAATTTAAACCTTTAAAATATGATAGTGGTGTGGCACTCATTACCACTGATTTGACTTGGCTGATGAGTTTTCAACCTTGTACCATTCAGATCAGGTCACAAGGAAACGATTAGCCTGTCTGATAATCTTTAAGATTTATGACGCTGTCACTTGATGTCCTCTGCAGTTAATCATATGTATGCTAGTACATCATATTCTTTGACATCTAACTTGGGCTCCTATATAATTGGTCAGCCTGAATACTTGAATGAAGAATAACAAGAGCAAGGCCTACACACTTGTATATGTCTTGTAATGTACACAGATCCATATTTTTGTCAATAAGTCTCTGCTCAGACTGACAAAAGCACTGCCTGACAGTAGCATTGCATGTTCATTCATTTCAGTGAGACCACTTCATTATGACGGGTTAGAGGGTGAGGAGAATTGAGGATTGCACGATAAGTCTTCAAACTCATAGATCTATTAGTCAAACTGGCCATCCTGATTCATTTTAAAATATATCATATTAAGGTATCATTGATACCTTAAACAACCATAGTCCCTTGGGTTCTACATCTGAGTGCTGGTAACAAATGAGTGATATAGAGAACAAAACTTGACAAACTTGTCAATGCTTATTTAAAACAGCTAACCTTTACATTGTCTATTCCCCCAGGTGTTCTCCATACATCAGTTGTGCTCCTTACTGAGATGTGTGAAAGAAGTCCTGACATGCTGGCCCACTTCAGAAAGGTACAAACAGATTCTTTCACCCAAATGCCCTTAAAGTTATGCATTTGTCTTAAGCTCACACCACATTTCATTCTCCTTTTGCGTACACATTTCCTTTCGGTATATCTAAGCTAGACAAACGTGTTAAACTTTTGGGCTTGGGTAGCATATCAGGTTTTGTTCTACATTCAAAGTATGTCTCAATCTTTTATCTCCTACCGTTGTCTTTTCCTCTTGTATTTCAACTGCTACTGTACCTCTCCTCCTCTAGGTGTAACAAAACTGCGCCAGAAGCACCACACCTCATGCTCATGATCTAAACATTATTTTAAGCTCTCTGAAAGTGAATGATTTCCAGTTTCCCCTCCCTAACATCTACCTCATATTTTTTCTGTCATTTGTCTTTGTTACAATTCCTGCATTGTGTTAGAATGAGAAGGTAAGAGTACATTCTGATCTCATAGCTGGTGCATGCTATAAATAGTAATCAATCCTCACAGTCACCTCAGATGTATCAAATTTGTGTTGAGTAATGTCATGTTGTGCTTTAATTTATCATTTTAATTCATTTAATTTGTACAGTGATCATTACTATGTCAGTGTTTTGAATATTTACTAAACCAAGTTTTGGTCCATTTGTCAGATACATTTCTCACTATTTTTTTGAGTGTCGTTATATGCCTAATAAGCAAGTCATTTAATTCACTGTCTATTTAAAAGCAGTTGGGTGGGTGTGTTTTCACATGATTGCCACAGGTGTTGTCACCAGGAACAGATTTTTTCCACTGTATGTTTGTCACCGTTAGATGGTAGCCTACTGTAACTGTCTTAGGTCTGGAGAACTATGAAAGATACTTTTGTGCACTGGTGAAGAGTTAAGAGTGTGGCAGATGTAGTGCTAGTATCTCATATAAAGATGCAGAAATTCAAAGGTTTCGATTTCTTTGTCCTTTCTAAACCCCACTCAGGCATTATTGGTCCTTTTTTTTTTGCTATTTAATATCCATAGTATAGGAGAGGGTTTATATCAGGTCCAAGTGATCTGATCTGGAACATATCAAGCCTGGCAACAGGAAGACTAAAAGCAGGCTGAAATGAAACTAAAAGTGAAATAGTAGGCCTTAAGGCAACTCGGCTTGATGTATTTACAAACCATATCCTTATCTTGAGTTAGCCAGTCACCATTACATGTAAGAATTTCCAGGAACTCTGCTGGTAGTTTCCCCTCTGCTAGTTTTTAATTTAAATACATCCTCTCTATGGGGTGCAGAGCGAATAAAATGTTGCCCTGTCTTTTAAATTAAAGCTGGATAAGACACCAAACTGTTTTCTAAAATGGTGGAGTATTCCTCTAAGGTTATATTTGGATCACTTGTTTTGTCAGGGCATAGACGGATCTAATTATGTAGAATAGAACATTATTTAATGTGACAAGAAGTTTCCTTTCCTAAAATAATGCCGTATTTGGTTGGCATTGATTTAAACTATAGCTTTAAACATAAGTTTGTATTCAGCCATATTCAGAGGCGATAGAAATTTGAATGCAGATTTTCTTTTTCTCTCAAAGCTGAATGTTCTAACCTAATATTTTTTTGTATGATCAAGGTTTTGATTTCACAGCCTCAAAAAAAACAAAAATTTAATTCAATAATTTAAGTTTCAACCATGTAACTCTGCCTCAGTAAATGAAAATCCCAACCCCTTTGCTCTTTATATAAGTTTGGCTGGCTATCACTTTCAATGACAACTTATTTGCTTTAAAAATGAATGAGGAACAATGTTGTTTAAATGTTCAAGTGGAAAAAAAGGAAGAAATGTTGAGATCTAAACCATATATTGTGATTCCTCTTCTTTTGTGTTCTGTTGTTGGTCTTTTGTAGCTGGTTCCACAGTTGGTGAGAATCCTGAAGAACCTAATCATGTCTGGTTACTCTCCTGAGCATGATGTGTCAGGCATAAGCGATCCTTTTCTGCAGGTGAATATCGCTGTTTTAAACTGCTGTATCACTTAAAAGTGCTATAACTGTCTTTTTCTTGGTGTAGCTAAATTTTTCCACTCCTAGCCAAAACAGACTTGTCTACAACAGTTAAAGGTTTAGCAAAATAGTCAACAATTAGACCAGTCAGATCTTTAGGCTCATTTGAAAACAACCTCAGAAAGCAAATGAGGAACCCTATTTCACCTGCCCTCAGGTTGGTCCTGCCTACCTACGTTAGTTAACCCTTTACTGGTTCTTTAAGACCTTTTTTAATGTAATTGTTAATTCTTTTTGGTAAAAAAAAAAAAGAAAAGATTTTTTATATTATTTAGTCACTTACCTTTTTAGGGTAGATTAGGACTTCTAGTCATACAGTCATAAATTCAGTTGTGACAGTGAAAGATTTTTGAAATTTAACCAGAATTTTTCTCTAGGGGCAATAAAATACATCACATTTGTCAAGAGAACTTCAGGACTGGACTATTTCTATTTTTTTCTCTCCTTAGGTGCGAATATTGAGACTACTACGGATTTTAGGCAAGAGTGATGATGATTCCAGTGAAGCAATGAATGACATTCTTGCACAGGTTAGATTTAATTGCAATCATTGCTCATAGCCAAAGGCCTCTTAAAGTTGATGTTGATTTAACAAATGCGTGGTATTTGTACTTATAGGTTGCAACAAACACAGAGACAAGTAAAAACGTAGGCAATGCAATTCTGTACGAGACTGTGCTGACAATAATGGACATCAAGTCTGAAAGTGGATTGAGGGTGAGTTCATTTCACATAAAGGAAAACTTGGCACAAGCATTTTTTTCTAGCCTAAATACTTTGTATTTTACAGGTCTTGGCCATAAACATACTAGGTCGCTTCCTTCTTAACAATGACAAAAATATAAGGTAGTGAATTCACCTCTATTACTTTGCTTTGCACATAGTGAGTCATACAAAATGTTTTTTGTAATTTCCTGATGACATATTTTAACTGAACTCGCCATTCCAGATATGTGGCATTGACCTCTCTACTAAAGACGGTACAGACAGACCACAATGCAGTGCAGAGGCATCGGAGCACCATTGTGGATTGTTTAAAAGACCTGGATGTGTCAATCAAGAGGTGACTACTTAAACTGGACACATTCTTTAACCACAATTTTACATCTGTAACTATTTAACCTTGTTTCTGACCTTAATCTACTTGTTGTTGTATAGACGTGCAATGGAACTAAGCTTCGCCTTGGTGAACGGCAACAACATTAGAGGCATGATGAAAGAGCTGCTCTACTTCCTGGACTCCTGTGACCCAGAATTCAAAGCAGACTGTGCATCGGGAGTCTTTCTAGCTGCAGAGAAGTATGGCACTTGCACACAGACTTCGCTAAACACTACAGCTGTGCTCAGCTGCTTTTTAATAATTTTATACAAACCCTGTGTGACAAAAAAAAAAGGGCGGGGCTGACTGACATACTTGAGTTAATCGGTGTTAAGCTTTGGCTTGTTGGGTTTCAAATAGACAGTGTGTCAGCTGGCCGGTCACAAACCATACACTAAAATGATCCTGTAAACATTTTAGGTGAGAACTAGGCAATGTAGTAATAGACTCCTAATTTATTTATCAGGACTGCCACATTTTTCAGATAAATCTAAATTTGGTTTGTAGCCCCTCTTTCTCTCTGAGAGACAGCTCTCTCGATATGACTTATAAGCTCTTTGTGTCTGCGGAGCAGGGCTTACAAAAATGCAGAAACACAGCCCTAGAGCCAGCAAAAGACTGTGAGGTGGCATGTTTCCTAGGGTTCTCTGGTTGCATGGACAATGGTAGGAAGTTTGCTCAGTTGCACATAACTATCCACACTGTATTGATATAAGGGTGGTTGAAAAATGAAGTATCCCCTTTCAATGTAATTTTTAAAGAGGGGATAAAATCCACCTGTTGTGTTACAGGATGCAGTGTAGAACCTACCCCGTCAAGCTAAAAGGCTGTTTGCGGTACCATAGAGAACATGAAATGCCTAACTCTGAAATGCTGTATGATGATAAAATGAGTGATCCATCGTCTGACAGACTATGCTGATACCATTTAATTTCTGACAGCATTTGTCTCCTGCATGTCAAGAATTTTGATGAATTTCTTAAGTCCTTTCCCTTAACTGATCAATGTATTTTTGTGTTACAGGTATGCCCCTTCGAAAAGATGGCACATAGACACCATTATGAGAGTCCTCACAACAGTATGTTATTTTAAAAAAAAAAAAAAACCTCTTCTGCCTCTGATGATGCTCATTGTTGATAGACTTAGACTTTCTGCAGCAATTATTATACACGTATTACCTTGAGTACTACAAATGAACTGTTCAATCTGGTAATAGACCTCCTCAACCAACGCTGCTGTAGTTTTACTGCTAACCTACATACAAATTCTTAAGGTTTGTTTTTTGCATTTCTCACTGTCATCTCCACTCATCCTTGCAGGCTGGGAGCTATGTGCGAGACGATTCTGTTCCAAACCTCATCCAGCTCATCACCAACAGTGTGGAGATGCATGCCTACACAGTACAGAGACTTTACAAGGCACTGCTGGATGACATCTCACAGGTCAGAGCTGCTTTGATTTTTATTTGGGACATTTCCTTTTTAGAAGCATGTAGTAACAAATTTGATTATGTAATCGATAGTTTGTATTTTAAACTAGCTTAAAAGTGTGTTAGAGTTGACTTATGTTTCTCTGTGTTCTATAGCAACCCTTAGTGCAGGTGGCGTCCTGGTGCATAGGAGAGTACGGGGACCTGCTGGTGTCTGGACAGTGTGAAGAGGAGGAGCCCATTCAGGTACACCTGCGAGAACCCCAGACAAACATCACATGCACATACACAAACTGAAATATGCACTACACACCAAACTCAAACTCAAGAGAAACAGCAGGTCATCAAATGTAATTTGTAGCTTCTCTTACTTTTCAATAAAGGTGACTGAGGATGAAGTTCTGGACGTGCTGGAAGGTCTCCTGGTGTCCAATCTGTCCACTCCTGTAACCCGGGGCTATGCCCTTACTGCCATAATGAAGCTGTCTACTCGCTTCAGCAGTGTTAAGTAAGTGATGACCTTTACACTTGCCCTATACTTTGAAACTTTGTAAATATTTGGGTGCCAGGGTGATCTAGTTTATCAGTCATAACCACTGCTACTTTTCTCTTTGGCTCAACTGCTGTTTTTAAAATTTTGTTTTAGCCGAATCAAGAAGGTGGTTTCAATATATGGCAGTAGCATTGATGTGGAGCTTCAGCAGAGAGCTGTGGAGTACAACGCGCTTTTCAAGAAATATGACCACATGAGGTGAAACTACATTACACTTTACCAAAGAATTGCAATCACGCCATCACAACCGCATTATACCAGTCACCATAAAAGAAATCCTTCAGTAAATAAGAGTAAATCTTTTGTCTCCTTCCTTTTTCCTTGCTTGTTTCCTGACTATAGGCCAGCTCTCCTAGAGCGAATGCCCATTATGGAGAAAAGCGCTACCAACGGCCCTACAGAGATTGTGCAGACAAATGGGGAAACAGAGCCCTCTGTTGTGGAACCAAAACATCCACCACCTGTCGCACAGCCACCCAACCAGGTGAGGGCAGCTTATAAAATTGTGTTACAATAAAATTATAAAGAACATGCAGTTCTTGAATACATTTTCCACACCACTGATCTAATATTTTATATAATTATAATTAAGTATTTTAACATGGATCTCATGTTTTATGCTAAAATTTAAAAAAATGACTCAAGTTGTTTTGTATGTTATAGAATTCAAATAGCTAAATTTAAATATATTTAAATAAAGCTTTGAAGCTTTCATAGTATTTCTGTCATTTAATATGGTGTGCGCATAGATTTAAGATGGTGTGCGCATAGATTGTAGTTTTTCATCATGATTGCGTGTTGTCCTTGTCTCTCAGGCTAATGATTTATTAGACCTGCTGGGTGGTAATGATGTGGTGCCAGTAATCCAGACCACAATACCCACCAAGCCTGCCTCAGCTGGAGGAGAGCTGCTTGATCTGCTGGGTGACCTCTCGCTAAGTGGTAGGTGCTTTGTTTAAAGCCCTCTTTTACCCCTTTTAGAGCAGAGCAGACCTGGTAGGAATCTGTTTACCACCAGTCTGAATGTGATGTGTCTAACCTGTGTCTGTTCCTGTTCAGTTGTAAAGTACTGTGGGTTTCCCATATTAAAAAAAAGTGAACACAAACCCTGGTGTGTTGCTGTCCCCTGTTTGAAGGTGGCCCAGCCCCTGCTCCTGCTCCCTCTGTGCCCACTTCCCAACCCTCTTTCCTCCTGGATGGCCTCTCCTCACAGCCCCTGTTTAATGATGTTGCAGCTGCAGGTGAAAATCTGTTTTACCCTTTGACCTTGCACTCCCAAGTATATAGTAGTTTGTGTTCCTGTCCTTGTGTATTAAACCATTTAGTCATTGTGTTTTCTTTCTCTTGGGCTGCTATGACACATCTAATGAAATGTTGCTTGTCATATCTCTAACTGTTTTGATGGTCTGCTCCTCTGAAATCCTTTTGTAGCTATTCCTCCTATGACGGCATACAACAAGAATGGTCTAAAAATAGACTTCACATTTGAGAGAGCTAATCCCAATCCAAACATCGCAGTCATCACCATCCATGCTTCCAACTCAACAGAGGCAGATATGACAGACTTTGTTTTTCAGGCTGCAGTACCAAAGGTAAGCAGGCACATTCAAACACTGATATTAGGTAATTAAACTACATTCTGTAAGAATGATTACTGGTGTTTGTATCTGACAAGTTCCTGCATAATTTACATTCTGAATTCCCAAGAATTTTCCACTTCAACTGTTTACAATGCCACAAATGTGTACATTTTTACTGGAAAATGCTGCTTATCTCAACTTAGTGTAGTGACAGGGATATGTTTTATATGTTTAGTGCCAATGTGGTTCCTCGTTTCTGTAGTTAGAAATTTATATTAGCTTATGTTGGCTTGAAAAAGGCCAGGGCAATTATTAGCATGTTTTTAAGGAACTAGCTTTGAATATCTCAGTTAAAGTTAGGAAAGCTATTGTAGGCCTCCAGAATTCATTAGGCGGCCTGAAGATGCTGCTTGCAATACTATGATACAGATCCCACCATGCCTAATGGCATCATCCTCAATCTGTGTTCAGCTGGACAGAAATTTAAGCCATAGACATGAGATCTGGCAGTCATGATTAAACAGGCAATGAGAACACATTAAATTATGTTTATTTGCCCGCATCACATGTATCAAGTCACCTTTATTTAATTGAAAAATATAAGTGCACTTATGCTTTAGAGCTGATGATCCATCAAATGGCCATCAGCATCAAATTAATGTGAGCATCCTTTTTTATACTGCTGTAGTGACCCAATTTCTGTGTTTATCATTAAATTTTCATCTAACTTAGCCTCTCCTATCTTTTTGTCAGACATTCCAGCTGCAGCTTCTCTCCCCTAGCAGTAATGTCGTCCCAGCACTCAACCAGGGAACTGTCACGCAGGTCATCAGAGTCCTCAACCCGCAGAAGGTGAGTTTGTCCTTTATGTATTTATGTTTGATCAGCTCAAATTTAATACTTGTGCAGTCTTAACTGATTATCAAGAATTTCCTCTTTTATAAACACGAACCTCCCCACAAAATTTCAGCAACAGCTACGAATGAGGATCAAGCTGACGTACACCCTGAAAGGCTCGCCTGTGCAAGACCTGGCTGAGGTTAATAACTTCCCCCCTCAGTCGTGGCAGTGATGAGCCGCTTCTCTTGCTCTTATAAGCCACCCACCAAGGGAACTATGAAAACGATTTTCCTTTCACCTCCCTCCTTTCTTCCAACGGATCCCCCTGTGACGTCATTGCAGTCCGCTGCCCTCGAGTTGCATGGGAAGCAGCAGAGCATCTAACACAGAAGAAAAATACAGATGTTATGAAGACCCTATGCTGACTATTGACATCACCTGAATAATTTGGAAAACATATCAATCAATGAACGTTCTCTTTTCTTTCTTAATTGATCACCATAATCTCTTTGCTTAGTAGTAATATTTCCTACATACTCCCTCCGCCCTGCACCGTTAGCACCCATGAAAGCACATTAGCACGCCATTCACTGTGGTACACTTAACCTCTCAAGTCACTGCAGAGTTAAAGTGTTGCCTGCTATGAAAACTGCAGTAACCATATTTTTTATTTAAATTATAACTAAGCTGAAATGCAGTTGAAACACTTTGCTCTGTTTGTTTATGATTGGCTTTGCATTCAGATTTATTAATATGAACCATCATTCCTATGATGGTAACAGAGAAAGCTTTGAAAGGTCTATTTAGTGAGGTCATAATCTTCTTGGATAACCCCCTTTTTGACTCTTCACGTCATCAGTGATATAACTTGTCAGAGAGTTGTATTCATTTTAAATTACATTAATTTGCTGAAAGCATGTTTGAGCATTTTTAGGATCACAGTCACACCTTGACTCGAGCTCGAGGGGGGGATTTTTCTGGTAGTAGGCCTCTTTATCCTATGTTTCTATAGGAAGTAGTCTACATGTGTTTTGTCACAGTTATAAGAGCATAACTTATTTCAAGATGCCCAGTTTGATCACCTATGGCAAGTTTCTGAGAGTGTGCTCAGACTCTTCCACACAGCTCTCCTGAAATCCTCTCATCTGTAGCTTTAGTTTTACACCTGTATAATAAATTCAAGGGTTAATTGCTTTGCATAGTTTAAAGAGGTTCATTCATTAGGATGGATATTATCTAGGCCTGAAATTTATCTGATGATAAGCTTGATTGCATTTGTGTTGGAGATCTGCGTTTTTCTGCATCCGTGTCTTCACAGTCTAGCTTGCAATTTAGATACATTTCAGATTTGTTTAACCTGGTTGATCTTACTCACCATGCACATACATGTAAATGAAGCTTGTTATGAATGTAGTTACATGCACTGAATGCTTTTTTCCCCCCTTGAGTCTTCTTTTTCATGGCTGTCTTCTTTGACGAGGACGCTCATCTTATTGGCACTATTTTTGTGAAAGTATGTTTTATTTCTGCAGTAATTTGACTTAATTATTTATGCCTGATATCAAAGTGATGTGCCTTTCTGACTTAGCTAGATAAAAGCCCCTGGACTATTAAGTTCTGTTTGAGCTTTGTTTGTAAGTCTGCTTGTGTGCTGATTGTGTTTTCAATCTGAGGGACATGGTCTGGATTGGTGAAAATTGGGTTATCACTTCATTTAATCAAATTGTCCTTTTTCACTCCTGTATGTCATAATGATTTAATGATCGGTCACACTGATATCGGCCTGCCTGGAAGTCTACAGCAATGTCTTTTGCTTTGTAGTTCTACAAAATCATAAATTTTAGCTACACGATCCTAATTGTTTTATTTTTTCCCTATAGTGTCTAGACTTTCCATTAAAAATGCCTCTTTGATGTTATTAATAACAAGTCCTAAAAACAAAAGCAAATCTGAAAGATTATGGCAGCTAATAGATGTCAACTTTTCATGAACTGACATAAAGGCTTAAAGTGTTTTTTAAAAATATATAAATGATCTACTAAAGTGAAATATCCTCCAGATTTTCCACCCTTCAAAAAAAAAAAAAAGAGAAAAGAAAAGAGAAAAACATTTAAGTGTGAGTTTGGATATCACTTGATGAGGCATTGGGACAGGTCGTTCTGTGGTGACTGTTAGCATGATGTCTCAGCTCTCGTCTTTTCCAAAAAGAGAATTCTGACCATGCTGTCGGGGACAGTAACTTCAATACCTCACAATGTTCTCTCTTTCTGTTCACTTTCTGTTGCAGTGGATAGACAGCTTTGTTTAGTCATGAATTGCAATCAAGGGGAGCATCTGCATGAGAAAAACTAATGGTAGTTTGTGCATCTCATTACTTAACAAGCCTAGCAGCCGTGCGATGCAGTGTTGAGATCCTCAGATGTTCAGTCAGGCTGTATTCTTCTCACTATGCTTCACTATCTTCTAACTTCTGTGACCAAATCAGAAAAACTATTAGCTTTGGAAATATTTTTGAGCTATGATATGTGTATATGGAGAAAACTATTTCAGTTTAACTTTTTTCTGTTGTTGACAAATGCTATATTGGCTTTTTTCTGTACATATTGAGGGCTTTTACAATTTTGTCTCTTGTACTATCTTTCATCCTTTTTTTAGATATCATTTTCTAAAAAATTCCAATTATTCACAATGTATATAGTCTAAATAGAGTTAGTCAGCATCAGTCTATGAAGACTTCCCTGTATCATCACTCATTCATTGTAAAAGATATATGATCTGCTGCCTGTACATTGTATATAGTTGTAAAACAAACAAAAGCTGATCAAAAATTAAATAAAACCCACATGAAGACTTAAAAGATTAGCTAAGAAGTATAATTGTATGCATATATGTACAAAATCGTACAAATCTTAAAAGGATGCAATTGAACTGCATTTGATTTACTATTCTTCATACTTCATTCATGATCAGATGTGTCATCTTCTTTTACAAGGGTAGTTGGTGAGTCACTAGGCTACTTGTTGGAGTTCCTTTGGATGTTGAAATAAGGATTAAATCTGTCTTAACAGATGTCTGAATTATGTATTGTACTACTGAGAAACCTAAGCACAGTGCTGCATAGCAGCAGAGGTGGCACCTTGCTTTATCCGCTCACCTGCCCCCAAACGCCTCATGTGTCCACGCCCTCCTTTGAAGAGGAGCAGGTTTCCCTCTGGCCTTAAGAGTGGTTGAGTTTTCAGCACTCATGTTAATTCACATCTGTTAAAACTCTCTGAAACCTACAAAGTGATTTGTGAAATGATGCCCCTCGATGTTGGCACGTTCGCTCCTGCTGCTGGCCGGCAACTTTTTTGTAGCTGTGCAGCAACCTCTGAAAAGCATCTTGGTTGAACTGAGCAAGACCACTGCTAGTTTTTTCACCATTATGGCTAACAGGTCTTAGATTTCTATCTAGACAAGAGCTGATGAGTTTTATTATGTGCTAAGGAGCATCAGATGTGTGTGTGCTGGAGCAGCAGTGTCTTCCCCTTGGTCTGAACAGTACAGGGCTTTTCTTTTGGCTTCCTTTCTTCACTGTTGTCCCTTATTGCTGATGTTACTTGCCTCTGCATGGTGCACCTCTCAGCTTTTCACTGCAGTCTCATCTATGAAAGGTGCGGCTGTTACATATGACAGATTGATTTGAGCCCTCACTATTTCAAATTCAGCATTATATGGAAGGATTTTAAGAAGGATGGCAGAGATTTTTGTGTTATTTGTTCCCTTGTTTGAACTTTTTTAGATTTTGTGTTTTTAAGTGCTGCTTTACCTGTCCCCAAACTAATAGCCACAAGGGGGAGCTGTGCAAAATGGAAGGCTGACGGGATGGGAAAGGAAGTTTCATACATCTATTCCTGAATGTTTTTGTTGGTGTTGTTTGTATTGTCTTATTCAACCTGTATGTACCCTTGTTAATCACATCTGATCAGTTCTTTCAGTGAAACCATGATTCATGCAGTTTTAAATGTACAAATGGAAATGAACCCAACATAAGTGCTGTGGACACTGTAACCTAAAAGGAAGAAGAGAAACGGAAACAAACACCCATCAGCGATGTGATCAGCATTTGAAGTGATGTTAGTATGTTTGAGTGCGAGTGAGTGTGTAAGAATGAGTGTGTGAGACAGAGAGAAAGGAAATATTCATGCTTGAGAGAGCATGATAGTGTGTGACATGTCTTTTATCTAGATAGGACATGATTTCTGGCTGCAATTTCAACTTTCAGCTTCTGAGCTGCATGTGAAAACCAGTGTAAATAATGTCATTTCTACTCTTGACCTGAGACTCTTTTTGAAATGGAAGAGAAGTTCAAGTTATAAAATCTGTCACACCAACTTCATGGGTCAGTACTAACATGTACAATAGGAAGTTGCTCAGATAGTGCTCACAATACTGTTAATGTTTTTAGGAGGGTGATGGAGGCGCACATCCGTCATTTGGATAAATTGGATAATTGATTTTTGTTTTTGTTTTTTATTTGTTTGGGTGAATTCAGTGTGTAAAGGGCTTGGAAAAGCATCTGAATTGCCACCATGTTCCCGTTCCCTGTTGATTTAAAAAAAAAAAAAAAGCATCCATTGTATTTTGAAAATGAAATCTGTTTGTAACCCCCAGGCCTGTCCTGACTGTAAAACAATATGGTAACTGATTTTGTTGGGGGATGGTGGAGGCATGAGGTTCACTTTTTCCAGTCACGTTTGACATGTTGAACTGAATTCCAGTTCCATGACTTCAAGGTGAGTGTGAATGTCAGACTGAAAGTATGAAATGATGATTAAAGATGAGAAGTTGTAAACTATTAAATGGGATATTTTCAATTTATGCTGTGTATTCTTGTCTTTGGGTTGGAGAAAATGATCAAACGAATAAAAAGTCAAATAAAAAAATCTAGTTGAAATATGGTAGTTTGTTTTCTTGGTTTGGAGGTGTGGTGTAACTGTCTGATTAAAACAAGTTCTCAGCTCATTTTTTATGGTGATACAATGAAATAAGATAAGTTTGACAGAAAGGTAGATGCCCTTTATACCAACATTGCTGCATATGATTGACTATTTAATAAACTGTTGTTGACAATGTTGCAAAATAACTGCAGCTCACCAGAATATTGGACTTAAAATATGATTCTTGTATGTGATGAAGTATCTTAATAATCTTGAGGTATTAAATTTGCTGCATTAACCAAAAATTAGAAATAAGCAACTAATATCCATGTAGCTGTAAAGTTAATTATAAGAGGTATGAAACAACAAACTAAAACACAAAAAAAAAAATCCTGAAATTACTATTTCAGCTTTGATTGTGAGATACATTTCAGTTAAGCAAAATATCAAAGGTTATAAGTGATCATTTCACTTAAAGATACATAAACACCTTTTAATTGTAGCCATTGAAATATAAAGACAAATGTTAGATTTCATATTTTTTACGAGACTTGGGATTGCAGGAGCCACCTGAAGCCACCAGTTAAATTCATTTTGTGTGTCAGTGGTACACAGAGTTTGAAGTTTATGAATCTCTTGGAACTTGTGACTTTAACCTGTAATAAGGTGACATAAGTTCTTCATAACTGGATATTTGTCCATATGCCCCTGAGCTCCTCTCCAGGTTGAAAGTGGTAAAACTGACCATCGGTGGACTGGCGAATTAAAAGGCCAAATAAAACGACAGAGCAACTGATATGTACTAGAAAAGCATTAACACCGAGTAAAGAGATTTTACTCAATCTGGCAACCCAAGCGTTATTTTTATATTTATTAAATATCATACAACTGATTTATAAACCAAGTTTTATGCATTAACAAAGCCAATTCATAACATGAATCTGGTGATTAATTCGAAAATCGAATTGAGTATTATTGTATAAGTATTGTAAGCAGTGATACTTCGGAAAAGTACATGAATACATGCATATGAAACTCTCCGGTTGAGCAGCGCGAGGCAGACACGCCCTGCAAGGCCACATCGTGATTTCTCGTTATGAGCCGCATCAAGTGGTACAAGACTCCCCTTCTGACTAATGTAGTACGCCTCTCCTCTCAGAAAGGGGCAGTGGCTGCTGAATAATAAATACATTGAACACGCCCATTTAATGTTTATTGATCAGGTCTCCAGCGGGCCTATCTGACAACAGTCAGATTCAGTCTGGATATGGCGTCGCTGCATCGACACAGGAGGAATTTTCACCTCTCCGTGGGAATTTGTCAGTCGCGTACCGGGGCGGCACTTCTCGGTTTTTGTCGCTGCTAATAGGGATCATACATGGCGATGGAGGACGAGGACAATAACACAGCGGTGGTGGCGATTAACACCCGAACGGGCATCAAGAAAGGAGGTGATGTCGGAGATAACGGGGCTTGCATAGACAGGCAGCCGGACACGGTGGTACACCAAGCGGGGCTGAATCAGACTGCAGGTCGCGGCAGCCGCAGTGGTCCGGGAGCTCACGCTGCAACGGGGATCCGAGTGCTAAAGGCAAGTCGCAACGAGAGGATTTATTTTCTTGTGATGCAGTAGGTAATTGAAACAGGACAAAATGCTCGACAAATATCTCAATATTGTATTACATGTCAAGGTTTTTTTTTTTCTCCTACATTGCAGTGGGTGAATCAAGCAGGGCAAAGTGCATGAACGCATTCTTGTAATATTATGTAACGGGCTGAAATATCCACTGATTGATATTCTGTGGTTGGTGATTGATCTGTGGATGATTGCCATTAAATGAGGAATGTACCAGAGCCAATTAGTAGCCACACACATACACACACACACACGCACTTCCCAGACACACACGCGCACTATAGGCTGTTAAAGCTTTTTTTTTTTTTTTTTTTTTTAAAAAAAAAGGCCCAGTGCTTTACAGTTCTTATATGAAATTTTATGGCAAGACACATGTGTAATGATATATAAATCCCGAGTTAGCTCATGGCCAAGCGACAAACATTCACACACACATAGACACAGATTATGAGCTCTGCTAATCAAATTATGTGCATGCATTACTCAGTTATTGTATGTAAAAGGACAAGCACACATCAAAATCATAAAGTAAAATAGGTCAACATGTTAGTAAGCACATAATACCAGATTAAAAAATGCTGATTTTTCTTCAGTTTCGGTCAAGCCTGACTGTATTTGTGCTCCAGACACTGGCTTGGAAACCATATACCCATAATTCTGTCAGTGTGACCGGGAAGGCTTACTAGTCATTTTCATTTCCTGGTAACATCAACATTAAATATATAATTAAGTTGTGTTTTAGAGGACCATGAATAAAATACAACCAGCTGTTTATTAAATTGGGGGTCACATCAGACCTCATACCTGCCTGTCTGTTTTTGCTAAAATATGGCCATGTTTGTTGATTTGCTTAAACAATCATCACAGTTACATGTACATAATATCATATCTACAAAGTCCCCTCTTTTGCTAACTGAAAAACTGAGCCATGTGAGTCTTTCAGAGTCATGAGAAAATAGGAAAATATACAGTCTATTCAGCTACTCCTTTCTGACACAAGACAGCTTTAATGAACATGTATGCTCTAACTCATTGCGGCAGAGCTTCACATTCACACGGCGACACATATCCACACCTTGGAAATGCCTCCCAGAGCCCCCCAGTTCATTTGTAACCGACTGGGTTGACCACTGAGTGATTCCACAGCAGCAAGCAGTGGTTCAGCGCTTCATGCAGACCCACCTTGAGAGCAGCTGACGGGGGGAAAGGGAAGGGAAGGGACTCTGACTGTGACCACAGGTTTTTTTCAGCAGTCGTTAAATCTAAACTAAACTCTGGCTGGATACATTACTGCCTCTCTAACCTCTGACATCATGCTGCTCCGGTTTCAACAGAAATTGAGTTAAACAGATGAATTAATGCATGGTAGTACTGAATTCCCCCTGACCTATTTAGTCTATTATTTGACCTAATTATGATTTTCAAATATTAAAAGAAAGAAACATGAGAGCAACATGTATTTTTTTTTAAAAGTGCATGTATCTTAAATGTGTATCGTCATTTACAAGTTAGTTGATAAGATTAATCGAAACAATTGTAACTAATTATGTTAAGATTATGAATAATTAAATCATCGATCACTGATCAGGGATGTTGTGACCAGGATTAAAACAAAAACGACAGCATTTATCCATAGCAACTGTGACAGCGTCCTCTGTGTAACCCTGTCCATGCAGTCCACTGATGTGTCTGAACTTGTGCTGTTGTTATAATTTGGTGAAATAGGTCACAGTTCTTACATATTGTGGAAAAATGATCCACAGTGTGCAATTAAGTGTGATTACATGTTGCTTCTTTGCATGTGTGTGCGTGTTCGTGCGTGTGTGTGTGTTTTGATGGGTGGGGGCACTTGATCTGTAAATTGAAAACTCTCAGTCTCGCACTGCTGCAGCCTCTCTGAACTACTTTTCTTTTGACATTTTTCAGAGAGACCCTTGGATATTTTAAAGCACTCCTCTTATCCTGATATGTCACGCTTAGCAGCAGATCGCTCAGAGACTAGCTGACTATTACAAATCGACGAGGCAAAGATGACAACAGTTTTAAGCAGTACTGATGACACCTTTAAGTAACCAAACTGAATGTTATCCAGACTTTTGGGTCCATGTCTGAATATTCTGAAGGGAAGTGGGATTCTCGATAAACTCCAACAGTAGTGTTATGTGAGCATTTTCGGATGCTACATGCAGTGTCAGAATATTGGATAGAGATTCTTGCCTCTTACCTTTATTATTGTGCTTGTGGTAGAATAATTTCATGGGCAGCTGACGTTAGTGTTATTTCATCATTTCAGCACAACATCAGTCCTTATTAATGTCACATTTAGATAGTCGTGCATTGCATAATTTTCAAGAAGAACATTAGGTTACTGTGCATCATTGCCAAATTGCCACAAGTGGTTTGAGCAAAAACAAACAGCACAAAAATGATACTCTAGTTCTTGTTAGTGATGCAGTTATTACCAACAAGACATTAAAGAACGCAAGCAAAGCATTTATGATGAACTTTTTCAGTCTGATAACTGAGGTTGATGTAATAGGTCATGTTTGTCAACACGGGACTATTGATTATTAAACACTTATTAAAATTAATCAATTTGTAACTTTAGCCTTTTCTCAAACAGTGTGGGTGAGCCCAGTGGATACTTGTGTATCCCCTTGCATTTTGATTTAACAACATTTGTTTTTTAGTATTAAATGTTAAAAAACAACACTAGATGGAAGTTAGTAGATTATTGAGGAAATCCATTTGCTAAACACCAGCACAGAGGTTGTGTAGAAGTAACCCAACTGCATCTCTGAGAGGGTCAGCAGCACATTTTGAGCCCCCTCAGCTCATGGCTTTAAGACACGCTGATATGGGTCTGATGTCAGTCTGTGTGTTAAAATGACATTTTCTGTGTCAGCAGCGCAACATAAAGCGGAACGGGAGTCGCAGCTGTGTGACGAGAAAGACCAGATTCGGATCACGAGAAAGGGACTGGCTAAAGGGGGACACCCAGCGGGGCTGTGTATGTCTGTATGGGGGGACAGTGGACACCCAGCCACCTGCCTCTGGCCCTCAGGCCCCCTCCACCCCTCAGACTGACTTGCAGTTGGTGCTCTGCTCCACCAGCACCACGGTGGAGGAGCTGTGTGCTCAGAGAGACGGAAAGAAACTCTATGTTCAACTTCATGGAGACCTAGTCAGGTAAGAACATTTTCAGTGATTAAAGCTATATTTTGTCATTTCCTGTGGGGAAAATGTGTATTTTAAGCATGCTAACAGGCTAGGACGAACTGTGGTTAAGATGCTAGTACTTTTATAGGTCAAGGGCCATGGGTGTCTAACATGCTGCAGTCCTGCATCATTGTCTTCACTAAATTTATTCAATACAAAACTGATGTGTACTGAAGTTTCTGACAGCTTATAGCTCAATTTCTCATCATGTAAGAACAAGTAAATAGGGAAAGAAAGCGAAAGAAATTAAAGTGACTTGAAGCATGAAAAGATGCTTTAGGTTGCAGTAACGGGAGGACAGTGCAAGTGAAACATGAGATGTTGCGCAGCTGGTTCAGACAGCTGCATAGACAATGGAAGAACATCTCTTCCATCAGACACACAACAAAACCAGCTTCAATAACTATAATGGCGTACAGTAACGTTTATCAAAGCAATTTAGAAGCATTATGTTTGACGCTTGATATCTCGTCCATGAACACAGCACAGAGGACCTGCTGCAGTTCCCACAGCAACACACACTCCCACAGCACCTCACCCAGGACACCCTCAGGGAACATGACTGCACACCTCTCTCACCTCCGAATATGTTGAGAGACATAGAAAATGACCCCTTGATTATCTTTGGGAGGATAAAAAGCTGATTCACTGATCCGTGACCAGGAAGGAATCTGGGCCGTTTATTCTTTGCTTTTCTGGGAAAAGCCTGTGTGACAACATTAGACAGAAGAGTCTGAAACAAGAAAACAGCTATAGTTAAATCTCAGAGGCTCAAGGTTGGTTCAATGTGAACCTTATTGTCTGTTCTTTTTTTTTGGATATTTAGAATATGATATGTCAAGTTTTAGCAGAAACATCAGTAGGGGGATTTTTAGTGGGAAAAAAAAGTGTATGGTTATGTTCATGAGTATTAGGATCATGTCCTGAATGTGCTACACACATTTTGCTGGAAACATGACTGGAGGTTGTTAATCACTTAAAAGGCTTGTTGCTAATGGTCTTATCAGCTAACAGCATATGAGCGAACTTCAGTGTATCTGCGCTGATTAAAGGCTGTAGGCACTGCAGACTAATGCAGACTGGTAATAAATGAGAGGCTTTTGGTGAGCATTTGGACAGGCTGCGTTGGTTGGGTTTCCTGTACATTCCAGCAGTGCAGCACTTTAATTTAAGTCTGCCAGCGTGTGCAACCAGGTGGATTTAAATTTAATATTTAAGTCTTCAAGATCCAAAAACAGGGCTCGAGCATTTTAGGCTCTGTGATTTCTATTTATGCATGCCTTCAGATAGAAAGCACATGCAGCGAAGACAAGTCAAGGTTGCGTTTAATTCATTAAATTCAAAAAAAGTGCATATGTTCATGAAAAATACATGAGCTAGGACTCCATTTATGTTTGACCTTAAAGGTTCCTCCGCTCCTGTATCTTCTCTTCTCAAAAATTATTGCTTTTTTAGATAAATTTTGTAAGTGTAATAGGCTTTATTACTGTGTTTGTTAATAGGTGCGTGCGCTGTATAAATAAGCATCTGTTGACAGCACTGAGAAAGGCACTGAAGACTGATTTGTAACCAGTGACATGATGGAAGAGATGGGACCTTTATTTAGTGAGTTTCTTTTTATAGCCTGTAGTAATGTCCTGCTTACAGACGTTGTCTGGGTTCTTTCCTGCTTAAGAAACATTGCTCTCCCACTAACTTTACTGAGGCAATGGAGTTAACGGAGGACATCCATCGTCTTATTCATCCATTTTTGAACAACTTATCCTGGTCAGGGTCAAAGTGCCAACCGTATAAGCAGAGCAGTCCACTGTTCTTTTTCCCAGCGACAGGCTCTTCCTTGGGGATCCCTCGGTGCTCCCAGGACAGATGGGATATGTAATCCCCTCCGACATGTTCAGGGTTTGCCCGAGTTTCCTCCCACTTGGTCATGCCCAGAGCTCCTCCAAGGGAGGCTCTCACACATCTCAACGAGCTTCTCTCAGAGGAGTTAGTGGCTTGATAACATGGGCCTCCCAAATCACTGAGCTCCTCTCTCTGAAATGTTAAGTTAGGTCAACCACCTCTGCAGAGAAATCTCATCTCAGTTACTTCTGTCTTCAGTCTGCAGGAACGAAATGCAATTCAAGAATATACCTGCGGTTAGTTCTGAAAGATTAGACTGAACATCAGGCAAGTGTTGCTGGTTTACTACTGCCTTGATCAAGTAATTTGTCTTTATGGTGACTTTTGTGGATATGAATGAACCCTTTACAACACCAAAGCCATGCAGTAACACAAACAAACTGACCAATCAAGAAAGCTGCAGATTGGCAACTCCTCCTACTCTGTGGGATAAAAGAATTGCTTTTGTCAAAGGAGTCCGGTGGCTTTAGTAAAGGCAAAGGAGACATCTGTAGTTTTCTGTCAGAAAGAAAAACCAAAGACATTATTAAAATAATATTTGAAGTATATTGTTAACTTCTAATATTGATCCTTTTAAGGATGGCTGTTTTTTAGGTAACTTAAATGCAATTTGCTGCTGCACCTATTTACAGAGATTCACACTCCTATTGCATCCCCAGAATAGGGGTGTGGCCTGTGCCATCAACTGTAGATAATACAATGAGTTTGAATAAGTCACCTCATACAACATCACTTCAAAAAAACCCAAACTATCCCTTTAAGCACACAGTTTGGGTTTTATTTTGATTCAGCAAACCACTTCTGCTTGCAAAAATGTGTATGTAAGTTGTGTGCTTTGCACCATTATCTGATTATTGATTTCCACAGGAGGGACTTGCCAATACAGTTCAAGGAAAGGGAACTAATTAATAAGTTTATACAGTTGAGAATGTTCAGCCTCCTTCTCTCAGCCCGTGGTCTCGGTGGGAAGAAAGTGAAACCGTGCTAAACAATCTTTGATTACTGAGGCATCACATCTCATGGCAAATAGTAAAATGTAAAACAGGCCCTGATGAAATGATATTAAAACACACTTTTGATCTCCTTTGTACTGTAGAGTCAGCCTTTGCACACTCTTCACACACACAGCCATTTTCACTTATTTTGGCTCATTAGATCTTGACTTGGGTGAATGCTGAGAGGAAACAAAAAGGTAATTACCGTCACAAAGTAATGTCAATTATTTAATTGTCACTCACACAGTCTAGACATGTCTAATTTACCGAACTAAATGAAAACACCTGTGCAGGTACACCAATTGTAGGGCTTTCTGTAAACCCACCTATCTCTGTGACATGGGCCACTGAACATGTCTCCAGTAAATCAAGAGAACCATTTTCATAGTGTTCTGCATAATTTTCCCTCCAGCTTAAGGATGAATGAACCCATGGATGGCATTTGACAGAGATTCAGGTATTTAAAAGCTTCTTGCTGCATTGCCCAAGGTTGGGAGATGTGTGAGTAGATGAGGCACGTCTGTGTTAAGTGTGAGCTCGGTTAGGATGGTCAACATGGGCTGTCAGTCAGGCGTAGAAGCCAAAGCTGTCTGAAATCAAATAACATGGTCCTACAAGAGATCCATGCAGAGGGGAGGTGCTCTTTGACCCGGACATGGGCACTGATATTTATTTGCCTCCTGAGCTCAGCAGGTATCAGTGATGTTTGGAAATCCAAGCATTTCTTCTTGAATTGAACACTTTAATAGGTAAACTCCAAAACTCGAGAAATGCATTTGAAGTCACATAATTTGACGACTCAGACTATCACACAGAGCAATTATCAGCAGTGATCAGCTTTTCGTGAGATGAGTCAGCACCAGTAATCCCCAGGCTTTTGTTTTGACCATTTTCAGCTCATCAGGTTTGAAAGTGAAAGTATGACTTGCATTTGCTGTCAGGCTTGCAAGACCTCTTTTATTCATCCAGCCAGACAGTAAGCATTCACATAAAAAGGCTGCTTGTATCAGGCGAGGGCTACCAGATATCAGGACTGACGTTCATCCTGTTAGGTATCAGCAGGCAGAGTCCTTAAAGTGATTACTGGTGGACCGAGGTGATTTCTTCAGATTAAATCAAATTCACAGTAAGAAAAAAGGCTTAATTATACATTTCAGCAAAATAATGAGTATCTAATGGGGGGATATAAAGATGTACCAGGTTTAATTTGCGAATCATAGTGACAAAGTGTATCAGCTGACACGAGCTGAAGGGTGCAGATGCAATGCAATTATTACTCATTAATTCACCGTTTTGCAAATAATTTCATGGGCAGATTGCATGGGTGATTTTCTTTTTTTCCATTTTATGGTTTGAGGAGTTTTTGGCTCTGAATGACCCTCCTGAGGTCTGTCAAACATGTCAGGATTTTTATTTTTTTTTTGCAAAACTCCAAACACCAAAAGCAACACTTACTTTCATAGAAACTCTGTTCCAGTCCCTGACAATGGCCAGGTGTCTGATGGTGGTGCTGATGGATGAAAAGCTGGTGATCGGTCTTTTCTGTGTGGCTGAGTCTGGTTGGTCAGATTCTGTTAGATTTATTGTTCAAGAAGTTATTGTATTGTAGCCTAAAGTGGGAAATCATCTGCCATTGAAAAAGTTGAAATTTGTACTTTTCTTGTATGTTTGCACCTTTGAACTTCGCACCTCCAGAACAAGAACAATAACAATGCTCTTCTGTGAGGGTTTCGCTTGGACTCTTCTGCCATCTATTCAAAAACTTTTAGCCGTTATAAAGAAACTGCCCCCCTGTAATGTGGTGTCATGCTTCACTATATGTGTTCCCCTGGTGTGACACTGGTGTTACTGTTTCATGGCAGGCATTATTATTTCACCTCTCTTTTTCTTCTGTCCTGCAGGAGGCTGGACCCCGCTGAGCGTCCGCTCCAGATGGTGTATGACTACCTGACAGCTATGGGCTACACAGACCCTGTGCGAGTGCAACAAGAGGCCGCCAACTCAGACCTCAGCTGTTTGATCCGTTTTTACAGTGGTGAGCACTGACCCACAGGGGCCATCATTCCCAATCTGCACTATCTGCTGCTGCTTAGTGGAGTCTGGCAGGAACCTGGTGTCCGACCTGAAGGCCTAAAAACAGGCTGCAGCGGGTCAAATGTTCCATATCGGTTTTTATCACATCCTCTTTTGATCCCTTTTGTCTGTGTGTGTGTGTGTGTGTTCAGTTTGGATTTTCCTCTGGACAAAGTGAAGGCATTTGTTTGTTTGTTTGTTTAAGGCTCCTTGAGGATGTCTCTAGCATTAAATATAGCCTGGGTTACCGCAAACACACACACACCCATCATGACCTCATGATAAGTGAGCAACCATCCGTCAACATGTGGTGGTTCTTCATCCCCACGTGGGCTGCCTTTCACCTGCTGCTGTCAACATACTCCCATGACCCTAGGACTGGAATGACTAAGTGGCCCTATGTCAGTCTGATATATTAGCACAGTGGCTGAATGGATGAATGGATGTGACTGTGTGGAAAAACCAGAGACGAATTTGTGTACCTGCGTGTGTCTTTATACAGCTCACATAAACCCAGAGGTATCTCCAGCTCTCCTTGTTTGTGTCAGTTGGTCTTACAGTCGCAACTATTAGGGATTTGCCATGATGGGTACATGGTGAAGGATGTTATGTAATGTCTTTCCACTTAATAAAAGCAACTGATGTTCCTGCTGAGTCAGTGGAACTCCTTATGATGTCTGAGGTTGGAGCAGCTCACATGGCACTGTGCCGGAGAAAGAGGAAGAGCTAGCAAACCACAGTGTCTGAGGGGCTCACATGTAATTCCTCCCACATCAAGTACACAATCCTCCCTACACTGAAATGCTGCACTGCTACACTGAAGAGGAATTCAATCTAAACACATATCTAAAGAACTTTGTATGTTAGAATTCTCAGGTTGATTACGCACATGAATTGACTTCAAACATCCCGACTTAATGTCAAGATTTTATTTTTTTAACCAAGTGAAACAGCAACTTCACGAGGACAGATGTGTCCAGTTGTAATAGAAGTGTAACATCATGCAAACACCGAAATGTTTCAGCAGATTCGACCACAGAACTGTTTTGCTGTGAGGTGACTCATTTACCACTGCACTGCCATATCAACATAAATCAGCATAACATGTTTTGAAATAGTTGTGAAGCCTCTGGGACATTTTTCTTGCTTAGTTGGGAAGCATAAAATGTGACTCCCGCTTTATCTCTCATACACAAGTGAACACTGCACAGTTTCTTATCGGAGCACTGTATGTTTCTCTGACTTCAGCTAGCCTCTTTTGAACAAACACAACTTTCTCTTTGTGTCTGCTTGGTAATGCGACTGATGTTTCTTTGTTTAGCTGTCAGATCTTAAGCTCACTGTGGCCTCAGTCTTATTGCTAGTCCTTTTGTGTCCATTGGAAGCTTAACTGTTGTTTGCCCCTTGCCAACATGAGAACTGGTCGAATCTTTGCTATTATCAGTAGTCAGGCCACATTGGTCTGAGTCTAGCCAGGCCCCTTGGAGACTTCCTGCCTCCTTTTGTCAACTCATGGGAAAGAGGACCAGAGACCAGGCACGACTGGTACTTGGGCGCTCTTGATGCTCCGCCAAGGCACAACTCGATTTGCCCATTTGCTGCCCCCAGAACTTGGGGAGGTAGTAAGAAGTGACTGTTTTGAATTATAACTTGTAGTTGTGGTTGGGTTGAATTATCTCAGTGTGTTCTTCCACCCTCCCGGAGCTTCTAGCTGTCATACAGCTTCTTTTGTAGCCCTCAATTTTTGGCCGGTGCAAGGTGCCCCTGGGTTTTTTCATTCCTACCCACGGTCATGTTGTGATGTAGGTGGGCTGTGATGTATTGTTAAAGCACACAACAGCAGCCTTGTTCTGGGATCCTTCTCCCAGGTGCTTGCTTGTCTGACAGCTGTTGTCAGGGGTAATGATTGGACTAAGCAGCTGAGTGAAACTGCGGTCCGTCAGTAGAGACTCCGGCAGCTACAGAACCACCTGATGTGGTGCACTGCAGGTGTCAGCTGTGTGTTTAATTGGCTTCAAGGGTCTACATCCCTGGCTCCCAAAGTGAAAGCGATAATAAGATAAACTGCTGATTAAAGGGGTCATGCAGACAGTTTTGGTGGCCAATTATTTAGATAACTGTCTCTGAGATTTTTGTCACGACTGCAGTGTAATGGAGTTTAATGGGTTTTTTTGTGTATGATGCACACTGCAGAAACAGTGTCTTGGTTATTCTGAAATATCCACAGACCACATTGTTAACATTTTTTTTATTAGAACGTTTGCTAAAGAAACGCTCCATTTCAAACAGTTTATACTGTGATGTGTTACTTGCAATTTGGCTGAACTGACCCTGTTACCAGTATTTCAAATAGAAAACATATTCCTGCTTTACAAGCTTATATTTTATGATCGTACTTTATTCTTTCTTCATGCAAATACTGTTTAGGTTTCTCTCTTCAGATCAACTCATTCAAATAAGTCAGTCTGAAAAGTAAATTTGCTCTGTGGTTAAACCTTTTGACTCATAGGCTTACACAGCAGCACGGGGTTGCAAATCAGCATTTTTACATTGGTGAGTTAGTGGTCTCACATGAAAGTAAAGGGGCTTTGCCTTTACACATTTGCTCATTTGCATGTGCGTGCAGCTGTTTTTAGACCTTTTTTTTCCCTTCAAGCAATCAAAGTGTTTCAAAGTGCAATTCAGCAGGTAATTTATTAAACTTCCCCATCCCCTTATTTGTTCTGTAAACTCATCCTGAACCTTCTCCACCCTCCCGTCTCTAACACACACACACACAGTCCCTCCTGCTGTCGTACACAGAAGAGATCAAAACAAACATGGACAGGGGAGTAAACATTTCTAAATGCTGACTTAATACTAAAAACAATCCTCATGAAAACAACCGCAGAGACCTGAGGGCCAGTGGCTCTCTGTGTCGGCACATGCAGCTGCAGCACAGACAGGGCCTGCTGTAAGCTCTGCCACATGTCCTCTGGGTCCTGATCCATCGCTGCCCGGGTGATCTCCAACTCCCATCTCTGAGCCTGGAGACCTGAGGCTGCGATGCACAGTGCAGGTCAGGCCCCACTGTGTGTCAGAGCCGAACGAATTAAGTCTGCAAACGGCGTGAACCCACCTAATAAGTTATTGATGTAGCTGGAAAAGGAAATTAAACCGAAGTGAAGCGTGTGGATGTCCTTAGATGTGATGACACAGGCGGGGAACCATTGTCTGAAACTTTGAGGGTCAAAATTGTAATAATAGTCTTAAGCAGGCTGCTGTAATAATCATTTCCTGGGGGAACAGGAAGACTGAAATCATAGCAAGTAACCAAGGACAAAGTTGCGTCTTTATTTTATTATATAAAAGGAGGAATAATTGGTTTACAGAGACAAAAAAAAAGGAGAAGCACTCGGACTGAGATTTAAGAGAAAAATGTAATTCTATTCAGATCTGGGCTCCCAAAGAAATGCCTCGAGGAACAGAGCTCTGCAGAGGGAGCAGCTCTCTGTGGTTTCCTGCCTGCTCCTCCTTGTAATAAGCTGTTCCTGTGATGAAATTTTATCTTTCTCATTGCAAACCTGCAGACTGTCTATCATCTTATTCTTATGGTCAATTTGCAAGTCAAATGGTTTAATAATGCTTGAAAAATACTCATCAGTCTAATGGTCTGTTTTATTATCCAGTGTTTTCAATAGTAGCTTTCAGCTGTGCATCTTCTGTCTGTGTGTTCTGCACAGTGTAGGCTTTCTATATTTGATATAAGAATTACATTTCTTGCACAAAGTTTGAAAGAGAGTTTTTTTTTTTTTAAATAGAGGTAAACATGGACCACCAAGACGAGGCATCTGGGTGGTGGGTTGAATTAGAATTTGCTGCCAAACAGAGCTTGCTGTTCTGAGTCAAATCAGACTGTGCTTCCGCCTCCACTGACCCCCTACTGCATGCTAACGCAATCTATGCAATCTTGAGCAAGACAAAAAAAGCTCTGGCATACAGGGAGTATTGTGTTCAACTGAGTGCTTGACAGCTTTGACATTATCCAATATCTGATTAAAAACAGATAGAAAAAAGTATGAACAGCCACCAGACCGAGCTCAGGAGCTACAGACCGAAACAATTAAACAAAAGAGATGAAAATTGGCAGAAAGAATGGCCACTTTACCTTTTTTTTGGAGTATTTTTTTTTCCTACAATGATGAATCATCTCTAATTGAAGCATTTTGCATGGTTGGATTATTTCTAAGAGGTCTGCAGGAGAACAGACACTTTTGTTGAAGTCAGAGCGGTGCAGACTCTCTCTCAGTCCTCTCTGTGTACCCTGTCACCTCCCTTCTCCCTTCAATCCCTCTTTCCATACGGTTATCCCTCCATTTTTATTCTTTGGTGTTAAGGGAGCAGAATTTGACCCCATTGTGGCCACGTTGCTCATCTGGTATGCCATGTGAAGTGAGATGTCACTGTTGGCTGGCAAGTGAAGGCTGCAGCCACACTTGAGATGAACAGAGGAGAAGGAAGAGGTCGAGCAGTCGACTCTGTGATCTGTCACTTGTCACACCGTCCCTGTGGTTTGGTGGCGTCTTCAAGGAGGCTGTTTGACATGTTGATGATTAGTTTAGTGGATGCAGCGCGGCCTCTTCATGGCCCAGCTCTTCCTGACTCCTGCAGCTCGGACAAAACATCCACAAACAAAAAAATGATGTCACCCAGCATCTACAACTGTGTCTCCTCACCCCTCTGGAGCCACAGGGAGTGGTCCACATTATCCATCGTCAGTGGGACGGGATTCATTTGTCCCTCTTTGTGCAGAGCAGCGGAGGTTAAATGGAGGTTTACCTGCTCAGGTTGGACTTTGATTTTGTGAACATCCAGTTACCTTAGCAACCGACAGCCCCACAGACCTGAAGGGAAATCACATGCGTTTGTTTTAGAAGTTGAAACGTAATGGCTGGGACTTGGTGTGATGTTGTACAAATGAGCCAGTGTTTTTCAGATGTATGGATGTTTTGGCATATACGTGTAAAAAGCAGTATGGTGTTTATTAGTGAACGCCTATACACCCACATCATGAATGTACACTCTTTAAAGACCTTATATATATTCATTTGTTACTTTGTGGACCCTGTGATCCTTGTGATGCTAGAAATCATTGCAGTGTGTTGTGTCTACCTTCTTATGTGTAATACTCCTTTGTAGAGCTCCAAGTTACAATAAGTTACACTAACAATTTATCTCCCTGCTATCCTTGTTTAACAATCTTCATTTTGGTCAAAATGTCAGAAAACAAACTCCCATCGCAGTTTCCCAGAAGCCAAGATGACATTTTCAGTTTAAGTCATTGTCTTCAAGCTTTTCTTTATCAAGTATTTGGTTTGCTATTGTGCAAAACAAACAAAGAAACAAACAAGCAACCCCAGGAAATCCTGATATTTTTAGCTTTTAGCATTTAAAAAAAAAAATTACAATAGTTGGGGATTAATTTTCTGTCTATTAACTAATCCACAAATTATTTCTGATCTTCTGTGTGCTTAAGTCATAGGTGCTCAAAAAAACACTTACATTCTCATACAGAAGCACAAATGTTTGAAGTCTTGCTTCATATCAATCTCTGTCCAGTGTCATACATATGCAGACAAAAAATGTTATGATTAAGAGGGGCAAAAGTGATAATAGATAGCAGATAATGTGACCCAGGCCTCCTCTTTCTTGTTCAATGGTTGTTCAAAAACTCTCCTGCAGTATGGAGGCTCATGACATTGAGGTGGTGCTCTTAAGATGCAGCTGTTTGACAGCATAACAAAGCTCAGTGTGGAGTGCGTTCGATTCTGGTGATATGCTGTGAAGACAGTGAGAGCATCCTGTCAACCAGTGTCAGTTTGTAGCGAGTGGGTGTGTGATGATGAGTTTATTGATGGGCTACAGCAGTGGGTGAGTGTTTTGCTTAATTACTTGTTTTAATGAATATATTATATTTGGGTTATTCTAACTTTCCTTTTCAGCTGTCAGCTGTATTCTGTAAACCTAAGATGCTGTTGACAGTAAACTACTATTAAAATGCTGAAACGAAGTATGTGATAAAAAAGAATCTTTGGTATCTGACGTGTAGCTCGTGATGTGCTGACTTTGTCTCTACAACACTCGAAGAAGAGCTTTGTGTGTGATTCCTTGCGGTTTATGATTGTAATTCCTCGTGTCTTCACAGATGTACCTAAAAGGGCAATGACACAGCAATAGCTTTAATAATACAGAAAAGTTTTGTATCATGAGTTTTGATATGAAAGTGATACTTTTTTAGACATTCCTTGGGGCAATAGAGTAGAATTTTCAAAAAAATTTTGCTTTTTATGAAACAAATAAACCAGGCTTCTTAATGTTAAAATGTACCTCAAAAATGCAGCAATATAAAACCTTTGACACAATAAAATACAATAATAAACTCTTAAAGTTATAATTAAAACCTGCAGAGTGGAGTTTCTACCAATGGGTCTCTCGACTGAAACAATAAAACAAATGAAGTAGTTTGGTGAAGTATTGTGAGGGAGTCATGTCGCCTCAGGCAGAAACATTCACAGTTGAGGTAATGCATCAAAATTTTATTCACATTATCTTTAGTCATGTTTGCCAACTTCCTCCCTCACCCTCTGAAGTGTCATCTGGTGTTTCACTTGACACAGCTGACCCTTTTACCTGTTTCCATGGGTCTGAAAATTATCGGAAATATTCGGGCTAGTGTTGATGCACCACTCAGCAAAAAATATATATCACAAATGTCCAGTTGTTTTCAGACATTTTCATCTGGAAATGTCACTCGTTTAATGTTAAAATCCAGTGTTTCATCAAAGGAGAAAAAAGGATGAGCATGAATATGGGCACACTTTTAGTGACAACTACTTGACAGTTTTCAATATCCTCCATAACAAACATTTCACTGACAGTACAAAAAGAGCATGGTGGTTCGATATCAGACCCTTTGTCCTCGTATTTTCTCCTCCTCCACATCGTCCATACTCCCTGCCTCTGACCCTGTGAGAGTTTGTGTCTCTAATTTTCTCCTGGAGTGCGGGTACGCCCGAGGATGCGTCCCTGCTATTGATCTGCCGGCCAGCCAATTAGTTGTCAGAAGCACTCGGCTTGTTCATTATCAGTTTCCTTGGCAAAGAAAAACATGAGCAGCCTTTCATTTCTTTGGATGCCCTTGTGAAGTGAAAGGGAAGGTGGAGAGAGAGAGAGCCAGTCAGACAGGAGAGAGAGAGCAGATTGCCAATGAGAGTCTCTGAGTGGGAGGCAGCATAAGTTGGTTTGAGAAAAATTTAACAACAGAGGACAAGAGGCTGAGGCAGAGTCTCCTCTGTGCTTATTTGACCTGCCATTAACCTGAGTGTACTTGAAGCCTGTCAGAGACAGCAGCACTGTCTAATGTGTCCTTCAGCACTGGCCAGCTAAGGCTGCCTGCTGTGTGAGCTGGCATAATTTAATTGAAAAGAGTGAAGTTTAATGTGACAAAACCCTGACTCATTCATCAATATGACTGATGCTTTGCTTCACTTGTACAGAGAGGAGAGAGAGAGAGAGACAGACAGAGAGAGAGAGAGAAAGATGCATATTCATACAAGACAGGACAAGTTGACAATTTACCTGCTGTTCAAATTGCTCTGATGTGGTGACTGACATTTCAGGACTGATCTATAAAAACAGGAGAAATAGCAAGTGATACCAAGAAGAAAAGAAGCTTATATCCTTTATTACAAGGATCTGTTAAGATGCAGTGGTAGTGGTCTACACTGGCCTTCAACTGACTACTACAACTAACTTCAACATGTATCTGCAATTAACACACCAAACTTAACTGGTATATTGCCATGTACTGCCATATTTCACACCTTGACATGACACAAGACCAAGTGCTATATTTTTTTATCTATTTCTTACACTCTGGAAATGTCTGATCCTAGATCTGTGAAGAATTGTGAAGAAGAAGAAGAAGCTGTTGTTCAAAATGTTATCAGGAAAAACAGCTTAGATTCTAAACTGCAGGGATGCATTGAGACACTGATGCTTAACCTGACGCTGAATCCTCCACATGCCCACATCTTACGCACCAAACCTGATTGAACCAGTGTGTTACTTCCAAATTACAGCTGGGACATCATAGAATGTCTTTCTTTTCATTTCGATGTCCATGTTGACAGATTAGAGCAACCAAACCTCAAACAGCAAGCGTGAGACTTTAAACTCTCATGCATGACTCACATGTGGCTGCAGTGGCTCGTCATCTACTGATTCGTGTCTTGTCTATTTTTTCTGCGTAACATGCATGCAGAAAATAGACAGTGAGAATTATCTGTTGGCAGTCATGTGAACATTGTATCAGGAACATCATGTTTTTTATGCAGCTTTATTTTTTTATGCGGTTTATAATGTTACAAACATGAAACATGAATGGCAGTATTTTCCAGATGCACCTCCGTTTCAAACCCAGTGGTAAAAAAAGGTAGGATGGGCTGCAGCAATACTGCCTGTGTGGACACCACAGGTTTGCTAGCCACAGCAGCTCAGTGTGGTACACACACATGCATTGCTCATAAAGCCAGTGTAGACTGCCCCAAACACATAACTTCTTCTGAATTCCACCTAATACAACATATTATGCTGTAGTGAACTCTGTCTCCCCTCCTTCTGCTTACTGAGCATTGTGTATCTACTTGCAGCACAAGAGAAACATGAACACAGAAGATTTGCATAGCCAGAAGGGGAAATATATTAAATTTTTCATAAATTATATTTGAAAATTACCTAAGCCAACCTGAAGCCCACAGCTCCCAACAAAGTTTGGAGTTTTGTGTAGAGTTTAGTTATAGCAGACTTCTACTATAGCTTTGATTAACTTACTCTCAAACCAAACTCATTATTGTGCAGTGGGATCTATCCAGATGTAGAGCATATGAGATAATTGGGCAGTGTCCATCATAAGTGCTGATGTAAGATCAGTTCCTGGAATTACTAAGCTGAGACTGTCTACTTTATAGGTGATATCATGCTGACCTGTGAGTATCCATATGACTTCATTTTCTGGAAGCTTCCATGCTATACTGGCTGCAGAACATTTGTTTTTAATCAGCTGAATTTGTTTATCAAAGGAGGGTTTGGGGTTATTGCACATTAGGTTGATGTCTGTAGATATGCGCTAACCCCTGTGTGTGGGCTTGTTTTCCTCCAGAGCGTCCAGTGAATGCGGACCAGCAGGAGCGGACCCTGTTGAAAGGCGTGTTCAGCGTCAGGAAGGGCAAGTCGCAGCTGCACAAGTGGGCGGAGCGCCAGGTCATCCTCTGCGGCACCTGTCTAATCGTGGCCTCCGTCAAAGACAGCCTGACGGGGAAGATGCACATCCTGCCCCTGGTGGGAGGAAAGGTGAGAGTTCAGTGTTGGGAGGTAGGATGAGCCTGATAGGGTTTTAACCTTTCACTCCTCCCTGAGTAAAGCCCACGCTGCAGGCTAAGTGAGGATATGCTGCAACAACACAGCTGGGCTAGACGGCTGGACTGAGCTCATCAGTTATTAAGATGATGCAACACTGAGCATGCACCCTGTGTTATCTGAAGCAGTGCACCTCAAGGTGTGCTATGTAGGCCACGGGAAAAAAAAAATAGATAAAATAAAAAATATATATATATGTATGTATATACATACACAAGTCTTCTCTCTAACTAAAAACAATACAGCAATGTTGTTTTTCTTGAAACACAAAACTAATCCAATAAGCTGTTTGGCCTCTAAAACTAAAGAATATGTAGATTCTTCGTTACCATATTTAGTTATAAGAAATCTCCCTAAAATGCTTTGATGTTGTTTAAAAACCAATGCATGGCTGTGTAACGATGACTGAACATTGTACTGCAATGATGAGTACTGATACTCCTTGTTTTCAGTTTGTGGTTTTTCTTCCTCATCGTATCTGTATGTTGTCGTTGTATTGAGGTGGAGGAGGTCAAGCGGAGGCAACACTGTCTGATGTTCAGCTCAGCCGGATCACAGGCGCAGACATACTTTGTCAACTTTGACACACTCGCAGACTACCAGCGATGGCATCGGCAGGCATCAAAAGTAAGACACAAAGAGTGTGCGTTAGCGTGTGTGTAGGAACAATATATATTGCCCATGTTTTCTGACAGCAGCAGTTTGTTTGTTTCCAATTAGCCCCTCTGAGCTTGTGCTGAAATCTGAGATTAGATGTTGGGACAACTCTTGCCCTCTACCTGCTGGGTCGACCAATCAGAAAGCAGCCTCTCTGAGTGCGTCTGATTGGCTCCACAGAGGCAGACTCTCAGGGTATCTGGCTTTGATTGAACAACACACCTTTATTCACATGGTTTATCTTTTTTTACCTTTTGTCAGAGCATTTCTGTTAAGTTCTCAGGGGTCCCAATAGAAATGTGTTTGTTACACAAATCACTGCGGGATAGAGAATGCAAAATAAACATATTTTTGATTTATATTATGTGCCTTTTAGAAATTCTTGCCAGGTCTTCACAGCTGTTCTTAAAAAAAAAAAAATCACTGTCTCTGTGCTGCTCAGCTTGCTTTGTCTAATATCCTAATTAATGGCCATTGTCCCACAGCTCCTTCCTGGAGCTGAACAGCCTCTGTGAGAACCTCCACTGAGGCAGAGCCAGCATACAATTAGCCATGGAGGGAGAATGCCAACAGATAAAAAAAAGAAAATCCAATTAGTTGCAGATTCATGCTAAGTCCAGGATCTCTCTCTCTCTCTGCTGTGGTGGTATGGATTACTGGGTTAGAGTAGCCTGTTAGTGCACTTGTATTTAGGCCGAGACTTAAACAAGAGGTTCCTATGGAGACGAGGGATGATGACCGGCGAAGGTTTTTGGTGGAATTGGGCCAGTGTTTCTGCTACATTAAATTGCAAGGGTGTGTGTGTGCATGCGTGCATGGTGTGTGTGTGTGTGTGTGTTGCAAGGGAGAGAGACGTAGAGAGACAGCAAGTGATTCTGAGGCTGCAACATGAGTTTGCAAGATAGGACAGAATACTGGAGTGCAGCCATTCATTCTTGAAGAAACATATCACATTACATTTGTTTTTAAATGATTACATTTTTTTAAAATGATTATGGTAGATTTTACAGCTTATTAGCAATTTTAACAGTTTACTATAAACGAGAGGAAATGTTACATGTTTTAGTAATGAATTATATTTGAAGGATAAGCAGTTTTGCAATATGACAACCATTGCAAATTTAATTTATTTTTTATCAAAAACAAGGCAGAAACGACACATGATTGTTGTGTTAATATTTAATTATGTTCTTATATAATCATACAGTGAAAGCAGCTATTGTAAGAAATTAATTGCATTCTAATTTTTAAAATGTGTTCTCTGTTGCTGATGCTGGCCGTGAATTTTGTGGAAACGCAGTATAATTTTGTGATTTATTAGCTGTTAATGTATAAACAGCATGAAAGCATAGCCCTGATTACACATCAGCTCAAACTGTGTGTGCAGTAAACTGAATCAGTGAATAATATTTATTGTGTAACTCATTAATCAGTAACCATCACACCAGAACAAGAACTAACATCCTCCTCAGTTTTTCAGAAGTCAGAGGCTGCACAGAAGAAGCTGAACTAATGCACCACCTTGTTAATGTTTCTGTACGTGGCATCATGAGATTTTAACTGCTAGCAGGACTGGAGATGTCAGTCGTGCTGCATGATTTGACAAGATATTGTGGATGAAAGTGTACAAGTGGTCAGATTATCTGTGTGTTTTTGAGCTGTTTCAGGTTTTTAACATGATGTGGTTCTGTGATGGTATATATGAAAGAAAACAGCTCAGCAGCCAAACAAGAAGGCTCAGAAATGTGATCTGAACTGCAGTCAGCTGTTCTATTTGGACAAGTTGTTAACCGCACAAAAGCAGAGCATCCTGGTTTCTCAGCTCTACAGGAAATAATCTGATTTCATGTATGACTGGATGTGTGGTGACTTATTGATTGAAGACAGAGAGGGACTAGTAAAAAAAACACTGCGAGGTTATTTAGCTGTTTCTCCTCAGTGTCTCCTCTCCTCTTCCTCTCTTCTTCCTCTGTCACATTTCTTTAAGATGTTGCACCATCAGAGTGTTTAATTACTATGCAAATCATCTAAAACAGCAAAGCTATTCTACTTTACTTACTACCCCTCTTTAATTTTTCACTGTCAATCTGTCCATCGCTGCACTCTCACATCACTTAATTACTCCTTCTTAGGGAGTTACTTTTTAAAGTGGCTGGCAGATGAGTGCTTTTTAGAGAGAGGAGCAGTTTTGTGTTTGTCATCTTTAAAAGCAGTGACGTGATATCATGCTCTGCTGAGCAGCCGTCCCATTTTCTGGGTTGCTGCACTGTGTGCAGCCTTGTAGTTAATGAAGGAAACTGTCCTCAGACTGGCCTGGACGAACGCTGCTAAGTATGCTGCGATGATGGCTGGCCTGTAAACAATCATCTCTGAGATGATGGATGGCCTGTGCAGCTGCATTTATGTACAAGAGAAAAAAATATAAGACAAAGCTATGGAGAGATTTGAGTTATGCTAAAACAAGCACAAAATCACACGTTTAGATTTAATCCAACACTCCTTGACACTTACATTTTACTTATGAGTGTCGCCTGCATTCGTTTTGAAAACTAGCGAAACGGTTCCGTCTCTGTCTGCACAAGTGCTAACGTCTCACTGTAACAGACTCATTTTAAAGAGTCACTCTATAACTTTCCTGACAACTGCGTTCCACTGTAAGATGAACTTCACTGAACTGGAAACTGAGGCATTGTCTGTCTGAAGTAATGTCTTGGCAGGGCAGCTGGCCGCTTGCGTAATCGGAGGCCACTACAGTTGCATTCAGTGTCCATTGTTCCCGCTCACTTAAGGTGAAAACGCTTTTGATAGTAGAGCCTGCTGTTGCCTAAACTTGGGGTTTGAGGTCCCCACAGTGCATGAGGTGTTATGGTTGATGCTCCTTGACTGTGTTATTGAAAAATGTGGAGGCATGTTTAACTTAGTATAATCTGGCCATGTACCTGCACTGCAGCAACACACAGCTCAGCAGGAGTCGACACATTTAAGATTTGGCTTTGCTATGAACGACAAGTTGTTACATGGAAAATGTGATGCTAACACACAAACAAAATGATGTTACTCTTTCAAGTACTTCAGCTTTATTTCTTAGCTCATTTTGTGTGTGTGTGTGTGTGTGTGTGTGTGTGTGTGTGTGTGTGTGTGTGTGTGTGTGTGTGTGTGTGTGTGTGT
>JAQMCX010000001.1:14956376-15004775 GCA_029814765.1 Acanthurus leucopareius | reverse complement strand
GTGTGTGTGTGTGTGTGTGTGTGTGTGTGTGTGTGTGTGTGTGTGTGTGTGTGTGTGTGTGTGTGTGTGTGCAGGTGGTGTCTCAGACAGTCAGCCTGGTGGACCTGTCCTGCTACAGTCTGGAAGTGGTGCCTGAGTATCTCTTTTACAGTCAGGATATCACTCACCTCAACCTGCGACACAACTTCATGAGCCTTCAGGGGCCTGGAGGCCTGCTCAACCTCCCCAGGTAACCACACATCCTATCACTGAAAGACTGTACGCAAACATACACTGAGAGACAGATGTAAAGGAGTGGTTAGCCTCAAATATCTATGGTTGTTATTTATGATGTCATCACTCCAAAAAAAAAGCTAGATTTTGCCTTGCAGTGCTCATGCAAGTTTAAATGTGACTCATTTATGTGAGCCTCTAGCTTATTTACTGTTGAATTTCCTGTATTAACAATGTAAACAGAGTGCTACAGAAAAAAAACTGCATTGAATCTCCCTCATCAGCCTTCCACAAGTATAATCATTGGCTTTCCAGCTACTCAGCTGTTTAACAGCTGTTATAGTTTTGTACTGTGACATGATATTTGTAATTCTCTGTATTTAAGCTTGTAATGTGCTGCATCTCTCCCTCTTGTGTGGAAACAAAGTGGGTTTCAATTGTGTATTATTGTCAAAGAGCTTTATGTCCAGTCTGGACTTGAACCTGGACTTGATCCATTGTTATTAAGTGTTTAACATCTCCAGCCTCTCTGGTTCTTGTTGTTTACCTCCAGCCTTAGTGGTTGGCTTTGTGTGTACTATGTTTTTACTAACTACATTATTTTATACTCACTCTTAATACTTCTTGAGAACAAAAATTTAAACTTAGGAGTCTTGCTCCTCTCAATTTCTGTTTGTTTCTGTTTGTGTATATAGATAAAATGCATTGATCAAAAGTAATGGTCTATAAGGGGGAACCACAGGAAGGTGGAGCTAATGTGGAAGATTTGACTTTGCAGCCACAAGGCACCATCATCCATTACAGCCCAGTCTCCTGTATAGACATTACAAATGTGTACACACACATATATAGTATGGTTGAGACTTTAGAAGACGATGCATTTTATGAATGAACCATCACACATTAGTTAAGTTCAAATGGTTTCCATTGACTGTAATTTATAATGTATGACCGGCAGATCTAAATCCAGCAACATCAGTGATACCAAGGCACCAGTGGGGGCAACGTGAAGACTTTCTCAATGTGAACACTGTTTTTTCTTCCCTGCTTAGTCACTGACTGACTTTTTCCAGTCTTAATAACATGGTGCAAGCCTGAAGCACAGAACTCCTGTAGTGAACCTGTGGGGAATGAATCAAGAGTATCTAAATTCCACAGTATTAACTCTGGACTTTAATAAATGGTGTTTGGTCTTAGCTGTTAGTTATATACTATATACCCTCCTTTCATTCACATTTCTTGCCCATTATATTCTCTTGAGGCATAAATAATACCTCTGCAGATGTGATAGTGGCACAGAAAATGTGGACTGCAGCAGCAGGTCAGCTAATATGCTGGTTCTCATCTGTTTTATTGAATTTAACTGTATTTTCACTGCTCTTTTCTTACATCCCAGTGCAGGTTCTGTTTCTCTTACCCTTATGAGAGCAAGCATTTCATTTTTTCTTTGTATGTACGTTTTTTAACCTTTTCTCAGGTACTAAGCTCAGGCTGAGCAGATGATATTGGGTACAACTCAGAACAGGGCTGGGTGTGGTCATGTGGCCAGTGTTGGACGTGGCCTACATTACAGTACATTACATCTTTTTTCCCTCCTCACTCCTCACAGAACCTGCAATAACGTTTCTGCCTTTTGGCTTCATGTTCAGGTCCTAGGACACCGAGCACCATGTCAGCAATGGTTTAATGTGGATATAATCTGATTTAATGTTGGATTAAAAGTTTTAAGTCAACAGCTCATAGCCACGTGTCATGCTATCGTGACACTTTAAATTCTGCACATGGCTAAAAAAAAACTACAGCCATAATTCATGTAGGCTACAGACTTAAATATTTAAAAGTCTGTACCCCTGCAGTCCTTCCTGCAATGTAGCCAATGGAGAGCCAGAATAGTGCCAGTCTGCAGGCAACACCAAAAGTGTTTCACAATGATCAGTATTAAATGTTTTATTAGGCTATAAATAATCAAAACTTGGGTTTAGTCTAATCTGGGACAAAAGGGACAGGATTTGGTGTTTTGGGACGTCTGCATGTCATTTTTTCAGAACGTTTGGTCACCCTAACTGGAACAGACTTAGATCATTGCACACTGACATCACACACTGGATGAACACAAAACCAAGTATATGAGACTGCGTTGGTCTTCACTCACTGTTAGAAAACATCTGTTATCAGGACCGTTTTGCAAACTATGGAAGGAAATGACACAATAAATATGGAGAGGAAAAGAAAAAAAAATGAGATTTTGGGGTGTTTGTAGATGTTTTCAAAGGTCCTCCTTTCTTTTTCTCTCTTTGTTTAGGTTTTCTCAGCTGAAAAGCCTCAACTTGTCTCACAACCGTCTGGGTGTGTTCCCTGAGTGTGTGTGTGAGATCCTCACCCTGACTGAACTCAACCTCTCCTGTAACAGTCTCCAGACGGTTCCTGCACAGATAGGCAACCTTCAAAGGTGTGTACATACACACATTGTACACAACACTTAAACATTTTTTGTGATGTGCATGAAAAATAGTACACTTTTAGGCCAGTGCACTTAAAATTTAATGTTCTCATAAACTCTGTATTGTGGTTTTAATTTGAGTTAATGAAATGTACAAACTTAAAATATTATTATCAGGTTAAGATGCTAAATCAGGCAGTTTTTACCCTGTGGACCTGCTTCATGCTACTTAGTAAACAACTTCAAATGGACAGAAGCAGATATTTTGACCACTGTGAAGTTTAAGTAAAACATGTTTGTCTTCTCCTCTCTATCTCTTAGCCTGCAGACTCTGTCTTTGGATGGAAATCACCTAATCTCACTGCCCGAAGAGCTGGGTGGCCTGTCACAGCTCAACAGCCTGGGGCTTTCCTTCAACTGCTTCACACACATCCCTGCTGTGCTGGAGAGACTGAGTGCAGTGGACAAGCTAGCCATGGCTGGGAACAAAGTGGAGAGTCTGGAGTTGTGTACTCTTGCTAGAATGAGCCACCTGAAGAACATTGACCTCCGGTAAGAGGCCAGCCAGGGGATGAAGAGCTCCCAGCCAATGCACTCCCTTAGTCTTAGTCTCTTCCTGCTCCTCTTTCTCTGTTGAATCAGTTTGTAAAATTTAATATGTAATGCTGGAAACCCTGTCAGTCATTTAGCGAATATGAAGCCAGGTGCACAATATTCCTGTACTGCCATCTATCTGAATCTTATTTTTTAGTTTCTTCCTCTGTCATTGACAGAATGATAAATATCCTTACACAAAGATTTGTCCAAACCTCAGCCATTCCTCCTCTCCTCACTCCTCTAGGCCTTATCTTTTTTATTAAACATTTATTTATAGATACCTGCTTTGCTAAGCACAAATACTTTTTTTGTGCATGTCCTTGCTTCACACCTACATTCACACCTGGGAGCTGCCTGCAGTTGTGCATATTAGTTGCCCTCTTAGCAGCTCCACAGGAACAGCTGGGGGCCGAGTGTCTTGCTGAAGTGGGATCACTGTTGTGGTTAATTAGGGATGGGCAAGCGGGACAGTCTGAGGATCAAACCAGTAACTTCTTCTCCAGCCACATCCAACTAATAAGTCAACCCTCAGTTTTTAAGTTGCACTTTGGCAATGGCAGACTAATTTTATAAAGACAAGGTGCAACTGTGGTGGATTAGCAGTCTGGTGGCTCTCGTTGAAGAGGAGCTGTTGTTGTTTATTAACAGGATGGAGGGGATAAGGGAGAGTCTGGATCACTTTAAATCTTTCCACTTGTTTACTTGGAGGTTGTTTTAAAATGCAGTACACATGTGTGACGAAATGGTTAATAGACGTTGTTTTCAGTGTTTTAATGTCTGTGTTAGATTTTTTTTTCAGAAAAATATGTCTGAAATGTGTTCAATGCATCATTTTCAAAATAACAGTGAATAATATAAAATAGAGCTACAATATTTGTTAATTTTAAAAACTTATGGGAACAAATATATTTGGCTTTTATGTAGGACACATGCTTGCTGTTATTGTAAAGTTCTATATTGCATAGAAGTTGCCACATTCTCCCACTAATAAATGCTACTGATCCATCACAGTAAACTAAAATAGCTGCTGCTGAAATATTTTTGAAAATTAATGCACTAATTTTGCAGCAACCCTAAATATCATTATACAACTATTTTTGTGTTTTTTAGCAAGTTTGATATGTCATAGTTTCTTCACTCTGTTGAGCATTTTTATTTGATGTCACCTCTAAACTTCATCCAAGACTTTCTTCTCTGCTTCAGCGGGGGTTAACTGGTGATATTTCCTCCTGTGTTCTTCCTGTGAAATGCAGATTAAATGGGCTGCAGTGGGTGAAAAGTGAGAATCTGGAGGCTGTGAGCCAGGTGACCCAGCTGGACTTACGGGACAATTGTTTGGAATCACTCGACCTGAGCTCCGTCTGTAGCCTGGAGACTCTACACTGCCAGCGCAACCAGCTGGGGACGCTCACACTCAGCGGCTTCACACTGCGAATGCTTCATGCCAGCAGCAACCGTGAGTCAAACAAAGCGTCAACTCGCTGCTATTATCGCCTGGCTGGCTGTGTGTGTGTTCAGGCTCTTCCCCTCAGTGATACATTCATCTTGTAAACACACACATAAACAGTCCAGATGTTTGGCTGCTGATTGTTGCTTTTATCTGCACACAGGCCTTACAACAGTCAACATCTATCCAGTCCCTAACCAGCTGACACACATGGACCTATCGCAGTGAGTTCATAAATCATAAAACTTCAATCTGGTTGGGTTCTCAAGATTAAAGTGATATTCAGCAAAAAATTCTCCTGTTTCTTTGCATTGCTGCAATAAAAACTAAGCTTCAATGTACAATACATAGCTTCTAAACAAATGCAACAAGTTCCTATAGACCCTCTTTTTTAATGCTAAATTGACTTTGCCTGCTAGGATACTTCTCTGTCTTTCAGGCTGGATCAGTAAAAGATTCAAGAATTTGAAAAACAACATTTCACAGAGTAGTGAAACTCCAAAGACCTTACATGACATTTTATTCTATCACAAGATTTGTTATGCAGGCTGGAGGCCTCATAATGCTCGGTAAACACAACCTTATATCAGGGGTAAAATAAGCTAAACCACCTGCCGGTATCAGAAACTTCCGTAAAACTTGAGTTTTAACTGTGGATACTTTTTTTTTTTTTGTACTTAAATGCAGATGGAGAACATTTGCATGCTGAAACAACCCTGCAGGATATTTGTTTAGGCTTCCCTTTACTAAAAATTTAAAACTCTTTACTCATTAATACTGTTACAAGGCAAATGTCCACTTTGCTCAGTTTGAGTGTTTATGTGTGTGTCTTTCTATGTGTGTGACTGTGTGTGTGTGTGTTGAGACAGGAACCTTTTGGAGTACCTTCCGGACTGGGTGTGTGACTGCAGAAAACTTGAGACGCTGGACATCACACACAACCTCCTGTCTGAGCTTCCTTCCAGGTCACTGACCTTATTTTTTTATTTTCTTTACTAATCCTTAACCCTTTCAGCTTAAAATATCATTTGTTGCATAATTTGGATGTATTTAGCTGTGTGTAATAAACATGTGACCATCCAGTCCAGAACAAGCAAACCATGTATCCCCTTGCACATCATCAAGTTTGTTAACCGCTCACTCCATCTTAAGAATTTGTCATGGGGAGGAGAACCATGAAAAGAACAAATAACATTTAGTATCAGTTTCTTTCATGTAAGGCTGTATCTGTCTTCCTATTGCAACTGTAAAATATTGCCATGCTATAGTAATTGGCTCAGACTTACCATCATCTACTGCCAGCCCTCAACACTCATCACAGGCATTTGCATTTAAATGAGACATCAGAGAAGCTTTTGCAAATGAGATAATATTCCTTTATCCACTGCACCCTCTCATGATGGTTTCAGGAGAGAATAAAAGCTGCTGGGTCGGTCTGTTTATGCAGCCATGGGTTGCCATTTCTGGTCCCAGCCTCACAAGTAGGAAAGTCTGCACGGTGGGGGGGAGCAATGCTCTTTATTTCTTTGACTTTTTGTTGGTCTGTTCTTTTTGTTTTTCCCGTTGTCCTAATCTAGCTCTCTGATTTCTCTTCTGGTCTCTGACAGATTGCTCAACAGCTTGAGTTTGAGAAAGTTGCTGGCGGGAAACAATCGTTTGCAGAGAGTGCCTGACCTACTTGACCACATCCCTCTGGAAGCCCTAGACCTCCAGCACAACAAGCTAGCCGAGCTCCCTGAGAGTCTTTTTTACAAGGCCTTAAAGTGAGTCTCTCAACCTCCTTTTCTCTCTAGATCTTTCTGTGTGCTTTCCCCTTTCTGTCCTCAAGACTATAAATACCAACACTTGAGTCCTCTAGCGGCCATTTCTACTGCTTCGAAACATTCACCTGCAGCGTGTTTGTGTCACAGCTCATTGTTTTGGGGTTTATTGGATGTAGGGATTGTGGTCAGGATCAATGGAGCATTCCAGACTGCAACTGGAGCTTCACTGGCCCTAATATTTCCTGTGTGGTAAATCACTTAACACCCATTAGCAGTTCAAATGCTCTAATGTGCTTTACTCTCTCTAATACTGAGATGAAACTGCAGCGATTGCTTTGTGCTTGATGGGTTTTGGGAGAGCAGTTGCACCGAGGATGGAAAATGATGGAAAATGATCCATGGCTGCAGAAATTAGGCTGATTGTTAACAATTTTCACATATTCACAATAGTGTTGCCATTCAATTCCAGAAAGCCACAAGGCCAGTGAGTTGCAGACAGTCTTACTTTTAATAATTTCTGGCTCTGTTTTAAAACAACAATGTGACAAGTTTCCCTCCTGGGTCAGAAGCAAGAAGGACAGATTTTATTACTGTTCAGGATGTGATATGCGCAGACAATGACTTAACAATACCACTTACATAAGACCCACTGGGGCTCAAATTACTGTCAGTCCTCTATGTGCAGGTTCAACTTTATGTAAATCAATGCTCCACTTGCAGGGATAAATTAAAGGTCTGAATTTGGATGAATCCACCTCAGTAAAAAGAGAATAGGACTGGAAATAAGAAAAGCCCATAAAGAAACCTCTAAAACTTGCATTAGCCTAAAAACTGTCAGCTGTAAACCAACATCTCAGCCATCTACATTCATCTCTTAACTCACATCACTGTGCATTACTCACACACGGTACATTTTTATAATGCTGCCTGTACGGTAGCTATAACTGCTGCTAAAGTAATGTAATATTTATCATGCTGCTTGAGATAACATTGCTGAATATAATTTTAAATAGAACTAGTCTGCTTGCTTAAATCTTAATTTGAATGTAAATTGGATGCTAACTTTCATTTTCACACACTGAGTTTAATGTCTGACCCAAAAAAAATGCTGTTTGTGTACAATATGCATTGGGCGCAGTCAGGGGGTGGGGGAGAACCTATTAATTTATGGCACAGACAAGGTAAATTGGTTTAATTTGCTAACATTACTTGAATTATTTTGTACTTCTTGGCCAAAAAAATGTTTTTCCTACAACCCAGGAGGAGGTTAATAAGGTATATTTAGTGTTTTGGACATAAATATTATCCATAAAAATGATAACTCTGCTCAGGCAATTCTTCCATAAAAAATGCAGACCTGAAGTCCAAACCCACTAAAATTAAACAAGTTTGGGTGGATACACTCCCAGACTGTGACACAACGGGCGGGGCGGATATCTGGACGCCCTAATTTTAATCTAATAAATCTCTTGTTTTTATTTGTCTTGCCTCATAGCCTAAAATACTTAAATGTGTCAGCCAATGCCCTGGAAAATATTCCACCCAGCAGCCAATCAGAGGAGAGCCTCAGCACACTGCAGGAGCTCTACCTGACCGGGAACAACCTGAATGAAAACTGCGGTGCTCTGTTGGTTGGACACCAGAACCTGCGGGTGCTTCACATCGCCTACAACCAGCTGCTGTCCTTTCCTGCCAGGTGTGTTACTTTGACTTTCATGTGAGTCAGAGTATTAATTATTTAAAGACAGTTGCTATTATTATTGTATTATTGTATCATGTACCCCACTTTTATTATGTTTTCCCTGTCATTTTGGCTCGTTTTATTGTGTTTTCTTCTTCGTTGTATTGTTTATTATATTTTCTGTTTTGTGTTTCAACTCTCTGTAAAGCCCTTCATTAACTTAATGCATGTTTTTTAACACTTGCTTTGCTACTGTTATTAAGAATCATTATCTAAGACCTCACGTACAGTGTCATGTGTCTTATTAGTTAATAATAATTATACTTTAAGTATTACACCTGTGTGTCTTTAGTAAACTGAGTAAGCTGGAACAGCTGGAGGAGCTTAATCTGAGTGGCAACAAGCTGAAGACGATCCCCTCCACTGTGTCCAGCTGTAAGAGACTGCACACCCTCATAGCACACTCCAACCACATTACTGTCTTCCCGGAGATCCTCAACCTGCCTGAGATCAAGGTCAGACTTATGCTGGTTCATTTTTCTGAATAGTAGATGCATGACTATGTTCAGCCTGTGTCAGCTCATGTGTGTTTTGCATGTTCTTAGCTTGTAGATCTAAGCTGTAACGAGCTGACTGAGATCCAGCTGCCTGACTCGCTGCCTGCCACTCTGCAAGAGCTGGACTTGACAGGCAACAGCAGCCTGATGCTGGAACACAAAACCCTTAACCTCTTCAGGTGAGTCCCAAAACCCAGACCAGAAGCTCACTGAAATTTGTCGAACATAAATTATGAGCACCAACACATTGGCTTGAGAATCCAGAGGTGTCCGGATATATACTGAAATTATATTTAAAATATATCATAAAAAAATAATAATATAGCTGTGTGACAGAGGTGGCTGGAAAATGTGTATGTACAAATACCTTCATCTATAATTCCTTCTATTTTAGTCACATCACCACCCTGAAATTAGACCAGAAGTCCACAGCGACAGCAGGAGACTCACTGAGTGTCTCCACTCCATGGAACCACGGTTACTCTGAAATGAGTGGTCAAAGGAACAAGTGAGTGCCAATTTGTATTTGGATGCTTTTTTTCTCTACTGCTGACAATATCTATCCAATTTGTCATATGTGGGTAAAAGGGAAGAGTCTGGAAAGAGTGAATGCTCATTGTATAAACCAACCTGTTTTACCTAAGTATTACACTTCAGCATTCATTGATTTTCTTTCTCCTGCCAGCACTTGTAGTCTATAGCTTTACCTCACCACCCACTTTTTAATTCTTGTTGTGGTGCATTAAATCTACCATATATCTGTCTATTTGGCTACAAACACAGAATATATGTCTACCTCTGAGTCAATAATTTGAATCATTGGCAGACACCTAACATTTGTATCAGAGCAGTCGGTGGTTCTTTTTAAGAGTAGCTGAAGCTCTGGAGCCTAATAATTCTGTTTGATTTAGTGTCTTTAACAGTGTTAAGTGCATCACTGCTCGGAGCCCAGTAAGCCCGGCTGCTCCTCCGGGGTGACGGCCACAACAGGGGGCCACACAGCAGTGTCTTTTATCAGCTGCCACCCCTTGCTGTTTCCCTTGACCTGGAGCTGCACTGTCGCATGCTGAAGTATGCATGAAGTTTACCTCTGTGTGGGAGGTGCTGAGTCATTTGTTTGTTAATGGGGAACTGTTGTTGTGGACAGGTTGTGTGTGTCTGTGCTGGCTGTAGACCGCTTCGGAGATGGCGTGGAAGCGTGTTATGGCATCTTTGACGGAGACCGCAACGAGGAAGTGCCTCGGCTGCTGCAGTGCACCATGGGAGATGTGCTGTGCGAGGAGCTGCAGCATTCTAGTGTTGACAATGTGTATATGTGCAATACTTTTATCACCTCACACAGGTAAGATAGTTTTTTTTGATGGGGAAAAAAATCCTCAATTATCATTGTTTTGTAGCTGCAAATAAACAGATAATTGCACTGTGAATGCAGTTTTCTAGACTGCAACCGGTGACTTTGTCAGCAGCTTTGTATGTTTTTCTATTGGACAGGAAACTAGGTATGGCTGGCCAGAAGCTGGGTGCTTCTGCCTTGCTGTGCTACATTCACCATGAGCCTTCAGATCCAGGAGGGTACTTCAGCCTCACCGTGGCCAATGTGGGCACCTGCCAGGCAGTGTTGTGCCGGGATGGCAGGCCTGTACCTCTCTCTAAGGTTTACAGCTTGGAGAACTGCACTGAAGAGATGGACAGAGTTAAGCTCGGTAAAGCCATTATTACCGAGGTAATGCATGGCTTCTCTTTATGCTGGGTTCCAGTTTTTACCCTCTAGTCATTATGGAGAACTTTTGATCCAGTGTTAATGTGCAGTTTCATAGTTAGGGGTGTATTTTATGTGGCTGTACACTCATCTACAATTCTAATGGTACTTCTGTTTTGCAGGATAACAAAGTGAGTGGAGTGACATGCTGCTCTCGCCTGCTGGGTTGCTCTTATCTGTCTCCCTGGGTGCTTCCAAAGCCTTGGGTGCACACCGAGCCTCTCTGTTCCCAGGATGAGTTCTTGATCCTGGGGAATCGAGCTCTGTTTGAGCGGGTCTCCTACCAGGAGGCCGTGTGCACCGTGCAGGCCGTTCGGGATCCTCGCGCTGCTGCAAAGAAGCTGTGTTCGCTCGCCCAGAGTTATGGTTGCAAGGACAACATCGAGGCTGTGGTGGTGTCACTGCACATCAGTGAGGACAGCTGTACCTGTGAGCCGCCAGTCTCCACAACTGAACCACGGGGTCCCCCTCCTGCCCCTGTGCCTGTATCTGTGACCCCTGGCCCTGCTGACCCAGCCACCCTTTCATCCAGCAGTGGCATTGTGTCTGAGTTTAACAGCGAGACATCAGCCTCAGAGGTGGGCAGCGAAGCGGGGTCCACTGCTTCAGATGAGCACCCGTCCTCGGGTCCTGCATCCCGCCCAGAGAGACGCTGCAGCCTCCACCCTGCTCCCACACTGTGCGGGATCATGGTTCCAGGCTCAGCTGGGGCGGGAACCTACCCTGGCCTGTTCCAGCGACAGCCGTCCTCTGCTACGTTCTCCAGTAACCAGTCTGACAACGGCCTGGACAGTGATGACGAAGCTCCGCTCGAGGGAGTTATCTCCAACGGCAGCAAGTTAGAAGTCGAGGTGGACATTCACTGCTGTGCTTTTCAACTACGATCAGGGGCCCCTGAGAGCCCAAAAGACCTGGAACTTGAAAAGCGAGGCTCTGACTATCTCAACGGCAAAATGCGCAGACAGAACAGTGTGGTGGTTTCTGCAACAAATGGCTGCCTGCTGGCTGTTTGTGGGAGAGAGATTGCAGACCTCAAGAAGTCTCCTTCCACATCGAGCCTGTTTGGGAAGAAGCTGTCAAATGGCTCTGTTGTTGCCCCTGAGGACAGCCATAATCTCATAGAGGTGGCCCTTGAGGCTCCTAAGAAGAAGTCAGGCTACTTCACTGCTCCAGCACAGCAGGACCCCGAGGACCAGCTCATTGTGCCTCCTAGCCTGGAGCAGGAAGTCAGGGAGCAGCTGAGGGGCCAGAGCCCTCTAGTCTCAGGCCCCTCCTTAACACCCATACCCCCTTGCTTAAAGGATCCCGTGTGGGATCATCCGCACCCTCCTGCGTTTACTTCCAACCTGGTCCCAGGTCCAGGTCCGGTTCCCATCCTACAGCAGGAAGTCTATGATACCGCCCTCTAGAGGAGGGACACAGCATAGCGCCATGTGGCTGCAAATCTGTGATTGTGCCATTCCACAGAGGAAGAGGAGATTTTTCTCATTCATGTGAGATATTCCAAATCAAGTTGCCATTCAGACATTTTCTGAGGACCAGACAAATCTTCAGGACCCTGATATTCACTAAGTGATGCTTTTTGTCATTAATGTGAATAAAAAATGGGTTTCTGGATGGTCTGAGTATCCAAGAAAATAGGGATTACCAAGATCCTGATGAAGGTCCCGTTCATAACAATGATGTTGTGAAAAAGACCGGTGGGCTATCATAGACCAAAACAAGCCTGACTTGAAATGGGATACCTCATGTGTTTAAACATGTCAGCAACATTTCCCTTTACTTGGAAAGAAAGCAATCTAGAGAGTGTGAATGGCATCGTGTTCAGTGAGGTGAAATCTCCTCTCCAGGGGCTCCGTGGTCTCTCAGGTCCTGGAGAGAAGCCCAGCGACTGAAACTTGAAAAAGTGCCTACTGCAGATGACTCAGCCTAGAGCTCCCCTACATCCAGGCTGTGTTTGGGGATGTGAGCTTATTAGTTAAATTTGGAGGAGGGACAGTATCTCCAAGAGAAAGCACTGGCATGGCTTCTGCTCTCCTCCTCTTCCTGTGGCTTACAAAGGAAGTCAGACAGTAGAAATGTTTGTAAGGCACATAAGAATAGAAGATGTGAAGACAAAATGTGCGCATTTACATCGCCAGAAAGTTGTTACAGTTGTTTTATTTTTAACATTCCCAGAGAGTATGTGTAAAATTCCTCTATATAGATACATCAATTCTATACAGTATAGTATGCACTCACAACTAGCAGCCAACCAGTGTTATGTGCTTGAGCTGCTGACATCAAGATTGAAAAGTGTTGCGATTTATAGCAATACATTTTGAATAGCTGTCAAAAAAATAATATCAAAGTCATTCAACTATACAGAGCAAATTGTTATAGAATTCAAAAGTACATTTAAAAGTATAATCTGTGACAGTGCATGATCAAAGGATCTCTTTAAAAACTACATAGGAAAATAAAAGTTTAATTTAAATTTACTCAGTTTTAATGGTCGCTGGACAGTGGACTTGAGAGCCCGGGATGTTTAATGTCATTTTAATATCATTCATACGAACAAACTGGTTCAGGCACAAAAGTGAATTATTATAAGAGATGAAGGCTGGATGCAGTATTTGTATGTACTGTATGTTATGAAATATCTCCACTGGTACTAAAGTTGTACATTTTAGTACATCTAAACTTTGAAGGCTGCTACAATTTTAATTAGTAAACATCCATCGTTTTTCTCGCAGGCAGATTCAGATATTGACATTTTTACACCTTCACAAATCTTTTTCTTTTTTTTTCCAGCTTAGTTCTTTAATGCACTGCCCACACATCCAAATGATTTTCAGAGTGCATTATCCGTTTGGCTCTTTATAAACCGAACCAAAACCCCTTTTTTTTCATTTTGTAAGATCTAGTCTGTGGGCATAAGATGTTACAGAGTTCAGGGGCAGAACTCACAGTTTTTACAAGTAAATGCAGACATTTAGGACAAAGGAATGAATCATGTCTGGCTATAGTTTGGTAAAGTTCAATTTTTCACTTACATATATTGCATACATGCTATCTCCTGATCAGGGGGCTCAGTGTCTGTAGACTTCAGCTTACACAGTGATTATTGATAGTGTGGCAGCAGTATTAAGTACTGCAATAATGCATTGGTTCAGAGTAAAGGAATGCATTTTTTCCATTAGGTCACATGCAGTTGCTATCATCAGTTCCCCTTCTGTATTTTTATATTTATAGAACCAATCTTATTTTATTCTTAGTTGAAAGTAAGTTATTATTTGAATTGTCAGGTACATATTATGCAGCCCTGGAAACCTCAGTCTGTCCATTCCTGAACTTCTCCACCTTGTGCCAAAAGAGAATGCAGCTCTGCAGGAGCAGAAGTGGTGATAAGAAGACCAAAGTTGGGTAATTGCTTATGTCAGTGATTACTACATCAGATATATATTTTAGGTTGCCACTCCAAGTTGGTAGTGGTGCAGTTCTTGCATTCCACAGCTGCTGCATAGCTGGACCTTTCAGTGTTCCCTTTTAGCCTTAAAGTAACACTACTCAGTATTATTTTGAAAGGAGAAGCCCTTTGTTTCCTCCCACTCATGTTCTGTTCTTTTGCTCTGGGGATGTTGAAGTAGAAAAAGCCTCCAGTATCCTTTCTTTGCTCCATGGGAATTAGTGATACGTCAGTGATGAAGCCTTAATTGATGTGTGAGTCTGAATCTCCTCTCGTTATTTGCAAGTTTTTTGTGTCTTGAAAGAAATGAACACTGCTAAAAGCACTTTGTACATAGAAAATAGTGATATTCATAGTTATATATATTTGAGTTTAACATATGAGATGTTGATCAACATAGTGCGCTGGGATTATTTTGGCTTCCTTTGACCCAACATATCACCTCTTGTTTAAGAATACGTAGCCAACAGAAATGATAATAATGTAAAGTGACATAATGATGATTAATTGTCAACAGTCACTTTTTGGTGTGTTTTTAAAAATGTTAAGTTTTTCTTACACAATCAGTATTTTTTGTTGCTTCCTGTTACATCAGAATTTAACACAATGTTTTGACCGATATTCAACTTTTAAACATCAGCATATAGAGATTCTTAACTACTTTAACACTCTCTGTCAGCATCACACATGCACTATATAGATATCCAAGCTGGCCCCCTCCTGGCAGAAAATGAGAAAATACGGTTATTGTTCATATTAAAACATTGAGTTTATAGATTACCTAATAACTGGAAAAGCTAAAAATAGTTTCTGAATTCCATAATAATGAATTGTAATGAAAGGAAGGTAAAATAATATATAGTATGATGCACATTAAAGAGCTGATACAATCCCTACTTTGGTTTTTCATAACTAAGACACTGATTTCAACATATTTTTTTTATTCTTCAGAAATTAATTTTACAAAACAGCATTTTATAATGAGGCTAAGCAATTGTTTCCAGTTGCTTAACTGATCAGGCTGTGCAGTGTTTGAGATGCCAAACATCTGGGACTCTGTGGTTCTGACTGTGGCCAGACTTCCACTGTTAGATCGCTGTCCTCACACACGGTGTCAGGCATCTGGGTCAATGGCAGTGAAACATTCATGGGCACTGCAGGCGAACCTGCCACAGGAGGAGCTAGAAAAGCTATAAGACAGATTATGATTGTGAATGATATTGGTACAAAGCTGGAACAAGCTTGGAGAGGAGAAGTGGAACTTTCCTTAAGGGTTAATATGAAGTGGTGATGTTCACAACAGATGTTGGGAATTCACTCATTCAAATATGCAAAGTGTCAACTGTACATATTTATATATGTTTATCAGAGCTTCATTTTCCATCAGCTAAAACTACAAGAATCATTATTCTCAATATGTCTGAAAATGAATATTGACTGATGTAAGTATGTATGATGTATGTATCTGGGATTGTATGTGTAAGTCGCATTACTCTTTTATACTTTCCTGAAGGTTTCTTTTTCTTTGGCTAATTTGCATCATAGTTTTATTAGTTTGGTTCCAGTTTGCCAAGTCAGGCCCGGACTACATGGGTAGCCTATATGTAGTGTTTTTGAAAACCACCTTGGTCAGTTTTTGTATCCAGTTGTACATTCACTCTGTACATTTATCCACCCTGTCTCCTGGATGACACCATATATGCCACTGTCCTGTCCAACATACATTACCAACATGAAATATACTTAAATCAGTAGACTAATCAGTGTGCATGTACATATGCCAATTGTTTGCGCAGATACAGGAAGTGGGGCTACAGGGTACAGTGCATTGGCCCAATATATTCCCTTTAATTCTTTAGTGGAGGGGGTCCGGTTGTACAATGCTCATAATCCCCTGTGTGCACCAATATAGAGGGTATGTGCATTTGAGTAGGCTACACTGTCAGTGTTTTGTTTTTTTGTTTTTGTTTTTTTAAACTGTAAGGGATCATTTCCTCTCTGCACAACTTAACAAGCTCCCTGTACAACTATGTTTGCGAAATGTCTGTGTTTGTGTGTGTATGTTAAATGACGCTTAAGTGCACACGTACAGTAAGTGTATGCATGCCTGTGTGAATAATGGATTGACTGTAATATCTGCGTGACAATGGTGAATGAAACTGATGGAAGATGCTCCAGTCGTTTAACATGTGACCAAAGTAGCCATTGTTTAATCCCACGGTTCCTTTCTGTACATTATTTTTTAGAAATGCTTGAATATTTTTTTCTCTATGCCAAGAAGCCAATGTTTATTTTTGTACTTCATTGTTTCATGCAAATTTCTATTTCCCTCTCTACTAACAGAATTTAAAGTGATTGGGATTCTACAGATAAGTGTCACCCATAACGGTACCTTTTTTAAAGGTACTAATTATAACTGTATTTAATGTTGAAAGCATGCCCTAAATATAAATCAACATAAAATATAGTACATACAAAATGTCATTTATTTGTACAAAACGGAGCATATGTAATATTTTTAGGTTTTTATTCTAGCATGCAGGTTACTGCTAAAATTCAGATTTATGTTTAATAATTAAAAGATTTATCATTTAGAAACGAGACTAACAATGAGCACTTTCGCTATGTATCGGACAGAAATGCATTCCCTTGAACTCTGAAAGTGGAAGATGGTCGTTATTTTATTTTGAAATGCTGCTATCATTAGTTTTCAGCAAACAAGCTGTTTTTGAATTAACTTTAAGCCAAGTAGCAATAAAACTTTTTACTGTGAAATTTTTTTTGGTCAAGTGTCCATTTTGCTCACCATTTTTATGATGATTTCATGCCAATAAATATCATCAAAATGACTTCTTTTGTCATTATATATAGATTTATGTAATATGCACAGTTTATGTGATTATTTCTAAAATCCTGAACAGTAATGCAGGAGGAGATGACAAATGTTTTCTCCCCTTTTCAATAGAAAATATGCATAGAAGCAGTACTCAGATAAAGAAACTGATTCTGAAAAGAGGACATTAGGCTCATTGAACCCATCCACCATCAGGTTACAAATCTTGGAAATCATAATTAAATTTCTGACCACTGGAGATCTGCCATCTATTGGTGAAATTCAGGATTACATGCTGTACTTACATGTTTGATTAAATGAGGAAAGAAGAGTCTAAATGTCACAAAAAATAGAATTATATATTTTTTTTTATATAAGTGATATCAAACCTTTCAAGAGAAACAAGGCCTCACTATTTGCTTCTCTTATGTCAAAAGAAATGGAAAGACACTGTAGCTCAGTGTAGGAGCCATCATAACATTTACACTGTAAAAAACACTGTGTATCTTTCAGGCTTTTATAAGGCTGAACTGTTTACAAATGAAGACAAAATAGAAACATTAAGTCATTGGACACATTCAACCCTCAGTGCCAAAATACAACTGTCAGGATTAATTATCAACAAGTTGAACTGAACTGAACTCTGACAGAGAACTTTTTCTAGCCAATCAAACTGTTCCTCCATCTGCCTTTTATTTACTTTTTTTGCAGAAAAGTACAAAAAATTAGTAATTCAAAATTTTTGAATGGCATGTGAGTTGTTTATTTAGTACTTTTATATAAAATGTAACAGACACAGGTCATAGGTATGTAAAATAAAAAAGTGGTAAGAATAAAAAAATCATTGTACAAAATCAAATTAAAAATCTTTTTAAAAGCTTAAAAGTGGATAAAAAAATAGGGAAATATGGAATATGGAGAGTGACTTATACACAATTGCACCAAAATATGACAAAACCTTCTGTGTGCAGGGATTTCTGCTCAATCCCAATATTGTAATAAGAAAAGGCAGCTTAAAAATTATTGTCCTCATTTGTCCTTTGATTTTTTAGCTCCCGTACTGACCTGAAAGCTTTGACAGCCAACACTGCTCCAAAGATGAAAACAAACACCCCAAACACCCCGAAGAGACCCCCCGCAATGTCTGCACCGTGGAACTGGCACTCAAAGCCCTGATGCCCCTTGCTCTTGTACATCTGCTCTCTCTCCTTACAGATTTGATTGTCATAGGTTGCCTGCAGGTTTATGAAGTAGAAGGCCAGTGCAGGAATGTAGCCCAGGCCGATCAGGAGGTTCAGCAGAGCCTCCCCCAGCAGCACAGGGGGCCAGCGGTATGGGACTCTGAAAATCCCCAGGGCAAGCATGGCAAGGGCATAGATCATCAGAACCCCACCGCAGGCCATGGTAAAGATGTATGGAGGCCGCTTGAGCTGATGGAACAGCCGGTCCAGCTCCTTCACCCTGTCTGCATCAGCTCCTGTGAAGGCATTAGCTCCGCCAAAGTGATAATAATAGACTCCGCCGAGGCTGGCCAGATCACGGTAACCCCCATTGTTGCTGTATGGCACTCCAGCACAGATGATGATAAGCAGATTCACAAACACCTCCATAAGCTGGCAGAGACCTGGGCGACAAAAGATTAAAAACAACACTGACATGAATGTATAGCACCACGAAGCACTGAGACCGGAGCAGAAGCTCTGAATGCAAAATTGCCAAATATTGGCTGATTCCAGCATCTCTGGTGAATGAATCTGCTGCTTTTGTTTGTTAAACATGATGACAAATGGAAAATCTTTGGATTGACAAGTGCTAACCTAAGGCTCTGAGAAAGTCTGACCGGCAGATTAACTGATGGTAAATAAAAACTTTAAAAAAAAAGAAAATTATCAGTAAAGAAAAATCCCTGTGTATGTTCTAGTTCTGCCCAATTTATGCTATATTATGGTATAATATTATACATAGGGCTAACTGGTTTACTTTTGTTGTGTATTACGGCAATAACTCAGGATGAAAGAAGAATGTAGTGATTAATTTGTAATTGACAAAAGAGGTAACAACAGGAAGGACACAAACTCTGGAAACTCCATGTTGAAAACCATGAGCTTTTTCTGCAACTAAAATTCAACAGAGGAAAAATAGAATAAAAGTAAATATACTTGCCTCTGCTGGTCAAGATGTATCTGAGGTTGTAAAGTGCTTGTTTGTGTTGACGCTCATAATACTCCCTTTCAGAATGATACACTGAGCTCTCTCTGGACCTACAAAGACAACACAATTCATAACAATTACTTCTCCCCAAAATTATGCAGCATAAAATAAAAATAAACAACAAACAAACAGATTGTTTGAATGGTGCGTGGGGGACATGACAGCACATAAAGGAACTTGTGTATAGAAACTCCTCTTACAGTCTTGAGGGTCCTTCATGGCAATGGTCTCTGTAAGCAGGTGGCTCAGTGTGAGAGGCAGCTGTCATGTCCCTCTGTCTGTGTCGCTTGTCCCTCCTGTCATCGGCAGAGCCTCTCGCGTCCATGTCTCCAGGCTTTTGGTTGCGACTTCTGGAGTCATATGGAGCGTGGTCCCCATTGTGTGAGTAGTCCCGGTCCTTGCTCTTGTACCCTGAATACGCATCACTCCTCTCGTGGTGTCTTCCCCTCTCCGGCATGTTCCTCTGCCTGAGAAGGATTTTGGACATAAATCAAACAACAGACCCTCATAAACAAAGTGGATAGTTGTCTAGTAGACCAAAGGGTGGTGAAGACTGGTGCTCGTGGATATTTCAGTGATCAAACTTAAGAAAACATTAAACTTAGCAGATTTTTACAGGAGAAAAACGGGAGCTTATTTCAACATGGGAGCCTACAGCACATTCTTGTCAGAGGCCCGCAGTTGTTGTCAATGCTAGTTCCCTCTTTTGCGACTTTATTGGTATGTCAGTGTTTCACCTAAAGGTTAAATGGTTTAAGCCCGTTAATAATTAAAATACAGCCTATAACGTAAAGCTATTATTTCTTACCTTTAGAGTTGTGTCTTGACTTAGTTTTTGCCGACAAAAAGGCAGTCTACCCTTTCCAGCTTCCTGTTTGAGATCTCCTGCACTCACCTGTTCTTTGCCACGCCTACTAATTTCTAGCAAAATACAATGAAATTTCGAAATTTCCACTTTTAATGTCAAGTTTGTTGCCCCGCCCCCCAATTTACAGTGGTCCATAGTTTGTTGAATGTATAGGCTCATTTCTTGTATTTCTTATTTCATTTTTAAAGCGTTGTGAGGGCTTTATTATTTTGTTTATAACACCCTAAAATGGACAGCTACTAGGCTACTTTAGTTTACTCGTCAGTGTGATATGAACATTACAGGACACAGGCTGATCCTTTTAAGTTCAACAAAACCGGAAAGTGTATGAGAATTTTTTTTCTTTTTCAGTCCCGCTCAGCTTGCAAAAACAAAAATTTGCGACTCATGCCCCAACCCGGACGTGAACGAACACAGCGCACGCGGTCACGCTTCGATCGTGAAGCTTGTTCACAACTTTATTTTCAGCGTTTCCGAGAAACAGATGCATTTCAAAATAAATGTTAGCTGTGAGAGTATTCCAAGTCAATGAGGTCGTGCCTACAATGACTCACCCTGTAATTACATAGCACAGAGTGGTATTCACTTGCCAGTGTATATTCATGCAATTTCTTTTATTCACGTCATGGCCAAAAGAAGATTTTGTTATTTCCATTTTCCAAGTTAAGAGCTTGATCTTTTCTTCCAGTTAAGATTGGCATGTGCCGAAATTCTTTAAAAAGAAGAAGGTCCCCACCAACCTCCAACAATTATAATGAGAATCAGTCAGTGAATGCATATCATCAGTGACCACGGTAATCTTTTATTTAAAAGAGCTCTGGTGAATAGACCAGATTTATTCTGTCCTCTAAAAAGTTTCGAAGGCTGGGTTGCCAGTAAAAAAGCAGGCAACTCAGGGCTTCAGTCTCTGGGCTTCTTTTCAATTTCCCTGTGCCAATTTAATTAGTTCAAAAAATGGATGGTAATATGACTAGTTCAAAACAATTTTAACTGACATTAAAGTCAGCTGAAAGAGTCTGCGCTTCCTTTGTCATTTTCCTGAGGTCACGTCTTAATGACACCCTAGGCAAACTGCCTTTTACAACATTTTTTTTGAATTTGTTGAAATTGCTGGCATAGTCTTACATCAGTGTGATTAATAAAACTCATCCAAAACAAATTTTACAGCCTCAGTTGTGCTTTAGATTGGAAAGAAGCTAACATAACATGATACCATCTGTGAAGAAGTTTTAATATGTGTGGCCTCCTATACAGAGGAGAGGTCACAGGCTACAGTGGGTCACCAGCTGGACTGTGGTGAATAAAGATGAAGACTTTTATTGTGAAGTCCTCAAGCAATACCCTTCCGGAAGTGTTTGTCGTTACTCCTTGAGCTCACGCTTACCACTACAACCTGCCGCGCACTGACTTGGCTAGCAAGCGAGGAAGATAGAAATGGCGGTGACGGCAAGGCGAGCAGCATGAAGTGCTGATGCATTACACGAATCAAAACTTAAGACTGCCAGGACAACATTGGGAAAATGACAATGACGTCGAAGTAGGACATCTTTTGTAACTGTCATTACAAAACTTCAACACCTTCCCGGGAGAATTTTCATCTTGTCAGCGGAGGAGAGAAAATCTCACCGGGAGCATGGCTTCTTACAGCAACCAGGTAGCTAAGCTAGCTGGCTAACGTTAGCCTGCAAAACAACTCTGCTGCACGCCGTGCAACGTTATTTATAAATTAACACTGCCCTTTACTCGTACAACATTCTTACTTAAATAGTACCAAACTATAGTAGCAATTTGGACAGGTGCGTGTAGTTATGTGAAACATATGGCTGGTCGTGTCATTGAAAATGTAAGTACCAAAAAGTGCTTGCTAATGCCCCATAAGCCCCATTGAAACACCACCAGCATGGTAGCTAACAGGCCCCTAGGTCCATCCATTCAATGAGACAGCGGTATTAGTTACAACAGTTTCTAGGATAAGACAGTCGCGTTTAGCTTAATAACGGGAAAATGTGTTTAAAATAATGTTAATGACACTTCGGTGAGATATCCCACAAGTGTCATGTGTTACTGCCTAAAGCTAAGTGGCAGAACGTGAGAAAACTGCTGCGTGTATGCATGGCCCACCTGCCCACTGCTGCGACAGGCCGCGAACACATATTTTCATAACTGGCAGTATAACTGCGAGTTAAATTTGCTTGGGTTAGCAAGGAAGTTTTATAACTATTTTCAAATGTTTTTCTGCATGGGACCCTTTCCTGTTTCCAAGCAGTTGTTAGCAAGGATATGACAATTTCATGCTGTTCACTTAGCTTTTAGCAAGCTAACAGCTTTGCACAGGTGGTGTGGTTATACTTTGCAGTCACTCCGTTAGCTGGTTAGCTGTATACAAATGCGACTGAGGGCCTTCGTTGATTACGAAGATTTATTTGACATAGAAATAATTTTAAAAACAGGATTGAGTTTGCACACGGCTGGGAGAAGGTGCCGTTACACCGCCAGTCCTCGTGTGACTTAGATTGCAGGTAACTTGGCAAGTTTGATGTCATCTCTGAGGAAGTTAGCGATCATGTGGGAAGGCCCATTTTGAAGTCTAGCAATGCATGCAGAAACATGTAAGGTCTGAAGTTTTTAGCAGTACAATGAAATTTAGTTTATCTGGAGATGAAAGCTTACACAATAAATTGAAAGTTAAACTACGGAAACATGCCCTATTGGGTTCAAATTCAGGCTGACATTCAAGAAAAGGAACATGGTTGTCGACCGCATGAGGGGAAACTATACTGAAGATGTAATACAGCATGCCCTCACGCTTTCTTCTGCCTTAAATTTCACTGTTTATTGGGTCACTGTTGAGCCAAGTGAAAGTGTATGGGATAAATTTAACTCAGCAAATATTCAAATAGCATTTTAATGTGTAGCCGCCAGTCAAAGAATATTTTACTTGTCAAGTGAGTCATCAAACATGTATTAAATCATACTGAATTGTCCTACTGTAATGGGACATTTGTCATATTAAGCATAAATGGCGTAAAGTTGTTACCCTGAATTAGGAAAAAAGTTTTAATAGGCTAAATTTGACATATAAATATGTTACACAGACCCTGTTTTCTCAGGCAACCAGATTTGGACCACTGTCAACTATTTCCTTTGGTCTGGTTGCCCCATTTGGCAACCATTTTTCCTTTGTTACAGAAAGTCCTTTCAATAGTGAATCCTTTGTAGAAAACACCCTGTGCAGGTGAATGAAAGTGCTGCTTTCACATTGATTTACTCTGTGAGAAATGATGAATACATGGGTGAGAGTGGTAAAAACGCAAACGTTAGAAAAGTTGATAAACTGGTGTGGCAGCCAAATAATCAGAGGCAGAACAAGACACAACAGCAGCAGAAGGATATTGCTCTACTGAGTATGAGCATAGCTGAACAGGTCATTCAGGAAATACTTATCAATACTGTTATCCATCTGCATTGGCAGACAACAGAAAATACCACGACTGCACAATTTTTACAAACATGTAGTGCATATCCAAGGCTATGCTGTAAGGCACTGCAGTAGATATTTAAAAACCTGTCTGATTTTTTATTTTGTGTGCATTGTCACTGAAAAACCCTGAACACTGTGCTCTTGGTTAACTTTCTTTGCTTGACCATTAGTTCACATTATCAGCATCACTGGTCCAGTTAGCTTCTCAGTTCCAATATCACAAGTCCTTTCAGTCCCTCTCTATCATTCTGTGTAAGCATACTAAGATAATAAAAATCTAGCACACCATTGACTACTGAGTATCAAGATCTTGCAGTTCAAGCTGGGTCTTTCTTAAATATTTTTGAAGACATTTTTTAAAATCTGTTTTCGCACTGGTTAGCGTACTGATTGTTTGGACTATAAAGTGCCAGAAAATTGTTTCAAAAAAAAAAGATAGAAAAAGAGAGAAAAGATTTGAGGACCTGAGTCCAAGGTCCTCAAACATCTTGTTTTTACTGATTACAAATTTAAAATCCAAAAATACTCAGTCTACTATCAGTAGTGGAAACAAGGAAGCTGAAAGCACTGGGTCATCAAAATAGTTGCTGATAAATTTTCTCTCTGTCGACATCACTACTCAACCTTTATTATGCCGCACAAATGTAGCGAGCATTCCTCGCTTATGAGTTAACCTATTAATATCACTAAGAGTTAAATTATAATCAAACAGCTCTCAAAAAACACAATACACACCGAAAAGTTGACTAAAAAGTTGATTCAACTACTGTCTTGTGCAGTTTTAATAAACCAAATACGACACCATATACAAGACAGCACTTTTGTTTTAGATTGTTGTATAAGATTTTAGTTTAAGCCAAGTCTTTCCAAAAAAAAGGTGACAGTTCAGTGTTTGAAGTAGTTAATGAAGAAAATGGTTCATTCACTCAGTTTTAACTTGTGCATAACAATGCTAGTTGTCCCCGGAATGGTAAACCTCAAGGGATTTCCAATGTCACCTTTTTATCTATCGAGCTCAGCAGGTATCGAAATGATATGACATTCATTTAACAAGTTAGATTAATAAAGGATTCCTTTCTTCCAGTATCATATAATAACAAAGCAAGAAATACAGCATAATATTTTTTTTTTACTACTACTACATCACACTTATATAGAGGCAAGGCCCTCTCCAGAGTCATTGAAAACTTGCCTGACCTCATGTAGTGGCACTGCAGCATTTCCATGCTCAACTAAGTTATCCATTAATAACTCTGCATACCAATTTAAGAAAACAAACAGTATTTCTTCTTTATCCCAGTGTCCAGTCATGGTTAGGGTACAAAGATTGCTTGAGTAACAGTCTAATTTCTGAGGTATTGTTGAGCCCATTGGAAGTTACCCAGTTGTGTATTGTATTTTGTTATTAGGATGCAGAAAACAAGTTATTTGCTAAATGTGTCAAGTGTTTACAACAATGTCATGTGGAAGATAGCAGAATTGGATGATATGTCAAGAGTTACATTTTCATATTTTGCCAATTATTTGGAGACAATGGATGGGACAGTTTTGAATCCCTAGAGTCATTTTTAGGGCATCAGTGTGTACTTTGTTCAAAGCTGTTGATGGCAAGTTTATATTTGACTGATTTTCAGTGACCCACATCTGAAAATATTATCAGTTACACCTGGAAAAGGTTTAAAGAGAGGATATCAGCTGCAGGATTATCTTGAATCCCAGAAGTAGTCAGCAGAAAATCATATGTCATTGTACTTGAAACTTGTGAGACAAAATATCACTTAGAGTCTGTAAATGACAGTAAATCTTACTAAAATTACACTTATTATATTCTACGACAGATCCAACCTGCCTTTTGTTATGCTAGGCCCTTTTGGCCTTGGTGTGTGTGTACGTGCACGTGTCATTTCGTCACTAAACTGTGTTGAAATCATACAGATGGCTAATTTGTTGTAATCCTCAGTCCAAACGAACAGCAAGGGAAGCTTAGTGTGGTACGTGTGGCACGCCTGCAGAAAGAAGCAAAGGGGCATTCTTTCTGTTGTGATTGTATTAGCCATCCCAAGTCCGTTGGATTATGGCTGGCTGTTTGTCGCTTGTAGTGCCATTTCAGCAATGTGGGCCCTTGCGTGGGGCCTCGTTTGCAAAGAGTTACATATGCTTGAGCTGCACTTTCTTTTCTCTGTGCCTCCCTTTTCACGTTGTACTGGGAGGATTAACAGCATGGCTAGTGAGTTCATTTCACCTTTCTCCATTGCTTTGTGTTTTGCATGTGCATATGGAGACTTGCGTTGCAGTGTAATGTTTCCCTTGAAGGATCATCTGTCAGCAGGGGTGAAGCACACTTGCAGTTAATTCATTTTTTACACAGTTTATTAACTATGTTTGATTAACTTTATGATTGAATGATAACTATTTAATGATTTACCAGATAAATATGATGTAAGAAAAGGGTTTTGTTTGTTTGTTTTTTATAGTTATTAAAAGAAATTAAAATTGCTTCAGTTTTATTAAAAAAATGTTGCAATGAAGACACTTCCCAGACTATGCATATTCATAGCCAAGCGCTTTGCAGCAAGGTGTACAAAGCAGGTGCAAGCGCTAACTTTTGCATGTATTCCAAATAAGATGACTTAATCATCATCATCAAAACTGGAATTACATGTATTTTGTGATCACTGATGCCTGCGCATTTGCGATTTCAACAATGACCTGAAACTTGACTTGATGGAAACATCCCAGAGTCCTTACTTAATTTTCTATTAAAAAAATGTTGTAAAGTAGTCCTACTTTAGTACCCCTTGAGAAAGTTCTGCTTGGTGCATTAGAGGTGACTGTTTAGTTCAGTGGTCATTTTTCAAGATCATAATTTGTGATGTATTTTGACAAATATGAATCTTGGACAAATGTAGCACTGTTTACTGTAAGCACCCAATGCTGTCACATGGAAACTGAATCACCTTTTAACAAATGACAATTTACTGCTACAGATTCATAGCTGATGTGAGAACTTGTTAGCAGACATCTTTGTTTTGATCGATGTAGTTTTCAATATCACAAGCGCGCATGGCAAATGTTTCTGTTGTCTAGAGGCTCACACTGAATCATTTAATTTTAATACTGTCTAAAAAAGGGCACTAAGATCTAAGAATATTTATAAGTGCTTTGGGTTGTTCACCATGCTGCCATCTGGCAAAAGATACAAAAGTATCTGCTGGCGTACCACCACATTACAGAGCAGCTTCTTTCTGTAGGCCATGAGACAGCTCAGTTCATCCTGCACTCCACTTTAAAAACTATTTTTATGACTTAATATTTATTCATCAATTTGTATTAGTTTTGTTTTGTAAGTAGCAAAAATGGACTACAATATAAATTAGTTTTACAACCCTGTGTTTTAGATGGTAAACAAATGAACCATGTACCTTGTTTTTTCCTGTATTAACCACATAAAAACTTACCTTATTAAAACCGTCCTGGAAGCAAATCTGAGCTGGTTTTGTTCATGGTTTATGTATAACGCTGCATGACTCATCACTTCATGTTGTGCTTTACCTTTGTACAAGCTAACATATCAGGCTGGCTGAGTAATGCCTGACTGTGACAAGAGTCCTTGTACCTAGATATCCAGTGACTATGCCTTTTGAATCAGTAAATGGAGGACCTTATCATTCACTGTGTTAAATATTTTCCTTAACCTTTTTTAATCTCTTTCTTTGTTTGGGGGTTGGTGTGTGATCTCAAGTTGTCACTCCCATTTATGGTCTTCCGTGTTATTTGAGATCAATGTCCTAATTATGAATTTTCTTTGCATCAGAAAAAAAATGGAGGAGCAAGTGTTTGCCATGTTTCCTGTCTTATAAACTAATAGTTTATATTGATTGATTTTTTTTTTTCTTCCCACAGTACATCTTCGGGGAATTCAGCCCTGATGAAATCAATCAGTTTTTCGTGACTCCACGATGTTATGTTGAGGTAAGGAGCTTGATTACAGTTGTTCTTACAGTAATAAATCATTATTACATGGGCGGTCAGCAGGATCTTCTCTGATGTGAAGCAACAGGCCTCATTAGAGATAAAAATTTTGACAGAAACGATGCTGAGGTCTACAGGCTGTGTTTTTTATATGTTCTATGTACATCTTCTTTTCCAAATGATCACTGTGCCTAAAACTGCTGTTACTGATTTCTGTCATTTTCGGTTCTTTTCCGTATATGTGGTAATTAAGTTTTAACAATTTTATCAGCTTTTTTAGGTTAAAAACTTTTAATGTTTAGTTATTTGAAAAAGTTCTACTGAATCTTAAATTGTCAATTGAATGTATAATACCTAAAAAAAATTTAAACTCCCTTATTTTGCATTTTGTCTCCCCTCAGCTTCCTCCGTTCAATGACAAAGTCCCATGCGTCACTCAGTCATCTGGTATGTACATTTGGCATGTATTGGATTGTTAGATTATATATTTTTTTGGACTTTTCAAAGTATTTATTTCATTTAAAATGCCCTTCCCTCGGTTAGGAGTTGTCTTTTCTAATACTTTTAGATTACCGTAAATTTTTTTGAAGCACATCTTTAAAATGTAAAATAGACTTGCAAGGCGAGGGATGCTTTTCTTGTAATTATTTTTGCATATATTTATACACAAAGTGTAAATTGTTAAACATGGATTACAAATCCCAGTCAAATACCTCAGTCGTTTTGATTCTTTAAATTTTGAGCCCCCAAATTGTAAATGTAATAGCAGCCACCTGTCTTTGAAATGGTACCCGTTTGCACATGACATTTGCCTTACTTTGATTTGTATTGATTATTTACATGTAGGAAGTTACTGCACTCCTGCTGTACCTTATATTATGGAGTCAATGGGACTGCAGGTTTGCGGTGAGTTGAGGAGTCTGACACCCTGTGGCTTGACTAGCTGTTGTACATTTGCTGTAAAACTAAAAATCCAGGTTTCAAAAACTGGTGGCTTTCTAAACCTTATGCCTGTATTCTTTCTCTTGCCTGTTGGTAAAACCTTTAGAGCTTTGCATGCTCAAGATACTGTTGAGTATCTTATCTTCTCTTGCATATAATGCATTTTCACAACTGCAGGGCTCCAAGTTGAATTAAAATGAGATTGGATTTTGTATGATTTAACAATCACAGCTTATTTACTAAGGGCATAGGTATGGTTATAAGAGGTTGCTAACCCGTGTGTACATATTTGGCCTTACATTGTTAAGGTTTTACTGCTGAATGCATTTTACAATCATGAAGTGTGACTTCAGTAACACTAACAGAAGATCTCCTAATCGCAGTAGAGGAAGTGACTGCTGTTTTCATTCTTAACCCCTGCAGAACATCAGGGTTTACAGTTTAGGTGGCCAGTCAACTGTGTCATGATGACTGTCTCTTGGATGACTTTCCTGATTTGCACCTACTAATTTTTCTTGTTTGTTCACCTTCTCACTTTACGCCTCACTGCATAATCATCTACTGTTTAAGCTGCCATGCGATACACTTTAACTTAACAAAAAAGTTTGTTTGTTTCAAATGTAATGATGACATGAATTTGTGTTCATTGTTGTTCTTATCTGAGGGGAGCTAGTGACACTCAAAAATTATGGTATCAAAAGTTCTTAATTTTTAAGTAGTACATATTGATGCAAACCATTCTAGTTTGGCATATCTCTTAAATATAGGATATTTGAAACACAGTTATGTCATTCTTACCTCATTTTACACAACAGGGCATTAAGTAAGTGTTTAAAATTTAAATGTTAGTGTTTGTACAAGGAACAAATTCATTTGGAAGAAACTGGCACACCAGTAAATAACATTTTTAATAACTGCATGTCTAAAACTGGACTTGCCCATTCTTATGATCATATCGTATAAAATTTGATAAATAATTAGAGTTTGATAGTTCCCAAATGTTCATGGTTTCCACTAAGCTTAGGTAGACCGGTTATGTCCTCTTTGTAACAATACGCATATTTTCACTGTTCTTTTAGTGCTCTATTTTACATATTATATGTTTACCAGTTACTGCAATATAGACGTATCTGTCCTTTTTTTAATTAAGGTTTTCTAGGTGTAATTTCTTTAGTTGAGACTTGATTTAAACACCATGTGCTTAGTTACTATTGGAGATCTTGTCAAGGGGCTTGTTCTCAACATTGTTTGTAAAGATTAACTGATTATACCTGACATGAAAGCATGTTATTGCAAACTGAAAAACGCACAGTACATGTTCAGTGTTTTGCTCTGTTTAGTCAAAATGGTAAGCCATTGTTAAGTTATTACGCAAAACAATCATATTTAAATTTTTTATGTTAAAATTTATTTAATAATATAATTTTATAAGGAGACCACTTTTAAACAATAAAATTCAGTTGTTATTGTATTTAATAAATAGATGTCTACAAGTGATTATCATCTAATGTTGCATAACTTTCTTGATTAAATTTGTTTCAACAGAAACGGTAGTGAAATCTGGGCAAGAACAATTTATCCAGGACCACATGCTCATCTGTCACAGCTTTCTGTGTCTGACCATTTGATGGCTGGCTGCTGCTTGTTAGGATATCAAACAAGCTCAAAGACTTAATTATCTTCCCTGTTTAACTGGAAATGTTAACTCATTTTACTTCTTGATTTGTTAACAACATTCCTGGGATTCACATAAGCTAAGAAGGAATGTGGTTTTGTTGAGAATAGACACAACAATAGTTGTTGAGGCTAAAAATAGGTCCAGCAGCAATTTTTTTTTTTTTTTTTTTTTTTTTGGTTGATGGAATAATTGTTAAGAAGAAAGATTTCATGAGAAACAGGAGAGAGTGAAATAAATAATACATATATATTTTTTTGTGTGTTATTAATTTAGGCTGTGTTTGAATGCAAGACTTAATGTTTCTAATCTATTGAAATATTATCTGCAGCAGCAGAAGACTACCAGCGCATTGAGTTTGGCGTTGACGAGGTGATGGACTCCAAGCCTATTGGGGTGAACGATCCTTTATACAAGGTGTCGAGCACCCTCAATCCTCAGGCTCCAGAATTCATCCTGGGCTGCCAGTCGGCCCAGAAAGCTCATCAGACAGCTCCTCCAGCAGCTGACGTCCCTGATGGAACCCACTTCAACTCGCTGGATGGCCCCGACTCAGCCCTGGACAATCACCAGGCCTGCCAGGACATGGACGGACTTTCTGGCAGCCTGGGACAGAGAGAGAGGAAGAAAAAGAAAAAGCGACCGCCAGGGTATTACAACTACCTGGACCCATCAACTGGCAGCAACAGCAACAGCAGCAGTGCAGCAGATGGGACGCCTGTGACAGCACTGGTGAATGGACATGCACTCAGTGGGCCACACCACAGTGCCGAAGATGTGGACAGTAAGGCATTGTCAGGGGCTGAACTTTCCAACCCTGGACCTGTCTCGATGGCAACATCAACAGCTGCTGTGGCAGCAGCCAAGTTTGCCCCCACATCAACTGCCAATCAGAGGACTTGTGATAGCCCTGATGACTCTTCTTTGGACTTGACAAGTGGAACTGCCTCTTTATCAGATGGCAACAATGCAACTTCCTCCTCTTCATCCTCTTCTCAAAGCAGAGGGATGACAGAGGGACCAAGGACTGCAGATCAGCAGCCAGATCATTTGGCTCTACAGAGCCCTGAACTTTCAGATTCTCCACACAGCCCCTGCTCCAAATCCCCTCTTCCTCCCTCAGCTGCTGTGGCTGCCCCTTCTGTTGCCACTTCCATTACGACTACTGAACTGGAGGGAAGGCAGTTAGCAGACAGTGGGGTTGCCAATGGGCTAGCAGAGCCTGATACTCCTGTCAGTGCAGATGGACACAAAGAAGACTGTGAAACTGGGGAGCAGGCGCAGCAGGTCTCCTCAGACTCTGCTGCCCAGCCAGTTGTGACAGAGCAGGCCAATTTGCCTGCGATTCCAGCTGCACCTACTGCCAACCTTCCCAAATCTTGGGCTAGCCTCTTCCACAACTCCAAGCCTCTGCCTGGGGGCCCTCAGGCCTTTGTGGAGGTAAAGAATGTTGTGGAAGTTGTGTCTCCCTCCCTCGCTACGCCAGAGCAGCCTGAGAAAGTTGGGGAGGTCAAAGATGGCCCTGTCCATGTATCAGAGGATCCAATGGCCCCTAAACTTGCAGGTATTATATGAAGATGGTCATCATATCTGTTTAATTTTGTTTCTGTTACTTAGAGTTTTACTGTAAAGGACATGTCCACTGCTGCTTATTTCACACCCCTTCCACTTGATGGCAATGTTGAGATAATTGTACTGTCCCTACTCCTTTTATTTCTATGTGAGTGTCAGCTTTTTAGACAAATGGTGTTGTAGAAGGGTTAAAATAATAAGTTACCAGCCATATATATTCTGCTGGTGATTAACCTGTATCCCCAAAGCATATATTATTTTTGAGCTGCTCAAATTACTCAACAACTCAACCCTGCCTTAGGGAAATGATACAGGTATGTTGCAATCACATTCAAGAAATTCAAGAAACAAACACTAGATGGTGGTAGTGCATCCAGAATGACTGATTTCAAATCAATAGTCACATTTGTGTAACCTGGTTTATCTCAATACCCAACACTATTGTAGGCAGGCTGGGAATGCTAAAAGGGAACATATAATATGTCATGTGAAATTGTATATTTCTTTTTTTTTTGTGAGGTTGTCTTTGGTCCTTTATTCAGAAGTGCAGTTAATTTATACAAAGATTGTGTCTTTGTATAAATGTACCACAAAGCCTTTTTTAGTTGTGATTGTTGTGTGTAATTTTGCTATACAGATTTTTAACTCCATGAAAGGCAGATATACACTGTGAATAATCCTCTTTGAGACATAATAGTCTGACTCCAACAAAACACAAAGTGGTGTATTTTATGTATTTTTTAAAAGACAAAGTCTGCAGAGTCAGAGCCTCAACTTTCACTGAAGTGAAACCACATTATTTCAGCCCAATAGGAAAAAGGTTTTCTTGAGACATCACATTAATCAGATTAGGCAAGAAAATAGAAAGTAGTGACAGTGGCCAAACAATTGTGGTTTAGCTGAATGTGCAGAGGCATCATTTGAAGTAAACACACAAACAGACAGTTTATTGTGATTTGAGGTAATTTTGGAGTTCATGTATTCCCAAAGTCTTTACAGAGTTTTGAAGGACTGTAAAATGCTTAATTTTACCTATTTTGTTTTATGGTTAGGAATATGCTTAAATTTAGATTAACTACTTGAAAACCGCTTGATTTTAGCATGGACTTGTTTTTTAACCACTCAATTACTTATATAAACCAAAACTATTTTTAGTATTTTAACAGACACAATCCATTCATTATATTGGTTGACTGTCTCTTGGCTTTTGATTTAGCAAGCATAGAGTAATGATGATTAAAAACATATCAAAGTTATTATGAACAGCTGGTAAAATTAACATAGTAAATAACTACAATTCTGGATCAGACTTTTTTCGGTCATGTCCCCTGGATGCTGGGGAATTTGCCACGGGGGGGTGTACTTGGTATGCAGTGGTGTTTGTTTGGGTGGTGTCTGTCAAGTGGCATCCATGTGACTGAACGTTTCCTGATCAATGTTGTTCCCTTCACTTGTCAGTAGTTTCAGTGTTGTGGATGATCGCTGTACATTGACTGCTGTGGTTATAAATTAATACTTAAAGCTATATTTCTTTACCATTACATTTATATTTGCAATTTAGATTTAATTTCAAAGGCTTGGGAAGTCTGTAAATTTTACTCTTAAAAAGCTATATGAACCCTTTATTTAAGAACTTGCAAACAGATACAAGATGCTGAGTATTTTGCTGTGTGAAGCTAGTCAATACTGTTTTTCAATTTAAGTTGTTTTGTCTTAATTAATGAGGTTATCTGTCTCTTAAAGACAGTGTGCAGTATTTGAGATTTGTCCAATTAGATTAGTTTGATTATGCTGCTTGTATCTACACATATTTGGGTTGTTGTACTAGAGACTTTATTTGTTTCGTCTTTTTAAAACACTTTGTTTTTTTACTTCCACTTAAAGCACAATACTGTTCAGTCAAAAGTGCACATTTTCTGCCAGCTGACTCTTGTAAGGCACCCACCACTTATCAGGAGTAATTTTAGATGCTTCATTTTACAGTAACAGTAGGTTCCCTTTTCAGATAAACATTTTACTTATGCATGCTTGTTCACCAAAAAAAAACAAAACATGTGGTTGTACTTTATCTGCAGTACACGTTTTCCCTCGCTTAACAGCCATCAGTCAGTTCTTGGTATTTACAACACCAGGAACACTGGTTTAACTTACTGAGAAGCACTAGTAAGTTATATTGCCCCTGGACTAATATCTATTATTTATTCTTTCTTCTGTGAGGGAACATGCAACACACTGACACAATAGACTGTACTTGGCAATACAATTACAGATAACTTGAAATGTGCTCTTACTACTCACAGTGCTTGGCATTTTAGTTTCTGCGCAGTTTATATTTGAATGTGTTTATTTGTTACTGTGAAGTCTGTACAAGTATCAAGTATCCCAGAGCTTCATGTAAACTTTAAAGCTTCCCCACTTGAGTTTTATACATCTATGTGCACAGCATAGTTGGAACATGTCCACTGGTGTGCAAAGCTACCAGTTAGGAAGGTGCACTGGCATGTGCTTAAAAAAGTTAATAATACACTCAGTAAAAAGTTGTTTAAAAAGAAGTCACAGTCATTAGTTCCTACAGTGCTCCATAATGCTGTACTCAGATTACAGTTTCACAGTGCAGTCCACAGTATGAGCATGCCACACCTTTTCACCTACAACAGAAGTATGACCCACTGGCATTTTTTTTTAAATGCCTTATACTTTTTCCTTTGTTCTAAAAGGATATGACCTTAAGATTTGCTTAATAACACCGTTTCACCAAAAAAAAAAAAAAATTCAAGCACTCACTTGATAAATAGGTTATGTGGTTTCATTGTAAAGTGAGCTTAGTAACGGTCTTGTTATAATGAAATTCAAAAGCTTTTTCAGTGAATAACTTACATATAAGTACACACTTTGTAAAAATGAATACATGGGAAATGTACAGTATGTGCAAGGTTGAGTGTATTAATGTAATACATGTATTGTCTGATGTGTAAATGTAATCTTTGATCTTGTAGTTACAGCTACAGAGACAGTAATGTTGCTTTTATAAATCAGTTCTGTAAAACTATGTCCACGTTACCATGGGAGCTGTGTTTCTGAATGACAGTCTCCCTTCCTAGGCGTGGTAAAGCAAGTCCTTGCTCCTATTCAGACTCTATGTAATCTCTTGTGCTGTTGTCACAAGAGGCAGGAATAGAAGAAGGAACATCTGTTTTAATTTCATATGATTCAAGAGTGATCTGCAAAATTATTCATTACATTACCATGTGAATGACTGAAATGTTGTACTGACAGAATCATGCTGACATAAGTTTTCACTGTTTTAATGTTTTTTTTTAAGACTACCTGTTTAAGAACATTGTGTCTGTTTGAATCCCCAGAACTTATTGAGAATGTGAAGTTGATACATAAACCAGTGTCTTTGCAGCCGAGAGGACTGATCAACAAGGGAAACTGGTGCTATATCAACGCTGTATCCTTTCACTCAGCTTTTTGCTGGACCTGGAACTTCTCTTTTCGCTAACTGCTCAACACTGTGTTTCCACATGTACATGTTTGGCTTAAGGAAGCATAACTTGCTCTTTTATTGGTGCTTAGCCAAAAACCACAAAACATAAATTGTGTCAAGTCCTTGGCAAGCACATATTTGTTTAAAATCTGTACTATTGTGTTATGTTGTTGCTTGTCTCTGACTGATTTGCACTGAGGAGTGAGTCCTAACTTCTGTCTGAAAAATTCCTCAAAAACCATGGAAAGGTCATTTTCCTTTTGAAAGACAGGCTCGAAATATACTATTGATTTAATTTTGTTTTTTGTTAATGTTGCATGAACAGTGGTGAAAAAGATTGAGACCACGTCCTTATTTAAATATGAAAAATAACTAAAATTCAAAAGACATCTCAGCTTTTTTGAGCTTTATAACCTGACACCAGAAATTGAATTAAATTAGAACTTGTACATCCGTAGTTCTTGAGAAGGAAATATCAAAGAAGCTCTTCATATAACGTTTCCTACAGGCTGTTTTCCTCCCTGACTCTGAACACTCAGACCCTACAGGCCCTGATCGCATGCCCTCCCATGTATCACCTGATGAAGTCCATTCCTCTGCATAATGAAACGCAGAGACCATGTACCTCTACGCCCATGATAGACAACTTGTAAGCAGCATTTTTGCAAGCGCGTCTCAAAATTTTAAAACATGTTTTTCTCAGAGATGTCACCATTGTTTGCTTCTCTCTCACAGTGTAAGGCTGGTAAACGAGTTCAACAACATGCCCGTGCCATCTAAAGCCAAACAGCAAGGTAAGATGCTTAGTATTTTTTTTTAAATACATTTGTTTGCTTTTTTCTATAGCATCACTGATATTGTATGATTCACGTGTCCACAGCTGTTGGCGATAAGGTCATGAAAGACATCCGGCCTGGTGTCCCTTTTGAACCAACCTACATTTATAGACTCCTAACTCTCATCAAGTCAAGTCTCTCTGAGAAGGTAAACTGTTGCTTCTGGATCTCGTACATATTTACTGCAAAGTATAGGGGTTTTTTTTCTAATGATCAGACTGTTTGAATACACTATGTCTGGAACATGAAGTGCTTAAAGGTTTGAATGTTTTTTTTAAACACATTTTTCAGTTCAGAATTTGAAAGTAGTTAATGTGTTACAAATGCTGAGCAAGTTCAGATTCTGTTTTTAATGAATGGCATTAATGACATTACTCAATCTGTTAAAGGTGGTTATCTTTCGATATTTAATGATGCTCGTGCTCATCCTGTCTCACTTGTAAAAACGCTTACCTGTCTGTTTGCCTCAGTGAATGTCTGAATTTATTTTTGTGTGCGCACACCAGGGTTTTATTTGAAAATAAGCATTCTTGATAGTCGTTTTAATTGGTGCTGATGTCTGCTCGCTCGGCTTGCAGGGTCGACAAGAGGATGCGGAGGAGTATCTTGGCTTCACTCTTAATGGATTGCATGAGGAGATGCTGGCATTGAAAAAGCTTATCTCACCTCAGGAAGAAAGTAAGCATCTTTTGCCTCTCTTTATCAGTCTGTCATTAACAATGTCACTGACCTGCTCCTTAACATAAACACCAATGTATTAATTATTGAGCTGAAAAAGATGCCATTGCTAATGAACAGGGTTAACCTAAAAACTTGTTCAACAGAGCACAGTTTCTGGATACGCAATAAACATTCACTGTGCTCCACAAATCCAACCTTGAACTTGCTAGATAGTTTACAAATTTTAAAAGAAACTTTTATTGTCATCTGTTCATCATAGTATCAAAGTTCTTTGAATATGCTTCACCTTGTAAACTGACATTGGCCTTTGGAGAGTATTTGATTACCCCTGAAGACCTGAAGTACTATGGTCAGTCAAACCCTGAAGTGATTTGTCTTTCATGTTATTTTGAGCAGAATCTCCCACGCCTAATGGGCCAGAGTCCCAGCCAGGTGTGGAGGAAGATGTCCCTGATAAGGAGGAAGACGGTAGTGAGGACGAGTGGGAGCAAGTTGGCCCTAGAAACAAGACTTCCATCACTCGCCAAGCTGACTTTGTCCGCACACCCATCACTGATATATTTGGTGGGCACATCAGGTATGTTGACAGATGGTTGTGAAGATGTTTCAGAAAAACATTTTTTGTGTGTTGAAAATAAGCAGCCCTCTGTTTAGGAAGAAATTCTGTTGGCTGGGAAACTTGTGGAAAGGTTATAATGTGCCATCCAAGATCCTTTATATCTTATTGTTTTTTTCTTATATCGCCTGATGTCCAACATAGTATTTTCTCTCTTGTCAGATCGGTGGTGTATCAGCAAAACTCAAAAGAGTCGGCCACTCTACAGCCTTTCTTTACCCTGCAGCTGGACATCCAGTCAGAGAAGATCCGCACTGTCCAGGAAGCTCTAGAAACGTTGGTGGCACGGGAGTCAGTCCAGGGCTATACTTCAAAAACCAAGCAGGAGGTATGACTAATGTACATTTTTAACCTGTTTCAGGATCATTTTCATGTTATCAGGCCACAATGAAATCTAAGCAAAAAAAGCCCCTGTTGGTTATTTTTGTGGTCCTGACTTCCAGTATGTTTTTTAGAGTTAATATACATGTTGTTGTAGCATTTATTTATTTATTTTAGGAGTGTGCAGAAATATTAATGCTCAGATTAAATTTTGATTTGATTTACTATTATAAGAGCTTTAGTTTTTGGTAATAAACACTTTTAGTGAAAGAGTAATGTTGGCTACACATAGTAAAAGAGGTGACATTAAATCTCAAAATCATTTCTTTACAGTTTTTCTAATAGTTTCTTTGGGTCTGCGTACATGAGATATCACAACTACTGATAAGAAAAATTTATCTGAAAAAGGTTCAGAGGGTGAACATTAAGCTGGAACAGCTGGTGCATAGAACATCTGCTCTGCAGCTGTATAATGGGCATCTTCAATACAGATAAACCTATGGATCTGGTGTTTGTCATTTTAGAGACAGTTAACTTTGGTCTACAGCCGGACTCTTGTCTTTTATACTTTTAAAAGCCTAAAAATGTAATAATTCCTGAGTCAAATCTTTGAAAGGGGCTCAGCAAGCTCTAACATTTCAAACAGAATGTTGCTTGTTCTGTTCTTGATTCATTCTCTTTTCCGTTTCGCTTAGAAGTTTATTGCATTTTATTTTAAGTCCACAGTTACAAATAAACTCTTCAGAGTCTTTTGACGTAACTTGTTTCTTTTAAGATAATGTTTTATTACCACCACAGTACATTCTCCGACTGCATCTCATTTTGTTGTTTTTCCTGTTTTGTTTTTTTTTTTCATTTTTTTTTTTTCAGATTGAGATCAGTCGGAGAGTGACTCTGGAAGAGCTGCCCCCTGTGCTGGTGCTCCATCTCAAGAGATTTGTTTTTGAAAAGACTGGAGGCTGCCAGAAACTGACCAAGAACATTGATTACCCTGTTGATCTGGAAATCAGCAAAGGTAAGAATCAATAAAGCTGATTCTATTAGTGAGATTAACACGGCACCCTGACTAAGTGGTGCATTATTCTTGACGCAAACATCCTGAAAAAAAAAGAGGGTCTCGCTCAGAAAAGTGTGAGTGAGCAGGTTTTATCACTCATCTGACTGGTAATAAACAAAATGTTCCAGGCCATCTGGCCTTCATAAATCTGTACTGGATGGCTAAAAAACAAACATTGTTTATTTATGCAGGTTTTCAACTTCAACTACTCTAAGTACTGCCTTTTTACTTTGTCACTTGACCAAGGCTTTTAAAATACTGAGCAAGCTCAAAGCAAAGTCTCCAACTGAGTGTCAGAGTACTCCTCATCAGCATCAAACATGTTTTCTGCAGTGTTGACTAACAGGCCAGCATCAGAATATGTTGCAACACATTATGTATTTAATTAATTAGAGTCAAAGCAGCGTTTAAAACCCTCTTGGTGTAATCAACAGTTTTCCTAACCTTTTTTTTTTTTTCAGATCTCTTGTCCTCTGGAGTGCGGAGCAAAGTTGTGAAAGGCCAAAGAACTTACAGGCTCTTTGCAGGTGTGTTTGTGTTTTTGCTGCTTATGTGCTTCAATTGCATTATTAAATTTGCTGCATATTGTCTCTGTGGAATTGTTAATGCACCAAGACTCCTCATCCACAAAATATCAGTACTCAAAAGAGTGAAAGTCTCTTTCTGTGCTGAACCTGAATACTGCAGTTTGACAGTAGTCCTTTCTATTTTACTGAGAAAAGCACTTTTAGATCACAATAAATGATTAAAGCAGTTTTGAATTACATCTTTGTTTTGCTCAGTTTTCACAGCAGTTCTTAATCAAGTTGGAGTAAAAGCCGTTTGTTGGAAAATGTGCCAAGTAAATAAAACAAAAGCCTAAACTAATACTAATTATGACCAACTGTGATGGATTTGGATTTAGTTCCTTAGTTTTACAAATGAGATCAATGAATCATGAACATTATAAGAGCTTCCATTTTTCCCTTAAGCTCTCTGATTCAACTTTGAGGCTAATCTGCTCCTAATAAAACTGCTGACACTGCCCAGATGGGAAGATATGGAAGAGTAATGGCTTTTGAATAAAGTATCCCACCATCCTTTAATGTCTTTTTAACCCTCCTCCTTGTCTCTTGACCAGTTGTCTATCACCATGGGAACAGCGCGACAGGCGGTCATTACACCACGGATGTCTTCCACATCGGTCTTAACGGCTGGCTGCGCATTGACGACCAGACAGTGAAGGTCATCAACCAGTACCAGGTGGTGAAGCAGACTGCAGAGCGCACTGCCTACCTGCTGTACTACCGCCGCGTTGACCTGCTGTAGACACACACATGCACATCCCAACATACACGCAAGAATTCCCAAATATATTCACAAATGCACACAGAAACATACACGCTCAAAATGCACTTGTTGACATTACAGTACATCCACACACACAAAAAAACACAAAAACACAAAACTAATGAACAGGAACACTGCCCAACTCGTTCTCTTGCAAGATTTTCCTCCTCTTCCCTCCTGTCCCTGCTTTCCTGAGAACCAGCTTTTCCAACACCTTTTTCCTTGTCTCTTTTTTCTTTTTGGAAGAAGAGAAACAAGCTGCATTCACAAAGATTTCCCTGTGACTGCTCTCTCTTCTCTGTGCACCACTGCTGTTTTTTTGTTTTGTTTTTTTCTTTTTTTTGTTTTACTTTTAAAGCAACAAGGAAGGACTGTTGAATAGACAGAGGTGGGGTTGGGTTTACAGGTTAGGACCTACGACTCACCTCTGGCTGAGCCCACAGCTCGGCTCAGACAGCAAACCGGTGGACTCACACACAGGAAGGACTATCTACCACAGGCTGCAAGTGAACTGCTGGGGTACTTTCTCTTGTTTGAAATCCCTTTTTAAGAAAATGACCCAGAAATATCAGTGTTTGCCTTTTAGCAAAGGGGAACTGTTGGCCTAGTGATTTTTCAGCAGTTTAAAAGCCTATTTGAATTTGCCCTAGTGCATTGAAAAGGCCCAGCACCAGCATTATCATGAGTCTCTGCTCCCAAGGCCAGATTGTCTTCTTCTCTGCCACCAACAACTCCTCCTTCTCCTCCATTTCCTCACTTTTATGATGCTTTTAAATCTAGGTACAACTTGAGCCATCAAAAACAGGGGAAAAAATGACAGGTGGTACAGTGAATGGAAACTGAACAGCTTCCTTGTTTGAGAGATCCTTGCTATGGTATCTGGGTTTAGATTAGAGAGACTCTAAAAAGAATAATAATGCGCTTTAGAATTTAATAACAAATAAGCTTCTGTGCACAACTATAAAGTGATTGATTACTCTATGACAGGCAAATGCATCTTTTGCAGAATATTTAGATTAAAATGTAAAAAAAAAAACAACAAAAAACAAAAAAACAACCTAAATATGAAAATCTAGCTGACTGAAAACTTGTATGGGTCCTTAAGGACTGCGCTAGTTTTTAGACTCAGTTCTTGCACTGGAGAAATGGCAACCAATCAAGACAGATTCCACTGCAAAACCTGCCCTTGTTTACTTTGTACATTTCCTTCTCTATTCATTCATTTATTTTTTTTTGTCCTCACTCGTCTAAAGGTTCCACCTGTGTATAGGTGGCTTATCAGTGTAGTTTTGAGCCACACCACCCCTCTTTACCCCCCAACTCAGCAGAAAGCGGGGGCTGCCTTAGATTCAGTGTGTGATGTTTTTTCCACTCAGTGTACAAGTCTAACCTTGATCAGGCGCCAAAAGCAAGTCTAATGTCTGTGAAGAGTTAGAGGAATGTACCTGACACCTATGTATTTACTCTTTTGTGGCTCAGCGTTTCCTCCTGGTGGAGGGAAACTGGGCGTTGAGGGGGAAGTGGGCCTACATCTGTGCTACGCTCTGCACAAACACCCTGGACATGTGCACAAAAGGAGATAGTGTTTGCTTTTGTTGAAAATAATTGATTTTTTTGATCATTCATTGATTGTGATGATTTTTGTTTGAGTTACTAAACAATGCTGTTTCTTTTTCTTTTTGTCTATGATCATTTATTGGATGTCCCTGTGCTCTCGCTCCCTTCACAAAAATATGCTTGCATTTGAATTGGTGTTAGAAAAGAAATTACACAGGCTAAAGCACAACAATGAATAAAACTGAGCTAGTTCTTTGCTTGATTTTTTTTCCCCCCTTTTGTCATTTTCTCTTTTTATTTTCTTAAATTTAGCTCAAGATCCATTTCAGTCAAACTACCAGTGTCATTATCTTAGTATTTACACTCAACAAAATGTATTCAGCTCAAGTATTTCCAGGCCTGTGTACCCTCTATCCACAAAAATTGTCCTTTTCATCTCAGACTTGTCTTCCTCACACAGGTGGCCATCAACTAAGACAGTGTACACAGGCGAGATGGTGGTTATTCCACATTTTCCTGCTTCAGAGAAAAGCATTTAACTTAGTAATTTAAATTAATGACATATCTCACAATGTTTGATTTTAAGTTCACAAAGTCTAAGTAGGTTCAGTTTCAATTTGAAATTCAATACAAGTCAGATTTTTACCAAAACTACACAATCTTACATTAAATTATTTTTGGCTTCTCAGATATAAAATCATTGTGGTGCACAGTCTTAATTGACTTTCTTGTTGGTTTCTAAGTCAGAAACTTTTCCCAGGTAAACCAAAGGACATTAAATAGGCCCTACTGCCTTTCCCTCAGTATACAGTGAAACCTTATTTTGCCTTCTCCATCTGAGGTCTTGTAGCCATGTCCCGTCACAGTCCGCGGCTCATTCCACGCAGGAAACGGAGGCATGCTGTTTAGAAGATCAGTACATCCTCATCATGCATAACTTTAATAATAGTTCAGTTGTGCTGCTGGCTTTGTAGTCATTTCTGCACAAATTGTTTGTTTGCATATTTTTTTCCCCCCTCTTTTGAAGAATGTTTTAAGACTTGGGACTTTGAACGAACATCTTGAGCTCTCTGTTGTGTAGTTTTATCTCAGTCTGTCATGGCTGGTCAGGAAATGTGCTGGTGAAATGCTTCAATAATGTCTCTCTTTTCAGTATGTGCTCCTAACACTATTGTCTGCTGGGAATTGTTGGGATATTGACCTAAAAGCAAAATCTATACTGTCTTTTATTTTAAGCCTCCAGCATTCTATTTTGTTAATTGTTCAAATAAAGGATTGTGCAAAAAGCAGTTTGCTAATGAGGTGTAGTCAGAAAGACTACTTGGCTTTCTTATAATACAGTAACTACTGGAAACATCTGCAGTCTCTACATTCTGGACTGGCCTACAGAACAATGTGCACAATAAACCAAAACAACAAAACGATCCATAGCGTCTTGGTCTACCACACACTGCTAATTGCTCTCTTGTTCCTGTATGTCAACATGTACTACGTGTATTATGTTGTATCTCCCCCTTCTGTGGTCTAGCTGGCTGCCTCAGTGCCCACAGTGCTCTCTTTAGGGCTGAGGCTGAGCTCGCCTCTGTTTGCTTTAATGGGAAGCAGACCCATCATTGAAAAATTTGCAACATAAGGTTTTTCTGCCCTTTAGTATTCCTTACTGTTTATTCCCTCCTCGCTATAGCTCTGCAATCCACTAAAATGTGGCTTTGCTCTCAAACTTAGAATTGAGTGCAGTTTTTTCCTTGTTAATGTCAGAAGGCAACTACAAAATCTTATTTTTTTACAGGCCCGCAGCCTGAAGGGCAAATTACATGTTTGGACACCCACCGATAGACCACCTATACTCATGAGTGTCTCCTTCAGCCTGCAGGGACGATGCTGTGTGTATGTCATTCTCCGAAGGCCTTTTTAAAGGCTTTAAGTGGATTTTTTTTTTTTTTTTGAAAATCCGTGGGACAGGAGCCCATAATTTGGTCAGTGGTGCTGCATCCACTGGGGCGCTGATCAAGAGGCAACAACATGGGTTACTACATGTTCGTTTTTTATAAAGTAAATATGTTATTTTGTCATTTAGGTGATTAAAGAGCCAGAGATCAAAATAATTGTTCGGGGTGGAGATGAGTAACCCAATACTGAGTATTCTCCTGGGGCAACAAAGACAAAACATATGCATCTGCAGCAACTGTATGCCAGTCAGCTCCACAGTCTACTGATGACTGTGTTGAGTCATGTTTTTAATGGAAAAACAACAGCCATTAATCTCTGCCCTTAACCAAGCAATAAACACCACAGCTCAATGTTGAGAAAGGAGCGTTGGAGTCCTGAAATCTGTGTCATCTCGTGGCTCATGGATTCCATTTTCAACAGGCTCGTGTTGAAGCTGATCAATAAACTACTTTTGTTGTCAATTGTATACTTAATACTTATTTTGAGGTCATAAGTGTGAACTAAAAAGCTCTCTGGTGCCCTTAAGGAATGGTTCACACCCTTTGAGTCACAACACCCAAACTGTGTCAGAGAATGATTACACTGATATAGTTTACTTTATTAACTTTGGTGCATTTTTGTAATGATGTATCTGTCCAGGCCCTTAAAAGCTTTTTAAATCAAACAATGTAGGGAGGAAAATTCACATCTTGATAGAGCTGCCAAATTTGGGGGTCATAAGAAGATATTTCTTAAAATTTCCAAGAGAGGCACAAGCCTTGAAGGCCAGGGTCCAATGTATTAAAGGGATGAAAAGGCCCAAACTGAAGTGTTTTTTGGGAAGCTCACCTTGACGGGTAAAAGTTCATAAAAACCCACAAAGGGACACCGAATAGTTCATTATGGAAAATGATGTTAGTCATCTCACCCAGCTGAGCACGGGAGGCAGGAGGTTTTAGCCCGACAGTGTCTCAAATACCATCAAAACACCAAATGAGGAAACATCCCACTCTGACCTGTAGAACCATTCATATGACATTGTATGTTTTTCTTTCGATTTATCCTTTCAACCCAACATGCTGACAGTTTTCCATCAATATACTGAACTGTACATGGCAGTAACTTAATGGGCTGTTGGCTCTGAAGGTTCTTGGTGAAACGCCTGGCCTTGAAGCTGGAATGCCTGGCATGAACTTCACTGGTGCCAGTCCTCTACACAAGATATTACAAAGCACTGAAGCTACAGTATATACAGGCCTCTGCGTACAGCGTTCTCCTCCTCTGTGCTTACATTTCATCGACCATCCATCACCTCATTGTCCTTACAGTGTTTTTTTTTTCATTTCAGATTCCATTGTGATCCATCCATTGTTTTGTTTTCATGATCAGCCTCTTACATTATACAGTATTTTTATTCAGTGTCCACAAGTTCCCTCCCCATAACTACATCTCATTTTCAGTTGCATTAAAATCATACTCAGAGGTCCACAAGCACTCCACAGTCTCTATGGAAAGTAAAAATCATGGCAACCAGAGTTTCAAGGACCTGTGTGAGCTCCTGTCCAAATAAACCAGCTCTCAGTTTAGTGTTTGTAAAATGGTCTTGCATTGTGTATATATAGTATGCGTGTGTGTATATACAGTATGTGTGTGTGAGGTGGATGGGGATTCCCCTTAAGCTTTAACACAAAAAGAAAAACTAGAGTCCCACCTGCCCAATATTATATAATGTCACAACGTAAACAAAAAAAAGGTTGTTTGAGTTCTGTAATCCTTCTGCTGTCTTTGGCTCGGACTAATGCAGAGTTGTAAGTTTCCGTTGACCCAGTATGAATTATGTATCTGGGTTGATGCGGCAGAGGAATGAATAACAACGCTTCTGAGAAGAAAAAACCTTGAACATTTGAATAAGTTGTCAAGTCTGAGTCACATGATTTCGTTCGTCGCAAGGGACTGCTCAGGACCAGGAAGTGCAGATTAAGGTTTATCTAACAAAAAGGAAAAAAGGAGGGGAATCCCAAAAAAAATAAAGATGTGCTTGAAATGACATCAGTAGGACACAATGTTTTACTGAGAAATCAAGTTAAATGCCGTACTGGATTACTGAAAGGTCTGAATACATGGGAACGGAGAGTTTATAAAGAATGAAAATCTCAGAGCACAGAAACGTGTTGCCAGAAAACAATTTCTCTCAAATGAAGACTCGTCTGATTACCCAAAAAACTGGCTAACACAGGCTGAGCTGCTCATGAACTAAAGCGGAAGGTTAAGTCGGGCTTTTTCCTGATGGCCTGGAATATAAAGTCTTTTTTTTTTTAGTAGTATGCTTGATGATACAGATGAGCTCCGAGTGGTCGCCCTATGAGCTTGATCTTAAGCTTTTCTTGTCTCAGCAATGTAATTTTCATGTGAACATCTTAAAACGGACCACAGACACCCTCACTTGCATCTCTGCAGGACATTTAAAAATGAAAGCAGATGCATGATGGGCCAGACTTCCTGTTAAACATGTATTTTGACTGAGTTCAGAGCCCAAACTGGCAGAGCCATGGGAAGAAAATCTGTCTGAGGTTTCAGTTTGCTGACATTCCTTCTGAGTGGCCGTGTTCTTGTAAATATCTGAGATGTTTCAGACAGACATCAAGCTCATGATGGAATAAAATGTGAACTATTTGGGTCACAACACAGCGAGCCCTCTGCAGGATCAGTGAGGAGATACGACGGTGACGCGTGATGAACCCTGTTTTCAAGGCAGGAGAATTTTGTCCGTCTTTCTTTTTGTCCTTAATTCTCTAACACCTGCCCTGTAATTATGTGAAGTATTTCTAATTCCGTATTTACTGAAAACCTTAACTTTCATGTGATGGAGATCCAAATGAAGGTGATGTGTGGTTCTGTCTCTCAAATGTTTCTGCAACACTGTTCAAAAACAAATTAATTTTGACTGATTTAGTTTTCAACTTGAATTAAAGTTAGTTTCAAACATGGATTTAAAAAAATGTGTGATGAACCACAAAAGCTGATTTCACCTTATTAACCCGCCTGTGCGTGTAAAATGAAGTCAGCAAGATCGCAGAGATCGGGGGGCCACATCAATGCTGATCTAAGCCAACCAAAGTAAAATTTTATTTTAGTGGTAAAATAACATGTAATATGGTTTTAACTTACATTCTGTCTGGCCACATCTGGATTGGCTTATGTGTGGATAATTGATGTTTAATGGTAGCTGCAACCAACCACACAAAAAAAACCCCTCATGTGATTGCTTTGTTGTATGATTGCGCTGTTGTGTTTGGTTGGAGTGAAAACCTGAATATTGCACCTTGTTTGACCTCTGACCTCACCGATCCTTTGTATGGATGTGCAGCGGTGACAGTGAGCAGGCTGAAGCAGAACTGAAGTTTTGGTTCCTGGTGATTTTAATACTTTAAGCGATATTAAATGATTAACGGTCAGGACAACTACAGCCAAACTCAATGACTGTATGAAGACATATGCTGCAAATACTAAACTTTAAACATTAAACTGTAAATGAAGTGGGACAGATATGGTCCCTGTAGTCATCAACATTAATGACTACTTTATTACAAAATAGAAATGACAGATTCCGACTAGTTAAATTTATATAAACTGGAAACTTAAAAGGGTTTTAAGGCTAAAACTGATCAGGGACAGATTAACTATAACTCACCTATATTTTACCGTGGAGTTTATTTCAGTGATTTCAGTTCTCCCAGTTTACTGGCGCCTGTTTGTTTAGTCTGCAGTTACAGTTCACACGTGTCTGCAGCTGGTTTTGAAGGCACATATCTGGATAACAACTGTCACCCAAACGTGAATCAGAGCTGGTGATCTAACTGCTTACCGCTGACTCGTCTGACAAACCGCTGATTTACGATATTTGTAGTTTTTTTCCCCCCCGACACTACGCTGCTCGTCAGCGTTGCGCGCTCTGTGCGCCAAGAACATAGCCTACTTCAGGGAGGCTGGCGAGTGGGAGAGTGAGGATAGACAGTAATTTTTTCCTCTGGTCCTGAGGGGTCTCCTTCTCTATATAAGGCACTCGGAGCTGCTCAGGAGTTACACAGCTCCTATGTGCTTCAGGATCACCGCCAACAAGCAGCAGCCTGGTCCTCTCACAAGGGAATTATACAGCTCTCCAGTGCGCAGACGAAGCTGCTCCGAAATATCCAAGCAACTGGATAATAACTGAGACAGAAAGAGGTGAGAAAGATGAAGTATTACGCACATTTATTTATAAGGTGTTGTTTTATTGCTTTCAAGTACGCTGTGCAAAGGGATTTTAAGAGCTTTTAAATGCACTGAGCAGCCTTTCTAGTCGGATTTGCAGACAAAACACCTGACTGACATAATTAATCATATGAATGAAGCTAAATCTTTCTTCCTAAGCGTTTTTTCCCCCAGATGCAGCCTATTAGTTTACTCAGTGTGGCATATAACCTCAGAGCACTAGCAACTCTGATATGTCAAGTGTGGCTTACAAACTATACCAGTCTAAGAGAGACTATTGGCAAGACACTGCCATTCATTGAGAGCCTGCAGCCTCACTCAGGAAATGTCAATGGGAGAGAGCACAAGCCACCGTGATGGAAAATACTATATATGGGTTGTAGGATTATGAGCAAAGTACAAAAGTATTTCAGTATTTAATCTTTAAATGAAGAGACATACTTTGCTCCAAAATAATAATGCAGATTTCAGAGTTCCTGGGGCAAATAATTGTAAAATGAAGAATAAAGGGTCTAAACATCTGTGAAACTGTATAAAAATCAGAGAGTTTGGACTGTGATATAAGTTGTGTTTACACTCAGCCTCGTGCTGAGGTGGAGAGGAGGTCAGTCCCTCTTCAGTTCAGATAAGAGCCCACCTGTTCCCGTAGACAAGATGTGGATATGTACATGTGTCCGAGACTCAGTCTGTCACGCGGGTATAAAATTTGTGAGAGCCATGAGAAGGGCCCAGACAGAGAAGCTGGAAGAGGTTCAATGTGTGTGTGTGTGTGTGTTGGGGGGGGGGGGGGGGGGCACAGGGGAGGGGGAACGGGGTGGTGCCAGACAGACCCCCGGGAAAACAGTACCACGAAAAGGCACACAAAGAAAGGGA
>JAQMCX010000001.1:14889757-14956276 GCA_029814765.1 Acanthurus leucopareius | reverse complement strand
CCGCGCCCGCCCGCCCCCCCCGGCGCCCGCCCGCCGCCCGCCCCCCCCCCCCCCCCCCCCCCCCCCCCCCCCGCCCCCCCCACAGGGCGACGAGAAGGGTGTGGTGCCTGAGCTGCCCGCTGGCTCACAGTGCCCGGAGCTGGCACAGCATGTTGACACACAGCCGGTGCCAGACCTCAAGCCGCCTTTTCAGCCAGAGGGAAAGAGGTGAAGGGATTCAAGGATAAGAGCAACCAGTGCAGGCTGGAGCTTGGTTTATTTTTCTCTTTCCTCTCTGATCACACTGGCACAATGGCTCTTCTTTCTCTAAACGTTTGTGACTTTGTGATATTTGGTTTAGCTCTAATCTTTGACGTCATTCCTCTTGCATGTTGCCGTCCAGAGGGGGGGGGTCAGATGGAAGGTCAGTTACAGAGTATTGCTCCTGGATGTGTCAGGAATGCAGTGTTTTACTCAAAGATGGTTCAGCAGGATGAAAGCTTGCCTCCTCAGTGCCCCGCCCCGCTGCTTAGGTTGGTTATTAAATAATCAGAGAGGGAGTCAGAGATCAGGACAGGAAGATAGTATTTTAAGTAAATAACTAAGATGCAATGAGTCCAAAAGCAAAGCCTCTGTTATATTTGTTATATTTATATATGAAGCTGAAATTACTTAAAAATAGTGTGAATTAAAGCTGTAATATTACTGATTAAAATGTCAATTTAAATTAGGTAAACTGTGCTAATCAGGCAGGGAGGCTTAAATCATATCTGCATGATTGCTTAAATTAATTTAGACACAGTTTATCTTTTGGATATAGAGGCTAATTAATTGCTTTGGTAATTGTGGTACAACTCATGTTATTTTTGTGTCCCTAGGAAAAAAAATAGTTGCTTAAAATTAGACAATGACATGTTAAATGCTGCACATTTAGAAACTGGGGTTGGTGTTTGGAAAGTCACCCACATCACAATAATGCTAGACATTGATTTTAGATATAAAAATGAAGACAGAGTATTGTTTTAGTCTAGAGACCAGATACAAGAACAAATAACACTTCTGTATTAAGGATAACTCAACATCCAAAGCCTCTCAAAGGAAGGACTTATTGCATGATAGTTGTATTAGGTAACATCAGATTCCAGTAATGTACCTGATTAACTAGCAACAGTTTTTATGCAACAGCTGTTAACTGAAAGAAAGCAGAACCACTTAGAGTAAAAAGTCCAGAGTTGAGAGAGTCATTTTTTTGCCTCTGCATCACAAGTGGCTGTGTGCTCGTATCAGTAATAACATTGCTTAATATAATGAAGGAATGAAGATTTCTGTGTTTCCTTATCAATGTTTTGTCCCTGTCAGAAAAAAACTGAGAGAAGCATGTGAAAGATTAAAAGGGAAAGTGTTGCAGAGCAATTCTTTGGACCATATGTACGTGTACATACATGTGTGTGTGTGTCTGTGTATGTGTGTGTGTGTGCATTAAATTGACAACTTGGCAATAGAAAGTGACTCCTGCATCAGTTAAGTAATATGTACGCCAATGTTTTGCAATCTAAACTATCCCTTGTTGACACACACAGTGTGGAAAGACTTATTAAACATTTCCTCCCTGCAGGTTCTGTCTGGGACTCTGAGAAGCTGTTTTCACACACAATCTTGCTGTTTACTGTGATCTAAAGGTCCAACCCAGATGGCTGTAGTGATCAGAATGACCTGCTCTGCCGTGACCTGGCTCCCCGTCCTCTCCCTCGTGCTTTTGTGCATCAGGGACTCGTCCTCTCTCTTCCTGCCTGACTCTAAAGAGCTCAGGCAGCTGCTGAGCCGCTATGAGGAGGAAGCTGAGCAGATAAGCACCAGCAGCACAGCCGGCAATAGGACCCGACGGGCCATCCGCTGGTCGGACCGTGAGGAGATCATCCAGCTGCACAATAAGCTGAGAGGCGACGTCTACCCCACTGCCTCAAATATGGAGTACATGGTGAGACATGTCCCATTTCCTTAATGACCTATTTTGCTATTAATTTTTACCCAAACAAAGATTATTATCGAATTTAATGTTTGGCTTCACCTCACAAAGAACTTAACTTGAATGTGTCAGCAACGCTGGACTCTGAAATGAGGCTGGTGATGAGGGATTAAGGCTTTATTCCGCTTAGAAAAGTGGTGTGTCTGTAATAAAAACAACCTTTTCTCTCAGCTGGAAACATGCAGTAATGATGGTGAGCTGTTGCCAGCCTGCTGCGCTGCTCTTTTACAAGGAGGATAATAATGCTGACTCTGTCCTACCTGCACACAGCTAAGCACAGAAGAAGACAGGCGAGTGAGCGAGCGAGCGAGTGAGGGAGGCAGGGCTGGGTCAAGGGAGGACAGAGAGGATAATGCTGGAGAGAGGGGAAACTTTGGGACGACGTGGCACATCAATGAGTAAAGAAGGAGAGGGATAATTGTTGAGACACGCAGGAGGTTATTGAAAACCACGAGGTCTATAAAGTTGAGAGACGCAGTGGTGGCCTGTGTGTCTCTGGAGTGCGGTTATAGCTGGGAAGGAAAGTGTCTGAAGTTTCACCCTGCCCAGGGCTCTCTCAGATTCCAGCAAACAGGCGGTGTGTGTGTGTCTGTGTTAGTGTATGGGTATTTGGGGTTACAGAGGTGTCTGTGTGTGCATGTTTTAGCGACCACCAAAAGGCTGGAAATTTACTGAGGAGATGTGCTTGGAGGGGCCATGCTGTACGCAGTCCTCCCCTTCCTTCACAGCGCCCCTGTCCACGGTGGGAGTCAGGTGTCTTCTCAGCTTTCCACCCTCCTCTCCACCACTGTAAAGGAACCCACTCAGGAAATGTGGATAATTCAGCTGTGATTGCTAGAGATTTGTAGTGGACCAGGGCCAGGCGCCAGCTGCTCCACTCAAATGTCACTGTCTAAGGTTAACGTTGTATTTGTATCCAGCTCAGTTTCAGCTCACTGGGAAGTAAGTAAGTGCAGGAGCAGAGGCCTTGAACAGGTTGCGGTTACAGAGTCAGAACATGATTTGAATTATAATGCTTCGTATCGCAGCGGATGCAGCAGGTGAAAGATGCACAGTCTTCCAGTTGGAGTCTAATATAAGTGAACTCCCTCTGAGAAACTTGTTTTTCTTCCATGTGTGCAGGTTTGGGATGATGAGTTGGAGCGCTCTGCCACTCACTGGTCAGAGGAGTGTGTATGGGACCATGGACCTCAGGACCTGCTCATGTCTATTGGACAAAACCTGGCTGTACACTGGGGAAGGTGAGATGAAATTACATACACTATCAATAAGCTTGGTTAGCTATTTTTGCTGAAGGCTTATATATCTATGATTTTATCTGCATTATTCTAAAGGAAAATTGTGGACCAGCTGAATATTTCGATGATGTGGATCTGCCAGCATCTGTCTGTTATTCATTTACAGCCTTTAAATCCAAACAGGGAACCTATAGGCAAAACTGGAATCAGAAACAGATTTGATAAAATTTTCATTGGCCTAGAAATAACTCCCTGTACTGTTAATACTGCTTCTTTATGTAACCTTTATATAGTAGTACATAACTTCAGGTGTCAGGCTTCAAATAAAGAAAAAACTCTGAAATGATTTATTTTAATGACACAATAAGATTCAAAGTAAATGCTTTAAAGACATTTTGCTATCCAAACATTCAATCTCTGTCGTCCTGCCTCATTTTAATCCAATCTAGTAACGAGTGAGAACAGCTTGCAGCAGGAAAGTCCAAATCAGTTTTCAGTGATTTGCTACGTGTGAGGCACAAGCATGGGTAGATGGGTTGAACTAGTGAGTGGTAGCGTATTAAGGTTGACTCTTGTGTGTGGGAGTGTGTGTGTGTGTGTGTGTGTGTGTGTGTGTATGTGTGTGTGTCCGTGTAGACACCAGACACAGTAAGCCTCTTTGTATGACAGTGTATGGCTATCGCAGCAGGTGCCCTTCCAGGAATCTGCTCTCATTCTCACAGGCCTTTTCCTCTCTCCCTGTTCCCTTCTTTTGTTCCTGTGCCAGCAGACCCTGATGCTCTCCACTCCCCCGCTACTCTCCATTTATAAGCTCAGCACTTTTCAATACCGTAAAAAGACATGTTTATAATAAGAGCTAAGACTGATTTGTTCGGCTGTGGAGCCATGTTTAGGTTTGCTTTGATTTTTTTTTTTTTTTTTTTTTTTTTTTTAACCTGATTTGATTTCCCCTGTTATGGAACTGCTGCTCTGTGTGCCAGGTCAAATTCAGACTCATCATTTGAGGCCTGGGGGTGGTGGGGGGTTGGGGGTGGGGGTTCATGTAGTGTTTCTCAAGTCTAGCCAAAGCACCTGGCAGCTCCCTCTGATATTTCCCTTTTGCCCCTGGTACCTGGATGGTCTGTGACTAAGCCTACTGTTTGTGTGTGTGTGTGTGTGTGTATGTGTGTGTGTGTCTGTTTGTGTGTGTGCTCTACAGATACCGCTCTCCTGCCTTCCATGTCCAGGCCTGGTACGATGAGGTGAAAGACTACACCTTTCCCTACCCCCATGAGTGCAATCCCTGGTGTCCAGAACGCTGCTCTGGACCAATGTGCACCCATTATACCCAGGTAAGACCAATTAGAGGGAGAGGGGGCACTGTCAAGTTATGAATTGCATATGCAAATGACATCACCAAGACAATGTCAGATGGACAGATCTCTGCAAGTTTAAAGATTGAAAAGGGAGCTTACTGGACCTCCAAGCCTTTCAGTGATATTTGCTGCCACTGGTATAGCAACAGCAGAGCAAATTGTCAGCAGCTGAGCTACATTGTGGCTGATGAAGGCGCCAGATGTTGACAAGGATGATGAATGCATGAAATAAAAAGACCATATCTGAAGTTCTGCTGCACTGTCTGCTGCACTATCTATTGTAAAATTAACACTTTTATTCATATAAGAGTAATATCTTTAAAAATCACCTGACTGTGAGTTATAAGCTAATGCTAAACCTGATCAGTCATTGCAAGAAACTGAAAAGTTTGGCACCAAGTTTAATTATTAGTATTTTAAATTGAATAATATATTTTTAAAAAAGTTCCTTTTAAACCATTGTTGAGTATTTCTGTGGTATTCATGATCAAATCTGTTTCACTTTAGTTCATGTGCCCTCTTTTATTCTTTTATCTGTGGTATCATACAGAACATATATCACTTGAAGGTGTTGGGAGGCCAGTGTTAGAGTTCAACAGGTGGTGTGCACCCTTGTATGATATTTCACAGTATTTATGGGCAGAGTTGTGGAGGGACTTAGGGATTAAATGACAGGCATAGATTGAGTAATTCATAAACAGTAAAAAAAAAACAAGGATGTCAAGGAAAATCAGATGTGAAGAAATGAAACAGAGGAGAGTGACACGAAGACAAGCCAAAGAGTGGATCAGACAACGAAGAAATCAATCATGAGGGAACAAAAATGGGTGAGCTGGCCTCCTCTTCCCCTAGACTTTACTTTGAAGCCTCTGGGATGAGTTTACAGAAACATCCGGACTCCTCCCTCTGCCTTCACCCTGAAACCTGATCACTGCCATCTGTTAGTCATTTCCAGACACTCCAGACACCCCTCACTGCTTGACCTGGATTCTTTTGAGGATGCTACAGAGAAGAGACAGCGCCAAATCCGAGCATCATCACCTTGTCTCTGCCTTTCAGTTGCTGCAGCCCGGGCACTCATACTCCATAGTGCATAACCTGCACAGAGAAATGCTAGCCCCTCTGGAATTAGAGAGTATATTGAGCTGAGCTACCGGCTCTCAGCACACATCAGGTCTGTGTGCTGACTCACTGCTTCCAGTGGCCTCTAAATTTACCAGGAAAAAAGATGAACATTCCTGAGGAGGGAGAGCACACATGTTTCATAGTTTGGGAGGAAAGTAAGGAGGAGTTATGGAACATGCTGTGTTGTATTTGCCGTCAAATGGCACATCATTCATCTGTAACACCACTGCAGCAGCCTTTCGTTTAATAAGGCGTTTTATTTTACCTTGGACAGTTTCAGGCCCTTGCTGACTTCTTTTAATATATTAAAAACTGCCATTTTTTTCCACTTCCAAATGGATGATGAAAACGATCATGATTGTGTCACAGAGGGCAAACTTGGTTCACATATGACGTGCATCTGACTGGCTTCGACTTCGAGCTTGACAGCTCTCTCTGCCTCGTGTCCATCCCATTCAGTAACTGCTCGTGCTAACTCTGACCATTCTTTTATTTCCCTCTTTACAGCTGGTCTGGGCAACCACTAGCCGAGTGGGCTGTGCAGTGCATGTGTGTCCAAGGATGAACGTGTGGGGAGAAATATGGGAGAACGCCGTTTACCTCGTGTGCAACTATTCCCCAAAGTAAGATCAACATTCCTCTTTGTTTCAGTGTTTCGCCCACACCTCTGCTCTAGTGACTCTTGTTTATATTCTTCTTCCTAATAATGCTGACAAATGCTGAAATGAATGTTCCTAATATGGCTGTACTGCAGATATGAAGCGGTAGTTGTGTGAAACGTTTGCGTAAAACACTGGGACCATTAAAATTCCTCCAGATGTCAGGATAGAAAAATAATAATGAAGCATGGGGAAAGAAAAATGAGGACGGAGCAGGCTCTTGTTTTCCAGACAGGATGTAATTGCCTGAGAGACAACGAGGAGTGTTTTTATTAATTTGTGCTTAAGCAATTACAAGGCCATGTGCCAAGTGACGCTTGACTGATGATTTCTTTCCACCTTAGTCAAGCTGTCCACTGTTCACTTCTGCAGGGGCAACTGGATCGGCGAGGCTCCGTACCAGCATGGCCGCCCTTGTTCACAGTGCCCTCCCAGCTATGGAGGAGGATGTAGAAATAATCTTTGCTACAAAGGTGAGAAGACCCACATGGTTTTTTATTGTATTTTTTTTTTATTGCCGAGTGAACAAGTTGCCAACCTGGAGCCTTTCTGATCGTTCATTTCTAGACTCTCAGCGCTCAGAGACAGAGGACATGAATGAGGTGGAGAAGCCTCAGGTTCCACTGCCGCCTCGTACCACAGCCAGACCAGCCCCGAAACCGAAACCATCTGCACCAAAGAAACCAGTATCCAAACCCTCCACTCCTAAACCCACCACAACTAAGACTCCCAGCAACACATATCTTGGTAGCTGCAGGACTAATGAAACTAATCTTAAGTCTTCATGCATTGTGTTGTTTTTTTTTTACTGATTTTATGTCTTGCTCTTGCAGCTCAGAGCATTAAGTGTGAGACTAGACTTCGGGATAAGTGTAGAGGCGCAACCTGCAACAGGTGAGCTTATTTTTTTGGATTTGCACCTCTTAGTCATTCTCATTTATCAGATACTTCCTCTACAGTATGAACTCACTGTTGTATACAACTGATTTCCTTCCTCTGCAGATACAAATGTCCAGCTAACTGTTTACAAAAGAAAGGGAAAGTTTGGGGAACTCTCTTTTACGATGTGGTGAGTTTGTCCAACATGAACCACAAAGAATCTCACAATAAACAATTTAAACTGTAAATGCATATTTTTAAGGCTAAATTTCTTATTGTTTCAGCAATCTAGTATTTGCCGATCTGCAATCCATTTTGGCGTCATCGACAACAACGGAGGACTGGTTGACATCACAAGGACGGACAAGTTTCCGTTCTTCGTCAGAGCCACAAAGAATGGCGTTGAGTCTTTAAGGTAGGCGTTTGTGCTTGGCCTAATTTAATGTAGGTTGCTGATGCAGCACTTTTGAAACACACTTCTTTGCTATGATTCACATTTCCTGCAATTATGGATTTTTTCCGGGAACCATTTGTTTTCCTGTTTTGTAAATAAACACTATGATGTCTTTTTCAGTAAATATAAACCTGGCAATGCCTTTGTGGTGGCCAAAGTGGAAGGTAAGTGGGGCGCTGTTGTTCAGGAAGAGCTCTGAGTCATGATTGCATGCCAGTTTACAAACAGTCAACACATGCTGGATATCTTAGGTGCTGTTTCTCTTCTCTCTCCGTGACAGAAATGAATGCTGACTGCTACACCACAGTTGCTGAGATCTGTCCTTTCAAAAAACCCGTCTCACACTGTCCAAGGTGCATCTCACACACGTCATGTGTGCATGCATTCATATTGCTTAGTAACTTTGTCATGCCAGATGTAAATTGTGCACATTTATTTAAGTAATTAACAGATTTATTTTAAGATCAGTTATAACCCCAAGGTATCTATACATTCATCCTGTTTAATACATTTAAGCAGTTTATAATCATTTTATAAATGGTTTACAGCACTGTAATGTAGTAACAATCATCCTGTGGGCACCTGTGGGTGGATGCAGGAGTATAAACAGATAATTAATGAGAATAAAGTAAAAAAAGAAAAAAGTCCATATATCTTCTTACATATCTATGAAGGTGGGCTACAAACCCTACACAAACATATACACAGTGCTAATAAATGGTAAATAGGGAGTGTTCAAGTGAAGTGTTACCTATACTAGAAAAATAAACCTATTTTCATTATTATGACCCCATTTTATGTGTATCTGTCACTGCAAATTCATGCTAATGTCCAATTTATTTCTCAGGATCATCTGTCCAGGAGACTGCAAGTCTCAGCCTTCTTATTGGTCCCCTGTGATCGGAAACAACGTCTACACAGAAGTAAGTAACACACGGTGCATGTCACATGTGTAAAGTCTGAATGATCCTTTACAAATTGATCATGAATCACACAAAGAGTCGAAGTCCTTTAGTTCTGTTATGAACAATCTATAGGTTTAGACTGAAAGGACAGGATTTGTGGAACTACAGGAAGGTTATGTTAGAGTGGCTTTGTGAGGCACTGTAGCTATGGAAAGTGATTGAATCATGGTAAGAATATGGCACATGGAGAATGGGAGTAATGGTGATGTAAGCCAGAGACTGCCGGGAATGTCTTACCCTGCACAAGGCGTGAGCACTCACGGGCTTATTCAGGCATTGTCTCAGACTAAGTGCATGTGCCTCATAGGTAGGAGACACAGAAGGACTGTTTAACATCATCACTCTAAATTTACCACAATCATATTCAGAGCAGATAAGTGATTGTAAAATTCCCTCCAGACTAAACTTTTCACATGTTTATTTAGTATTCAAAGTTGCGAAACTGACTCAGTCACATGATGTTGTTGTGTTGTGTCATGGGGTTTTACCAAGAATGAAGCAGTCCTCAGATGATGTCCATTACTTTTATAACTCAAAACAGTCACAGATTAAGGCAGCAGAGTGACTCGTAGTAACTTTGTCTAATATTGTTTTGCAATCTCAGACACCCAAAAATGTTTCTACAGTGATGTAGAAATGCGATGCCGATTAAACATGAAACATAAACCATCTGGTTAGAAATGTTGGAGGGTTTATGGACAGCGTGATAATGTGTTTGGACTGCAACAAATGATTCTGCTCCAGACTGATGATAAGAGTTTATGGTTTGTTTTGTGGGTTGAGACTCTAAAACACATGCCTGCATGTGTGTGCTGACATGTGTGTCTGTAAACGGCTTCAATAATTTTGTAATATGTTTGATAATAAAGGAACAGCAAAGATATTTGTGCAGTTAAAAAAGCTGATTACGCTCTCACTCTCATTCCTTGCCACTGTTTCTCTTTTCAGAACTCCAGTATTTGTAAAGCAGCCATCCATGCAGGGGTCATCGGTGCAGATGGTGGTTTTGTGGACGTTCTGCCACTGGACAAGAGAAAGAACTACGTTGGAGTCTTGAAAAATGGCATCCAGTCTGAGAGGTACTACTCATTTTCTGTGGCCAACTATTTTTTTTTACTGCAATTGTCTTTCCAAGATTAGGATTGCTACATAATAAGAAAAAGCACAAGGATAAATCAGGCATCATAGAGATGTTGAAGATAGTCTGAGTTCCAGAAAACTATATTTTAAATTTGGCTTTGAACAGTCTAGTTGGAGATAATTTAAGAAGGGCTTTGTCTAAATATGAAAATAACCACTCAGGTTTGTATATGGTGTTTGACAGCTTAAATGCACAGTAAACCATGTGGCAGCAAAGCCGTCTTAGTCTCAATGAAAGCTGAAAACCCTGTGAACTCAAACACATTCTGTGAAAACATCCTCTATCTGAAAATACTTGCTGCATGTGGAGGAGTGCAGCATGTAATCTGCTCCAGTCTGAGAGGTGTTGGCCGATACGTACAGTTTGGTGGGTAAGAACCCTGAATGGAATTTATACAAGAGTTTCTCAAACCACCAGCAACATGGTGTTCGTAATAAATGGAGCATTTACATTCACACTCAACCGAAGAGAATGTAAAGAGCCTGCAAGTCCTCAGCTGTTTTCATTTATTGAGGTTAATTACAGTTTTATTAGGATTTGTGGAAACATCAGCAACCTGACTGCACAAACAAGCGTGATAAAAACAGAAGGTGTTGCACCCTGACAGGTGGAACAAAGCTAAAAGGCAAATCTGCACACCACATTGGCATAAGAGGAGGTCTAATTAGAAAAAATCGAGAACACCTGTTTGTAGGAGCTTTGAAGAAATCCAGCCTTGTAATCAGACTGAGATGGCATTTTGTTTCATGGAGTACAATGAGCTTGGCTTAGTGTTGGCTGATCTCCTGTTCTTTTGATTTGACCTCATCAATCATCAATAGTGACAGATCTACTACGACAAAGTCAGTAACACTCTAGGAGAGTGAATTTAACTTAATGTTGACAAAGATATGTGTTTAACGGATTAAAGAGGGGGATTACCTGCTGACTTACAGCTACTTTTTCAGCTCTGTCAGTCTCATACAAGTTTTTTTGTCTTTCCCTTCTTTGAATAAATATAACTAGGAATAGACATGTTCATCTTAAATATTATATAGCAGAAAGATTAGTCAGTATCTGCATACAATGAATTATCTAGGTATGAAAACCTTGTATCATAAATACAAGTCTGGCATTTGAATCAAACCAAACTTTTTGAACACTGACTGAAACTTCTGCAGTTCTAATTATTTTAATTGTGAACAGACCGTCTGCCTTGATAGACACACATGCAGTAGCAGGATTGGCTGCCAGAGTCTGATATGGCAGCCACGTTACGCACTGCTCCAGTGAAGAGCAGCAGTCAGTGGGTACATGCTGTGTTGTAACTGTGAATAGCTGAAAGTCTCAGAAGATTTGTAAGTGTTTTTCCTTCAATGTGCACTTTGTAAAAACTAAGTTTTATAGTGCAGTAATCTTCAGGTTGTAAAGATCTGAAACAAACCCCTCGGTTTAACTGTGCTCACAATAATCACGTAGTTGGAGGTTATATAATGTGCAGATACAGAATAATATTTATTTTTAATACCTTGCTGGGCTCAGGCTGTAAAATGTGACCAGTGGGAGTTTGGTAAAGAAGACCTTGAGATACAGTTTAAATTAAAACATGAAACTTGTAGTAAAATTAGAAGTAAATTTGACACAAGAATCTCAAAAATTCCCAAGAAAGGTGCTTTTATTCACTGTGCCCTGCCTTGATTTATGTCTCCTGTAATATTGCATGTAGTGGGTTCCCTGCATGCACACCATGTTTCTCACATCACTCTAATGTCTGTGGCCAGCTCCAGTGGACTTAGCTTAAGCAAGGAAGCCCTTGTGGCCAGTTCTGCTGGCATGTAAGGTTGTAAGAGTAATGGTGTGGTTTGGTGTGTGGATGGGCCACACATGGGATCTTTGCTTACTTTACTCAGGCATTTCAATTGAGTGTGCAAAGTGCTGAGTGGCCAAAATAATCCAAGTCTGACTACTATGAAATCTAATGCAGGACTGCTAAGGCCCCAGCTCAGGGCATTGGGATAGCAGGTCAATAAACGGCTGAGAGGGAGTCCGTGCCGTGTGCCAACACCACGGCCTGGTGGGCAGTTTGGACTGGACTCCGTTGGTGGGGGAAGTAATCACAGCCTATCTGATTACTCGAGGATGGAAATGCTGTCAGCCACTTAGTTGGTGCTTTTCTATGCGGACAATTATCTGTGATCTGATACCAATCGCACAGGCCAATCATGACTATTGATCATGGCAGATCTTCAAGGTCTCTCCACTAATGAACTAATTACAAAGTCATCAAGTTTAACACGTGTGGTAGCTGGAAAAGGTCAGACTCAGATATGCGGCAGCACTGAGTCATCCTGCTACTTCACCATTTGGTGAAGGTTTTTTCCAAAGATGTTGTGAACATCATGACTGTGTGTTTGTTGATGGATTTGGCTGCTGGACACTTTGGCAACACTTAAAGCAGACTTCCAGCTAACATGGCAAGCAGCCACTGAGCAAAAAGATGGGAAATACTTCTGTACTCCGCCTGTGAACACAATTGTACAAAGTCTTTTGCATGAGAGCCTTTAAAGTCTCTCACAAAGATTTTAGATAATGCTGATGATGTCACAAGGGTTGCATTTGCATGTTAGGTGCTTTTTATCTCATTTTCTTGTATCTAATGCTAGAAATTATTAATCACTTCTTTACTGAAGTGCCCCTTGAACATTTTTGTACAGTTGTTGCATCTGTAGGAGCGACTGCCAAACGTAACATGATTTCTGTCTTGTCTGTTTGTAGCAAGAGCAACACAGAGGGTGGCTCTTTCCGAGTCTTTGCTGTCAGAGACTGAGACTTCAGTTCAGAAGTCCAAGGACCAACAGAGTCACCTGAAGAGCAGGAAGCGCCGACAGGTTGGATGCCATGGATGTCCATCTGTCTCTGCACCTTCAGTGGAAACAGAAGGTCCCAGCAGATTAACAGACTTCTTCTTCTTAGTTACAGTAGCCACCCACCAACAGTTGTTGTTCAAATCTTGATGGACCTTTTTTTTTTTTCTTTAACCACAATATTAGACATACACAATCTGTGAAGACAGATTTTTTTATATATATAAAATGATGCATTGAACAGCTGGTGCTGGAAGTTTTTGAGTTAGACATATTCTACAGAAAGTATTATGTTTACATTGATGTTCTTATTACAAATCTAAATTGGTTTTCATACACAGGAATGTATATTGATCACACTGTATTTGATCATTGTGTACAGAGTATGTGATATTTTGTCCGTTTTTTTTAAAGAATGAACTACCAGATATTAACATTAATGTGTGTTAATATCTGATAAGTCTTGCATTAACCTGATTTGTTTTATTGTCCTTCTGCTCACCTGGATACTCTTTGCTTTTTTGCTTTTGAAGATTTAGACTGTGAAACTAAATCCAAGTCTAAATTGTACTTATAAGTTAAGTATTGTGCTCATTGTGAGTGGGGAGATGTTGTTGGCTGGGTAGACCAGAACTTGTCAGGCAGACAGAAAAGGAGAGGAAACAGTGTGTTAAATGAGAGTGTGTATAGGCAGCGGGCACTGCTGTAGATAGATGATGTTTGCTACAGTGCCAGACGTATGGAGCTGATTAAGTGCAGGTGTTACATTGCTAAGTTCACTGTGTGGTATATGACAGGTGGTGCAGAAAGCTCCTTAGAGTGGCGGCAGTAATATGGATGTATTAAATAACAATCACAGACAGTAGGTATGTTTAAAATAACAAGCATTGTCATCTGATATTTTATATTTATTATAGCTTAGTGCATCCCTCATTCCCTCATTTCTTTTTTTCCCAAAAGATATATAAAAAAATGCTAAATTTGTCCCCTCAGCACTTGAGACGAATGAATGTGTCATGAATGCATTTCAGGTACACAGAGAGTTCTATTTGTAGGGAATACAGACCATCATTTTTAGATGTGCTAATGTACTCAAGATTCTCATCATCAAACTACAGTTAATGCAATTTGGATTTAGTTCATGCTGGATACAGATACATGTTGTGTCTTACATCATACTGGATTGAAGTACAGCTGCCTTTTATTCAGCCTTGATTTTTTTTTTTTTACAGTAATGCCTCATTTTATTGATATCTTGCTTGCAATTTTGTCTTTTTACCTCTTGTAAAAGGTTTCTGCTATGTTGCTCAAAAGAACAAAAAAAAAAAAACATTTTAGCATAAGATGCATTCCTAACAGAAAACAAATGGAAGTAATGCTATGTTCAGTGTGTGCTGAGTAAAGTTGGAGTCCTCTAACACCACATTCATCACGTTCTTGTATTATCAGACCATGTTGGTTATCTGCTGGTTTTCTAAATATGGAACACGCTAAGAGAGTGTGTTTCATGTTTTTAGAATATAGGACAAGACTGTAGTGTCTCAAATCCCTGGCCAAAGAAAAAATAACTCACTAAAATCTCTTCCTTCAAGAATATTAATCTCTTTATTCTACCTCAGTCCTTTGCTATGCTACACATTTATGTCTTTTCTGTGTGGGAATTTGGGAAATGCTAAAGTTTTTGTAATGGGAACTGTAAATACTATGATTTTTTTGGTTATTAAATAATCCGTTATGCAGTAAGATGGAATAAAAATGTGTGAATTTGTTTTTAATTGTCTTGTTTTTATACAGGTTTAGGATGGGTTCTGTATTTTTTTGCACAATTTGGAAATAAAGTATGATTTACAAAAGCAACAACACGTTTCTATTCCTGTAAAAAGAAGTGTCCAGTGAGTGCACGCTCTTTAAAGACAGCAATGCTGATGTGTTAAAATATTTTGTTTATTTTGCTAATGCTGCCATGGGACCCGTGTCATGTTTAATGAAGCCGAACCGGACAAGTGAACTAACACGACACCTAATGTTTTTACTCCACCTACATGAGGTTATGACTTCATGGGCCATAAAAAGACAAAAACCCTTTTTTAATGCAACCCAAAGTAACAAACATAGCTAAAACAACTCTTAAATGTAAATTTGGATTACTGTATCCTCAGGGTGGTGTGTACAAAAAACTGTTGGAATATGATCTCACAACTTTATTAAATCTACTTTGACCAGAATATCAGACTGAAATCTCTTTGTCATGTATTACCAATAAAATGTAGAACCAGGCCACCCAAGATTTTGTCCGTTGTCTTTGGATGAATATCACTGACCATGTTAATAACCTGGCTGTGCTCCTTTGGACATACACGTGCCAACAAATTGAAACCATCACTTTGATTCAAGGACCATGTACATAATCTGCCAATAAGGCTTGAGCTTATGGTGGAATGATTTAAGAAGAAAGAGAAAAACTCTGTGGACGCGGCTAAAATTTCATGACCTTGTAATTTCCCCATTTCACGCTCCTAGCTGACGTTCTCATTTGTCATTTAACAGCTGATCTCATTATCTCAGAGCCAAGGTCACTGAGATGGTGAGATCACTGTTTAAGTATATACTGTATGCCATTAGTAACTGTCTCATTTACTTTAAACCCTGAGTTTAAAGCTGGAGAGAAGGGAAAAATGGCAGATGGAGAGAAGACCAGAGGACTCCTGTAAGCACTAATAACTCTCTGTATCTCCTGGGCTTTTATCAGTGGCAGATGTTCAGTTTCAGTTAAGCCCATGTTGGACGAGGCCCCGGCCACCTTACTGATAAACAGCTATGATTAGCTTGTGGGACGATTATTTTACTCACATTGTCAAGAGGGATAAAAACTTGTACTGAATGTGTAAGTCTCCAGACTGCACAGAGGAAAGATTTGGGCATTCAGTTCCTCTTTGCGCATTCTTGTCCTTAAATGTGCTTTACACAACATGTTGGATTGGTTGTACAACAACTGCAAGATTAGATATATAAAGGGCTCAAAGGGTGATAGCAGTAAAGTTATAATTCTTGCGTTTGCTGTATTTGTTCTATCTGCCTAAACATAAAATAGATTAGGTAGTTGCCTCTAAGGTTATGGTTGCTTACACTCCACCATATGACTTTTGGAGAACAAATGTCTGCTCAGCATCTCTGTTGTACAGCAGAGAGTGAAACAGCACAACTTCAATGACCAGCTGCCCCCTGTAAAGAGTGTTGAGTTCAAAGGGAGGGATGCTTAAGCACTGTGTCAGGTGAAAGATTGTTGAGCAATGGTTCCTGAACACTAAAAAGGAAAATTTGAGCAAAGCACTTTATTATAGATTATTCAATCACAAATGAGACACAATATAACAGTATCTTGATGGATGGATTAGCATATATTTGATAAAACCAGAGCAACAAATAGCACTCACATGAAATGAGAAGGAAGAAGATGGATTTTCATTCAATTTTGCACAGACATTTGTGGATGAAGCCCTGCTGCTGAGGATGAATCCTAATGACTGCGGTAATTCCCAAACTTTTTCCCTTTAGCGTCACCGCAAGGTTTACATTTTTGGTTTTAGGTGAAATATTTTGACCAGTAGGGAATACACTGCCATGATATTCAATGACTTCTAATGAAAATGTTAATCCCTACGCTTTTCCTGAGGCAGCGTGTTGACATTTGTGGTTCTGAGACAACTTTGACTCATGCTCGTATGAACTGCTGACACAGAAATGAGATGACACTCACTGAATCATGCAGTGTTTTATGGTAACTCAATATCGGGAATAAAGTTTTGTAAAGTACAAAATGAATTTTCATGTATTAGATGAAATCAGAGTAACATATAACACATAAAGAAACTGTCCAAGTTTGAAATATTAAGACTGTGCGCTCTCATGTGGAGCCAACATGGTTTAGAGCTGCACGGCCACGTGTGCATCTGTGCTAACTGGACTGAATATTGGGAATTTTATTACTGGGGTCTTGGATGGTAGGCTGAGAGATCACTGAAGTATAGTTCATATACTCCATATCTCGCCCATTGGACAGAAATAAGTAGAAGAATCCAAATTATATGACTGTAATGGACAGAGAGACCTTACAGTGAAGCACATGGGGAGAAAGAAAGTCACTTACGATGGGCTGGCTTGTGTAGAGGATTTTAAATTTAGAGAGACTGAAATCAGAGTCAGCATCTTCCAAAACAGACCAAGCAGAAATGTGGCTGATGTATATATCTGCAATAGGATGATAAAGCCCTCTACCTAAAGGGAGCATTTGGAATGTATTTGGAATTGATCTTTTGACATAACCTCTCTCAGTAGTTTTTAGGTTGTAATGGCAAACAAGTGTTGGGTTCCTGACTACTCATCTTTCCCTGTTAAACAGCAACATTCAGTCAGTGGAGCATTACAGACAGACACTGTCTTGTATGCCCTACTTCTGTCACATTGTTATAAAACTGAATACCAGACTGATGGTGGATTAGCTTATGTCACTGACCTGCAGTAAATGATATAACTCAATATTGTCTATGAGGAAGTAAACCAAGATAATGTGGGTCAAAATAAATACAGAACTAGAGGAACATGTTGGAACAAGAAATGGAATTTTTCAAAAAAGAAAAAAAACAACAACAACGAATTTTATGACCCCCCAAAAAAAACTTGGTAAAGGACCAAATATCTTCAAACTGATAACATTTCCTCGAGCACCAGATGCTTGAATGTAGTTTAATGCTAAACATGTTAGCATGTCAATATGCTAAAGTAAAATGCTAAACCAGGTGCACTATATATTTCCGTACCATGTTATGTTATAGACTGTATGAAACATCAATGTGGTGTCCATGACTTCATCAACAGATTTCTGAGGAGCTGTTGTGAAATGATGTGTCTTGCCATCTTGGCAATGCCTTCATCCTCTAAGCCCCTGGCTCACAAAAGTGGGGAAAAAGGTGGAGTGCAGTTGGAGCACAGACTTCTTTAATAGTCTGTTAGTAAAATCAACCACACAGCATGCCATATTTTTTGTGAAATAGTTCCATGAAATTGTCCAAAATACACCAACACAGAAAACACAGCCGAGAGGTCAAGTCAAGTGAGTCAGATTAGCTGAGGTGACACTTAGCAGACAGTTAGCCTCTAACTGTGACTAAAAAGGGCCACACTCTTGATTATATGTAACATTATGCCTTTAGATAATTTAAACATGAGTATTGTAAAAATTTTTGGAGGCCATTTAAGGAACTGCAGTTTTTGGCACTTTTTTGTTTGCTTTTTATTTCTTTCTTTTCTAAATGCTAACATTTAGAAAGTATAATATATTATACCTTTATTATGCCTCACGGAGTTGCTAGCATGGCTGTAGACTTTTAGTCTTGTCCATTTGTCTGTCATAATCCATACAGGTTATGTTAATGCCCCATATCGGTGAGCAGAATCAGTTCATGCAGAGCCTTATATATTGTGTATGGTAATAAAACACTTACTTCTGTCAGGTTATACCGAAAGATTTACCTTTTTATTACTTCTGCGGAGTCATAAAAATTTTGAGTGACAGTATCCTGCATCGATGCTGCCAAACCGCTCAAAGAAAATCATGCAATGATACATTCCTAAATAATGTTTCCCCAGTGGATCACTTTGTTATTTCTTAGCATGAAAGTCACCGCAGTGGATCCCCTGGCTCGAGACTCAGTGTGACTTTTTTGTCCAAGGGGGAGGCAAATCTAAGCAGGGGAACAAAAGCTGTTTGTCAGAGAGCTGATGAGAAATCTGTGGTGACAGTCATCCAGTGTGGACTGGCACGTTTAGCAAAGCCTCGGTGCCCCAGAGAGCCATTGTCACAAAGACAGTTTTTCTTTCTCCTTGGTGAAGCACTTCCATTCTGGGAAGAATGTGCTGGAGATCCACAGCACACTGATGAAACACGAGAGTGTGTGCACATACTCATCATTCAACAGTCAGCATTTTGCGGTACAAACCATAATCCCTGTTGTTTTCAAGACAGACTTTTGTTCCTGTTAAAGGATGAATACATTATATGGTTAATGATCGAGAGCATCATTTTTTCCGTCAATGATGGATGAGTCGATCGTTGTCCCTATTCAACTCTTTAAAAATGGAACTTCCTTTCCAACAGAAGGTCCTCTTCATTCATCTGAGAGATTTTTCAATATTTTGACTTGTTGCACAAACTAGTTTGAGGTTTGAACAGAGTTGAATTTTGACTCGAATTTTTAATTTAAAAATCTAGCCTTTGCTGAGGAGGTTAATGTTGCATCTTAATGTTATTGCTGTTGATGCATGTTGACGTTAATAAGCTAGACTTGTGTGAGGCTGTGTGGAGGAGCAGAGTTTCTTTTCTCTAAAGTAGATGTTAACATCAGCATGATAACATTCTCACAGTGACACACCTGCCAAAACTTTGTTTTTTTCCCTGGTTTTTCCTCTATTTCAAGGCCATTTCCCAGCACCCTCATGTTTTGTCGTTTTTCCAGGGAAAGTCCTGTAATTTGTATGGTCCTTAAACTTTATTATGAATAATCTTCATACAAAGACCTCTGAGTATTTATGTGTGTGTTTCAGCCCCCCCGCCCCGCCCAGTCACCAGATCATCTATGAAACACCATCTACAATCTTCACATTACATACATTTTAACCCATCTGTTGAGATCATAAGAATTCGTCATTTTGGAAACCATGAGCATCTGTGCAAAATTTAATATTTGCTAATTCAATTTGATTAGTAACTGTTGATATATTTCGCTGGATATGGGAAAAAAAACCAACAAAAAATCTGGGAAAAGTGGTTTAAGTTGTTAAAGTTTGATCATCATCTGATCACCATGAAAACCTGAACCAAATTTCTGGGCAATCAATCTAAAAGTTTGGAAACATTTCACTACAAACCAAAAGCATCAACCTCATTTCTGTAATATACAATCAATATGTCAATATGTTTTAACATTCGTCCCCTGAGGAACATGAATGACCAGGAGTTTCATGGCAACCACGAGATGTAGAAATATTTCAGTGTGGACCAACCTGATAAATTGACCAAAAGAAAAAAACTAACCCCAGAGCCACTTTGTTCACCCAAAAAAAATATTCCAGTTGACAGAATATTTGCTCAAAATTGTAATACACATGTTGCACAGCATATATTCACGTCAAACACGGCAGTGAGCAGTTGTAGCATTTAGACTTTTTTTCTTGTAGGCTACCTTTTACACTTTTCTAGGGTCTGCACTGAAGAGAGGTCATTTAAATGCATGAAACTGACTATGAAGTACATTTTTAATTATACATATTATGTAAAAACACATAAACACAAAATAGAAGTCTTAAGAAATCTCTCAATATTTCTTGGGAACAAAAAGTGCTTTGGAGAAGATTTTTTCCACCGTTGCTCTTCACAACACTCCTAAATGATGAGGTCTGGTATAAGACCACACTCTCTCCTCCACACAACTTTCCTCAGAGGAATCCCATTAGTACAATATTTGGCTAATGATGGAGGCATGAAGAACTGTTTCATAAACCTGCTGTCAGTAAAAGAGTCTAAATATAGAGAATCTCGTTATAGCTGTCACAACAAAGTGCACACTCAAAGCCCAGTTTTTGTTCTCCAGCATCACACACTGGAGCCAACTCATAATCACATGCTGATAATGGTTGGCTGCTCCTTTTGTGCTTCCTCTGGTGGTTATTGCCCTGCTTATTGAACATAAGAATCCAATAAGCAGCAGAGGAGTTTGTCACCACTTTTCTAAGAGGAGCAGTGAGGCAAGCGGAAAGTTAAGCTGAAGTAAACAAGGCTTGTGGGCCAGTGTTATTGTCTGTTTTAAATAGCTCTATCCTCTGAGGGTTACTGCTAGTACACAACAGGGGAATGACAGAAAAAGACGATTTGGCAAGCCCGCAGTTTTTTTGAAGTTTTCTCTCTGTGAGAAGCTCCAAGAGTTTGGCTGAAAGTGACCCCGGCCTTCTATGGGCTCTTAGTATGGCCAATAAGTCTGATGTCCTGACAGCTCTGATCAAAGCAATGCATAAACATTTACCCTGAGTGAATATAAAGAGGAAGAAGTGAAGAAATATAGAAGTTAAAAAGGCTGCAAAGACATTGTTGCATAGCATTAATGTGCCTTGAAAGCATTTATTCTTTTTGAAAAAAATATTAGTGTCTTGACAGTATTCCTGCGAATACAAATGTGATCATGTCGGACAAAATATGAATAAAAGAAAAGAAATTTGAGGGGAAATATCGCAGACATGTTTTGGAAAATAGCTGATAAAGTTGAATGTTTGCTTTGACATATTAAACACATTTAAACTTGTTTTTTTTCCCAGGCGTTATGTGTCAGTATGTTATCACTGAGTGCGTAACGTAATTTGTGCGTAACGCATTATGTTATGTAACCTCACTGCCTTCCTCTCCATGTGTCACACACTGCACAGTACATAATGTTTTGGATCCAGAAGGAGGTCATAAATCGCCCCGCTAACACTCCTCGTCTCTGACAGGCTTTATTCAACAATGGAAGACAAAAACACTTTAAAAATGGAAAGCTACAGTAGCCTTGTCTCCATCATGTATTGAAAACTTACCCCAGCCTCATCCGACTTCCCCAATTCTGAGAAAAATATAGTCCCTACCTCTAACTGCTCTCCTCTATTCAATGCACTGACAATTACTTATAAGGCTTTCAATAAGGCAGACTGCACAGATGTGATGCATCCACCACACATGTGGAGGAAGGACCTACACCATTGAGTCAGGACAGGCTGTATAACTGACAGTGTTAAGATGTGTTGCGCACACAGTACAATGATCCAATCTGTTTCAATGGGCAATTAGAGTTTCATGTTATTATTTGAAATCTGGTCATAAATTCAGGCCAAGTTTCCACTCCAGATATGGCTTAAACTGGGGTGGGGAGAAACAAACTGGCTTGACCTCCACTACTCTGTCATATTTTTCAGGGACAGAAAACTGGACTCTACGAATCTGTTTTCTGAATTTGAAAAACATCCTGACTATGCTGGTGACGTAGTACAGCTAACAACTGAATGGGGGACATCTGTTCTACTTACATGTCATGAATTCGTGATCTGCAGGTGATGAATGTCAACATCTGAGTCAAAATGGACTGATGAGAGGAGTTAACGCAGACCAAATGTGCTGACAAAAGAGGTTTGTGAGCATTTACAAGCTCCTGTTGCCTGACAAACAGACAGACAGTAGAGAGAGCCAGCCAACAGTTTAACATGCTCTTCTCAGTATTAAGAAAGGCTCAACATATCATCATCATATGGAGAAAAGTATGACAAATTTTGTGAGAAACATGCCTTTCTATCTTTTGTCCAAGTCCACCTCTCCGTCCCTCCTCTTAAGCCACGTTTCATTATGATTTTTCATCCGTCCACCAGGTCCCATAGATAGACATTAAAAACTATGTTAATATATTTATATTTTAGAATTTCCTCAAATCATTTCAAATTCTAATGTTTTTAAAATCTTTTTATGCGACACTGCACAATAGAGTGTGCGTATTGAAAGCTCCTAATGAAAAAAATACATCTTGTGTAATTCTTGCATATTTTTTTTGCTCATGTTTGCTTCAACACCTGCTATTTATTTTCGCCACATGTGTTGTTAGATTTGTCTTGTTGTGTTTTCCATTGAGGACTATGAACAAGTAGCTGCGTCATTTACTGCTGGAAATCAGTCAGTTATAAAGGAGTTGTAAAAGGCTGTCCCTCCATGTTAACACTGTTGCAACATTGTGAACAGAGTTCGTTGCCAGATCTTTGTCTTTGATATGGTTCTCATAGAATCAAATGGAGTTGGCATCTCAGTGAATGCCCAGAGACCACTTTTCCCATGTTCCTGATGTCAGTGGGCTATCAGCTCTAACGTTAGCACTGACTGCTCATGCCAAGACAAATGTCAGCTCGGGCCTCCCTGCCCAGGTCCCAGCTTGTGGTCGTGAGTTTATTATACCAGACTTTGAAAGTCCAATGCAAGTTGCCTTTTGCGCAGCAGTACGTAAAGGCTCTGGGAAATGTTTGGTTCCCAGACAGAAATGCCAATGTTGAGTGTGACACAGGGTTTCTAGATTTGTTGGTGGCTTTTACCCCTGGAGTTTGTCTGGTGAGTGCTGCATAAAGAGTATGCCCATACAAAAAACTATGAAAGATTACAGAACTTATGAGTATATAAAAGGAATGGAATTATAAAACTCTCTTCTTGTCCACTTTAAGTGCTGTTTAATACATGTTAACATTCACCCACTGACACACATAAATACACTACATGCAGGGGCCTCAATACGTTCCAATCTGCATGTCACAAACACACACACACACACTCATACTCACAGCTATTTAGAGCAGTCTGCGGTTCAGTATCTTGCCCTAAGGACAGTTTGACATGCAGACTGGAGGAGCTGAGATCGAACAGATCCTCAGATAAGTGGATGACCCACATTACCCACTGAGCCACTGCCACTAAGTGGGCCATTTTGGAATATTCTGGTTGTCAGTTTTCCTATTTCAGGCTGCTAGTGACTCACATTTAGGATTTCACATGAGGTTCAGACAGCTGTGATGAATATATGTCATGTTTGTTTTTTTTGGGTAATTATGCATGATTTTGTATGAACAGCTTTCACTCCAAAGGGATGATTTTTTTACCGTATCTGGGTTTCATTTGAAATGCACTGGTCCTCGTTAAGAGAACCACACAATATGTTATAAAAAACATATAGCAGAAATGTTTCTTTTTCCATTCTGTAATTGATAGTCGCTAACTATGATAGTGGGTGGATGACTGTATTTACAAGAACAGTTATATTTGAAATATGGTTCAGACGAGCAGTCTGATGGGGTAGAATGAAGAAAAAAAAATGTTTCTGTCTCTCAAAAAACCATAAATTATGTTTTGGGAGTGGTGGCTGGACTCTGACGTCTGAGCTAACGGACTCACCCACTCTTTGCGGCATTGTCTCTTTGCAGTTAGTAGTAAGCACTTACAGGAGATTAAACTGCTGACATGACCATGAAGCCATCCTGACGGACCTGCTAACGCACATGAGCTTTAAGAGGCCCAAAGGATGCTGCTTCAGTTGCTTTCTTGGAACTCATTGGTTGAGTCTGACTAAAAAAAAAAAAAAAAATTAGGCATAAAACTGTCAGAGTTCAGGAGTCCTTCCGGAGTATTTTGTTCCTCGGCAAACGTCTTTGTGATGGATTGATTTAGTCAAAGAGAGAAAAGTTAGAACAATCAGTGATCACAGTTCATGATAAGGGAATAATTTCCTGGCTGAGGAAACTGGGCCCACATGCTACGAGCTGCACTGAATAGACAGCTTCAAGTTTACTTCATGAAAAACAGTAAGAGCAAACAAAAAAAGCACACCACATGGTTCAGAGTGCACCGTACCAACGAGCATGACCTGTGGGAGTGTTAAAGGGAGTCCTCTTTCACTGGCCCCCACTCTAATGTCATCAGGGTTTGAGGTGTTGAATAAGTTGGATAAGGCTGCGATCAAAGTCTCAGTCTCTCCTCTTAACAAACACTGGTTCCAGCTGGAAAAGCAGAGGAATGAAAGAAACCTGTTGCAAAAGCCCCTTCAATATATTTCTCTGTGGCACTGAGAATATAAAATCTCCCACAGAGAGGAAATTAACCAAGTCTTTGGCACTGGCAAAGGACCAATGCAAAGGTCAGGTGGTGGGCCAGCACTTTAAGAAAACCAAACTGAATTCTAACAAGTGGTCTTGGGAGGTCCAGGGGCACAAAATCAGATATTGTGGGTGACAGGACAGACCTTAGTACTCATTACAGGAGATGAAATGACCAAAGACCAAAGGAAGCTCAGGAAAAAACATGTGGTTAGAAATGAATCTGGTCACATCTGGAAGTTCATGAACCTGCTGTGTTTTCAGAGACTGCCATTCCATTGTTTTCATCTGAAAACCCCCTCAGGCTGCCAGAGTTTAACAACAAAAACAAAGACCTCTTTTTTCTGTTTGGGTGCACGCAGGCTGTCTGTCTGTCTGTCTATCTTACATGACATTTTTTAAAGTAGTCACATACCAGTGTGTGTGTGTGTTTTTAAAAAGATGATTGGTGCCTCATAGAGATGTGATAACAGCTTTATGAACTTTATGAGACACGTTTGTCTCTTGAGGCAGAGACACACTTGTTTCTAATCACACTTATCACACATACATACACAAGCGGCTGCATAGTGAACACATCTTTACATATTTGACAATGTACTGGAGGACACCACTAGATGGCACACCAGAGCACTCAGACATGAATTTAAATCATACAGACCTTTCAGAATTGCATGGTGAAAATAAACATGGTGGCACTCTAGAAGGTTAGCATTTTGTTAATTCTGCGAGCAGCTTAGATGTTTGACACCATTTGTACTGTCTCCAGTTAATTTATCCAGCATTTCCTGCTGTGCACGAACACAATTATCTCTGACTGGCCTCCATTTTTTTTTGTTAGGTTTCCACAACAATATATTTACACTTTATGACTTTTGTCTTCAAAGCTTTACATCATGGTGTTGTCACTGAAGCATTGACTGACTCCTGACCCTGTCATATCCCCATACTGCCCTTTATACTGCCCCTGCTGTTCATGCGAGTACTGCATATTGCGGATAAAACTTTTCGAGGATGTGCACCCCCCCCCCCATGGCTACGGATAAGGATACGCACACATGCACTGTGATGCACATTCAAACACGTAGGTCAAAGCAATTATATCTCTGATGTAAAGATCGCAAACAGGTAAAATAAAAAGCATTTTAGATGAAGAATGACATTTGTACAAACCTCCTACACCACATGTGGTGAAAGAAAATCTTTAAAAATGTGAAAAACAGATTTTAAAAAGACAGGAAGTTTGTTAGCCACGCGTGCTAGTTTGATCCGCACATAATGAACACATTTTTCTGTTCTTGTCATCCCACTATGTCTCTGTTTTTCTCTCTGTCATTGTCATCCTGCATTCCTCTTTTCATAGCTCCACAGCTAAGTCCTTCCCAGGAAAAAGGACATAACTTTTATTCAGCACTGGCAGCTCAAGTACTTTGGTGGATTTTGCAGTTCTGGATGTGCTCCATCACAGCACCATCCATCATTGTCCCCTGTTTGGAATTAATGGGTCTCTGAAGTGATTATGTAACACAGGACAGACGGCAGTAAACAATCTAGTGTGACTTTGCTCCGTCCAGGTAACACGTTGCTCTGTTTTCTCCTGAAATTTATGTTGAATTTTCCTACTTAAAATGAGAGTGATGGGCTCTGCTGCATGTCGTGTACTGCTACTATTTTAGATACTTCTGCTACTATGGTAGGCCTGGCTTCTCAGACAGCATATAACCAGATGAAATAACAAAAAAGTTAAAAAACTATCAAAAATGCAGTAAAAAGGCTAAAATGAATTCAAAACAAAATTAAGAACTAGCACTATTTCCAATCCAAGTATAGCAGTCATAAAACCGAAAGGGGTTTCACCATGTGAAAAACATAACTATAAAATCTCTATAAGATGAGACTGAGAGGATGACTCACTCTGACAGTCTAAGCTCCTGGATGGTCCCGAGGCTTCAGGCCCACGTGGAAAAATATCTGATTGACAATTAGACTTTGGCCCTGTGGAAAGTTTTTCTTCCATACTGGAGACAAAATGTCAAGTTCTGTGTGAAGAAAAAAACAGAAACCCAGAAAGTACAGACAGCATTTTTTTTTCTCATCTGCAGCGTCATCTTTACCAAATCATTTGGTTTTACAAATGACCCATTTCACTAAATTAGCCTAATCAGCGTTTTTTAGCACAAAAACACGTACCCTGGCTGTTGGTTATGAAACTTTTTTTAAAAAAATTATTTATATGATTAGAAATCTCATTTGAAAAAAAAGGTCAGACACATGTTTCAAGATTTTGGCTGAGTGGAGCTCCAAATTGGAAAAAAGTGATGTGTGCTGTAGCTAATAAAGTCGTTGCTTTTCCTCTGTTTTTCTTGATAAGTATTCAAGAATCATGAATAATCATCTAACGCTGTAATTAGTAAATGTTGAGATGAAGCGGGTAATGAAATCAGGTTGTTCACTGTGTCTGTTTGTTTAAGGACAGAGTTATCAGAGATGAGCCAGATCCTAAGATAATGCAGGTCATCTATCTATTTCTTATCCTGACGAGATTGTTGAGAACCTTAAAAGCATGTTGAGGATGAGCTTTTTCTTTTTTTATTTATCTCTTCAGAGACTTTATTCTTTCTTGCAAAAGACAACCAGAGCTGGTTGTAGAAATTTTTTTTCCTTAAACTAATACTTTTTATGTTGCCTTTTTAAAACTGTACGTCTACTCTTTACTGTAATGTATTTTTGAGCCAGTTGACTACGTTTTACTTCACTACATTTGCCAAATACCTTTTTTACATCTAGTTTGTGCTAAGTGCAGGGGTTGAGTGTCAAGAGATTTACCAGCTGCCTGGAGAAAAGAGAAGCACCACTTGTTTGTTTGTTAACTTATTTATTTATTCCACAATGTGATGATAACGAACCAAAACTCAGAACAAGAGGCGACTTTCAATGACAATATGTCTTCTTTTTTGACACCAAAATCTAAGAAAGAAAACAACAACATTATAAAGTGTTTGCTGTGCCTCAAGAAAAAACATTGAAATCTCTGTTTATGAGAAATACCTGATCTATCTTTAAGGTAAGTTGCAGACACTATACGTAAAAATGTAGTTATGTATAAAAACATTAGCCATGTTGATTTTGCTTGTGTAACATTAAATTGTGGTATGCCGATGATATTAACCCTTCTTGTCTCTTTGGTGGTCTGTTGGGCCCTAAAATTTATATGTTAACAATATTTAAGCTCAAAGTAATATTGAAATGGAATGTAAGTTTTACTTTGAGTAATTTCCAGGTGCTTTTTAAAAAAAAATATTCAAATTGGTTTCTCACATATTCACTTCCACTTATGGGACTGTTTAACAGGTGTAATTTTAATTTGACTTCAGTGTAAATTTCTGGTTCTCTTCTCAGCAAAGGACAGAATGCAGATCATGTTGAATTTGCAAGTACTTGCTCAAACAAAGATAATGTACCAAAAATGAATAAGTATTTAAGTAATTAATATTATTAAAGCTTTTTTTTTTTTCAAATGGAAAAAAATGTAGGGCAGTGGGAGTTGGGTAAAGTGTGAGGTGAGTCTATCCCTTCAGTCTGATTCTTCCAGCTTTGTCAAAGGAACAGCATCAGGTTTGGAGTAGGCTTCATTTAAAAAGGCACTGAAGGGGAACCAGATCTTTCTATAGTCATTTAATTGCTCCTTCAGAGCAAACCCGATTCTCTCCAAATGAAGAGTATTAGGCAAGTCTTTGTTCCAGTGCCTTGCTGGGGTTTTTCGTAGTTTTTCCAGTGCTGGAGCAGAACTTTCTTCCTAGTTATGAGGCTATAAGCAATAAATTGTCTTTAAGTCATCCTTAATGAGGTCAGTGCCTCTGTCGTGCCACTCCATAGACGTCTAAGCCTCTGTTTCAGTGTGATGAAAAGCCCAGCAAGTTCACTGCTTATTTGACTCCACGTCTGTTCTCCATCTGTATTCCCGATGAGCCCAGACCACAACATTTTAATACCCGCTTTGTCATATCTGACATTAAAGAAACCCACTGCCAATGACCAGATTGCAAGTCTTTTTAAACCATGGTAGAAATTTATATGATGTGTTGAGTTATGGAAACTAATGCACATACTGGAAGATTTTACACAGCGGAGTGTGCATCTAATGAAGAAAAGATGGTATGTGCTGTCTTTAATTGCTGCATTTGTTGTGCAAAAAAGAGTGCTTTTCTTCATGAGCTTCTCCTGCAGTGGAAAAACCCAAACTGTGAGGAGCTGTTTTGAGGTTTGGTCCCGCTGGAGTGGCTCTATGTAAGCAGGTGCTCTCTCAGGACTCCTCTGCGTCATGGTGGCTAACAAATCTAAAAATCTACTGCTTCTGATCCAACCTCCACTTATTAAACTGCATCACACAGCTCCAGCGCTCCTCTCAGTGTGTGTGTTTTTGTCTGGATTGCCTTACCATGTATTGTGGAGTTCTTGGAGAGTACAGAGAAGAAACTCAACACGCGTCTCTGCCTTCATCCTAGCAAACACAGCTGGTCCCGCGTCCCCACGTCACCCCTCTCTGTCTGAACTCTTCTGCCCAGAATTTCCTTGGTCAAACAAACCATGCGGGTCAACACAGAAGCGGTGGCCAGTTTGTGCTGAACTGTGCAGGGCAATTATTGGTTTAGAGCTCAAGGCTTCTCTATTGAGCTCTGCCTTGTGTGTGCTCTGAGCCTGAAGTGCTCTTGTCAACGACAAAAATAAAGTGTGACAGATTCTGCACCTACAAACACATTTGTAGGAAAATGCATGAATGCATGAGCCCCATTAGAAAACATGGGTTCTCCATTCAAATTCAGATTACCCATTTCGAAACTATTGTAGAGCATTCTATTTAGAACGGGGTCCAAAATTTGGATTCTATTTCAATGTTCTAGAGTCCTCAATTAGAAAACATGCATTCTAGAAAATAATGTTCAGAACATTGTGTTCTAGAGATTTTTTTTTCAGAATTAGACCTTGAATCCTCCAGTAGAAAGTACAATTCTGTCCAGAATACAACATTCTGTTCTAAATGAGAACCATCAGTTCTACACAAACAATCGGAACAATCAACAATTTGAGACTAGAACTAAATTTTCTACTTTATTTTCTTTTTAGAATTGAATCCTTCAGTACAAAACATGCATTCTAGAATTCTGCATTTCATTCTAAATTAGAACGTTTCCTTTCAGAACATACTTTTCTAGAAAGTTGTATTTTAGAAAAGAACACTAATTTTCCTTTAGAGCGCACCATTACCTGTAAAATAACAACGTTCTATTCTATATTTTAACATTCCGTTTCAGAACATTCCATAACAGAACATTCTCTTTTAGAAAGGGACCTACATTTCTTTAAATTATATCTTTATTTCAGAATAGCATCCCCTCTTAGAAAACATCCATTTTAAAATATAACATTAATTTTTTGAGTAAACCATTTTATTTTTCAGAACTCTCTATTCCAGAATGTGGTTTTTTAAAATCCTCTATCAGTAGAAGCTATTTCCTCTTGAATGCAGCTTTTCACTCTAAATTAGAGCAGTTCATCCCAGAATATTCTATTAAAACATTTATTTTGAATATTTTTTTTGAATAGGACATAAATTGTTTGTTCTCTGTTTTTCTTTCGAGATATAGAATCTTCCATTAGAGAACATGCATTCTAGAACTGAATATTTTATTCTATATTGGAACATTTTATCTCAAAACATTCTATTCTAGAAAGTTGTCTTTTAGAAAAGAACCTTGAATCCTTTATTAGAAAACACCATTCTTCATCATTTGCTCCATCATTTGTTTCAGCAGATGCTCCAGAGTGCCATATTGGTTTCTGAAAACCTTTACATGAATTATGTATCGAGCTGGAGAGCCGTTTAGCTCGCATTAACTGTTAGTTCTTATTTAAAATAAATAACCTGATGGGTCATTACAGCAACACAACACAACTCACATAAATGTAAGTTTAATGATAGTCTCTTCAAACCAGAGTTATCATGTTACTGGAACTTAAACAATATCTTTTCTTAATTGCCTTGTTGCATAATGTGGCAAGGCAAACCTTTTATATTTATAAATTCCTTGTGAAACTTTATACACCTATAGCAAAGACGCGGACATCTCCTAAAAGGGTGCTTAAAACGTTTGCTTACACTCTGAGTTTTCAAGATAATTGGGCTTTGATGCCATCTATAAAATGCATTTTGGCCACAGAGCTTGAGCAGCTTTACTAAGCATCGCTTTAAAGTTTCACTTTATAGTTCACTAAACAGAGTTCTTTTTGAAGCCTGATACACTGGCATCTTAGCTTTTGTCTGTTTTCATCACTTAAGTGGTACAAAATTATATAACAGTGCAATAGACTTAAGTTTCTGAGAGCACTTAAAGCAGTATTCCTTTTGTTATTGTCTTGGTAAAGTGTACAGGCCTGCAAACAATAATTGATTCCAGGGTTGAATGCATCTTCCTTTTGTGAGTTGTTCCTTTCAAGATTAAAAGATTAGGTAACGACCACATTTTCTCTTTAAAAGGACAATTTGCAGGGGTTTGACAGCAGATCTTATCTTGCCAAATTTTCCTGTCACAGCAAGTAGTTGTTCTTCAAAAGCTGCTTCTTTTCTTAAAGAGTTTACCAACCAATTTGCCTACAGTCGAACATTTAAGTTCAAACTTGAAGAACCTCTCCTTACAAGGTCCCTGCTTGAAATTCAGACCACGGTGAAAGCAGCTCTCTGCACAGCTATATTTAGTTGAAGCGGTTTCCAGTCATAAATCCATAACACAAAGAAGACTGCTGTCTGTCTCTGCTACCTGAGAGGGCAGTGAAAACATCTGTATGGTGGACTGCAGAGGCCAGATTGGGCAGAAAGACACATACTGTGTCTCCTCACAAGCAAACATAAGTGTTTATTATTGGATCAAAATTTATGACCATCAGCAATGTTAACTTCCTCATCTATTTTTAATGTGGAAGGATAACGTTGATTACAAAAGCTTTGATAGTTGGTGGATTTTCTTGCTGTCTGGATGTGAGTTGTAGAGTCACAGAGGGGAAGAGTTAGATGGAAAAATCCCTTGATTAAACTGAACTGGACTGTGTGTCGGGGCTTTAGCAGCATCATTTCTCATGCCACTGTCGGAGGTGTTGTCAGCCATGTTTCCTGCCTTTCTGGGCACCACACAAGAGTAATGACAGCAATGGATTCATCTCATTGAATCCTGACTTACAGTCTCCCAGGAGAAAATGTTGATCCGCTGTTTCCGTTTTCTCTTACCGATCTTCTTTTTTTCCCCCCAGTTTCTCCATCTACATGTCTCTTATTTTAAAGGTTCAGTGTGTAGAATTTTGTGGAATTTAGTGGTAAAGTTGCAGATACCACCCTTCTGAGTATCCCTCTGCTGCACACCCTCCACCTCTAAGTGTGTAGGTGAACCTACTGCGGCTGGAAAACAAGCAAAATTGCAAAAAGCTCTTGTTAGGGTCAATATTTGGTTTGTTCATTCTGGGCTACTGTAAAAACATTGTGGTGCTAATTCAAAGATAACAAAAACACAATTATTCTAAATTTTATGTGCTTATACGCTAATGAAAATACACCTATGAATATTTTATTCCATTTCAGCTGTATTCTAAAAATAGATCCCCCCACATCCTAAACACTGGACCCTAGAGGCCATGGCAGGATGGTCAAGTCAATTCTTCAATCTTTATACTTCAACTTGAACTGACAAATGTTTATTTGTCCTTATGATTTAAAATTGCATAATTTTACATCCTATCAAAACCAATTAGTTGATAGAAACCAGTCCTTTCTGTAAAGTCCCAAACTAAGCTTAGTCCTTTGGAAATAAAAAGATTTTTTTATTTTTAAAAAGAAAGAAAATGTTCTCAGACTGCTGTCTGTCAAATACTTTCTGCTGTCACTGTGAACTGTGGGAGTGTGTCTGAACAATGCTGTTTTGAAAATGTAAGTGACCACAATATTTATTTTTTTCACTCTCAGTCTGTTTAAGAGAGCTGGTTTTCAAGTGATCCACACAGTTTACTGTCCACTTTTTATGTGGTGCATGGTGTCAAGTTCTCTTGGCCTAAATGTAAGATTTCAAAACTTGCACAGATGCAAATTTGATTTTCACAACCTCTAAACTGATGATGTCATTGTCTCCCCACTCTTACCTCAGTGCCTTTCCACTAGTATAATCCAATTATACTGTGGCATTGCTAAGCCCACCATGCCCTTTAATAATGAGAGTCAAACAGGTCAGTGGCCAACATTTGGAAACTGCACAATGCTTGTACTCAAACAGACATCCAAGAAACTGTTTGGCAATCTCCTGGTTCTAATATGAGGAGTTTGAATCTCACTGAGTAAAGAACAGTGTCAGTTCAGACAGAAGTGCTGCCTCTGGATTCACTCCACTCAGGATGTAAGGAATGACATTGACAGCTGAGATCGTGTGTTCAGCGTTTAACACCCATCGATGTGCTGACAGATCAATAGTCTGCCAGCACAGCAGGCCTCTGGGAAGGAAACCAACATCACAGCAGTGACACTGTTGAACCTCTTAAGAGCGACAAACAGTGAAACCTGAGTGTGACAAGGAGCCCATTTTCCACTCTCTCATGTTCCTGTTTAAAAGCCTGATTAACTGTTAAAGAGGACACGAGAATGAGCGGCGGGTGTGTTGGGTGTTGGCCTGTTTGTTCTGTGATCTAAGGCCTCTTTAGTCAGCTAGAAATAATGCAATGATTAATTTGATACTTAATTAACAATCTTGTCTTTTCAAAAACCAAAAAAACTTTCAGCCTATCCAAAACCAATGATGGGACAATCAGATAAATACAGTTGTCCAGGTACATCTCCCTTACCTGTCCTCTTTAAAAATATCACATTGCCAGTCTGAGAAGCTGAAGGTTTCACTTGTGTAATATTTTGATTGTACACAGTGAGATAGTTCTGCAGGTATTATTAATCTCTTTCCATAGCAACCCAAGCTTGGCTTGTCACTTCAAGCTGGGCTTTTGTTGTGATGTAGAAAAGACACCTCATGAAGCACATTTATATGTTTAAAGAAGAATGCTCATCATGCACATGCTTTACAAAGATTTTATCAATCCTCTGGTAACCCTGTTCTGCTATAAAACATATTCAAACTGCCTCACTAATTTTTACGTGACCTTAGTGTAGCTAATGTATGCAGTGTGCAGCTGTATTTAGTTTATAAAACTACGATAAAAATAAGTCAGACTCTCTGTTAGCTGATGACATTGAAAGATCAAGTGCTAACTAACATCACATCCCAAAATGTGACTGACTTCAGTGATTCTTCAGTGACAAATAATTACAACAAATTCTTTAGAGTCACTGACATTAGGGCCTTCTGTCCCAGCAGGCCTCTGTGCCTGTGTCCAGCAGGTTCATCAAGTTCATCTATTCATTTTCTCACACACTACCTGCAGTATGAGCTATTTATAGTCTCTAGACAACTTGAGTTGCCCCAGTGTGCAGGAGAATTCCAAACAATACAGACGCATAAAATCCCAACTATGAATTTGGGAAAATATTGTAAAATCTTTACTCTTTCTGTGAGATAAATTGCTGTCCCTTGTATGTTCATACTTGAACGCGGTTGGCTCTTCCAACCGTCATCCGTAATGCTGATTTCTACGTCACTGTGTCTGTCTTAAGCTGAGAGGAATCTGGCTGGTCTATATGAGCTAATGTGTTGTATGTGGCTGACATGAGTGCAAGCCAAGCACATACTGTGTATGTCAGTGAAATGTGAACTTTTCCACTCTCATTACATTGAACCGCTTAGCATTATGGGATTATATAATGTTACATAACTCGCTCTAACATCAGTGATTCGCCTGCTGACCGTGTTCAGAGACCTGAAATGGTCTCGAATGGAAAGAGACCACGTCACTATTTAGCTAACCTGATTCCTGTGATGCATGAGCACTTTTTAAGAAAGCGTAAGTGTTCAACTTTCAGGACAGTGAAAGTAACAACCAATATGTTGTTTAGATTATACCCACTGTTGTGGATATGGTTGCCATCTGCTTTGGGGGAGAATAAAGGACGGATTTCTTTCTCTGTTAAATAAGAATTCAGTAATTAAGATGTGTAAACAAAAAGATTAGTTAGAAAGAGAAGGGATTTAATTATGATTTATGAGTTATATCATCTCAGTCCTTCCACCTCATTGCTCATCACATCACTGTGATTTACTGCATAATGGCTTTGCAGTCATCAAGATGGACACTCTATCCACATCCTGCACTCTCTGCATAAATATATCACATTTGCTTCTAACAGGAACAATGCAAATGACATTACTATCAAAAAGAGGGGTGGTGCTCCAGGTTTAGTTTCTAGCTAATTTCCATCTGCAGTTCCTGTGCAGATAAAATGAAACAATACAACACTGTTTGCTTTAATCCTCATTATAGTAAAAAAAAAGAAATTTTTCCATTTAGATTTACAAACCAGTCAGACTGGGTTCATATGACAAGTCTTTGACCACAAAAACAAGACTGATGGTGTTCATTTACAGATGAAAGCTTGACTGACAAGGCCAGCAAGTGTGTTTCTGAACAGGCATTGTGCGCCCTCTGCTGACGGTTTTGGTACCCTCACTTCATCTCTACATTTGAGACAAAACCTAGAGGACTGCATTAAGTGTTAAGTACCATGAATCTATTTTCATGTCATTCATTTTCATTCACGTTTCCCTCATGCAGCTTTCACTTTTTATTCAAGCCGCTAGGTGAGCTACATGGGTGCTCTCGCTTTATCAAATGTTTTAAGTAATGTTTAAAAATAATAGAGTTTTTTCAACCGGTCATGTGACTCTTTAGAGATTAATATCACTCTCAAAAAGGGAAATCGGTCATATGATTTTAAGTTTTAGTGGCTTTTAAAAGCAAGAGGATGAACTCATCTGTTGTGTGTGATATATTTTTTCCATTGTTATTGTGAGCTGTGGGAGTGTGTCTGCATAATACTGTTTTAAAAATGTAAGTGACCTCAATGTTCTTTAATTCCATTCACAGTTTGCTTAGAGAGTAATCTCCACTGTTTACCGTTCACTCGTTTTATGAGGTGCACAACGTCAAGGTTCAGAAGTTCTCTTGGCTTTCATGTAAGATTTCAAAACTTGGACAAGCGCAAATATGATTTTCACAACCTCTGATATGATCATGTTATTGTCTTTCAACTTTTTCCTCAGTGCCTTTCCACACAAGCATAATCTAATAATACTGTGGCGTAGCTAAGCCCTTCATGCCTCTTAGTAAGGAGAATAAAGCATGTCTGTGGCCAGCATTTGAAGATTGCACGATTGTTAATACTTGAGCAGATATCCAAGGATCCTTGAGAGGTTTGGCAGCCTCTGGGTTCTAACAGGAAGAGTATGCATATCAGTGTGTGAAAGAACAAGGTCAGTTTAGACAAATTTTTCTGCCTCTGGATTTGTCACTGTGCCTTTGACATGCTGAATATCATTAATTCTGGGTTTTGGTGTTTTCTCATTTAAAATAAATTGGATTTTTTTTATATAAGCCCCATCTTAGACAAACTACCAATAATGGAAACAAAGCTGTATTATCAAGTAAAAATAACTATAGCTTAACTTTTCTGGGTATCATTTTTTTTGGTAACTTCGCTTACATGTTCGCATAATTTAATGTGTGTGCTTCTCTGAATGTGGCTACGTGTGTTTATGTTTGTGTTCTGTCTGAAGCTTCCTTGTTGTTGCTTCATGAGCTGGTTCTTGCTGTGGATAGGTGCCTCTGGTATGCTGTGGGCACACTGGCAGCATCGCTGTGTCTGTACACCTCAGTGCCAGTCTGTGGGGGCAGCAGGAAAGCCGCTGTGTGGCATTGCAGACATCAGCAATGGCATTTAGCACATGAAAGTTTGTTAAATTTCAAACATTACTGATGTGAATATTTTTGTAAGCTGTTAATGTGATGATAGAACACAGTTCAAATAAAGCATCTAGATCGTTATTTATTGAAAAGTCAAAGCTGTACAAATACACACTGCTCTACGGTCAGAGGCATGCTAAAAACTGTTGGGTTAGGTTGTTTGTTTGCACTCACATGTTGAAACGTGAGAAATGACTGAGCTAAAGTTTGGCAGGTGAAGCACTTAGTTTATTTTGCTGGTTTTGAGTCAGGCCGTCGCCTGAGGGATGAGGAGAAACTGGGGCAAACAACAAATATGCCTTGATTACGACCTTATGGTTCCATCTCAAAAGATTTCAAAGTTTAATATACTATAGAGATTTAAGCCAATTTCATGTGAGTTAATCTAATAGCAGTGTCTCCTACCTGGCCTGTTTGACTGCCCTCCCCCCCGGCAGCATCTCCTCTTGCACGCTGACCGTTCTGGCTTCACTCAGCAGCTTTGCTAAGCAAAGACTCTACCATTTGCCAGGCCACACTCTGCAGGGGAGGAAGGATCAGCAGGAGCTCATCAGACCTTCCCCGCTGCTGACAGGTTTTTTCTTCCAGCAGCAGCAGCTGGGCCTGGAAACACACAAGCTGACCACCTGAGGAATCTTTGAGCCTGGACAATCTGCAAGACAAAGAAAAAAAATGACATGCACTGAAGAAGACAGAGTAGTCTGCGAAGAATGTGCTTTAAATGTACTTAAGTGAACTTTTATCAGGCAAATATCACCCATAACAGTGAGTAAAAGAAGGACTGTACGCATATTGATTAGACAAAGATAATATTGTTCAATTAAAAACACAACAAAAAGTAGATCAAAGTTTCTTGCAGCTGCAGAAGTTAAGAGAGGTGTCTGTTATTACACCATTTTGTTTTATCGCTGTATCAGTGTAGCCAATTAAGCTGAGTTCTTTGTGGTTGCCAGTATTTCATTGCAAGGCATCCTTTCCTCCAAAGAAAATGACAGGTGACAGATATACAAGTGCGGTAAAAGATCCTAACACTGTCACATCCAGCAACACCTTTTCATGGGCAAGTCTTTCCAGATGACTCTAGGTTCTTATGCAAAAAAGCTTTTTAGAAACCAGTCCTTTTCTAGCCAAAACAAGTCTTTTATTGACGAGAAAAGGATGGCAGCAACTTTCAGACTCCTTCCCGGCAAACTGTAGTTAAATAAACCAGTGTAATATTAGTTTTACTTCATAAATGGGGTTTAGCTTCTAAGTCAAAAGAAATAAATAAATATTGGTATTTGGAAAAAAAAAACTGCAGACAGTACAGAAGTACCAGTCTTTGTTTTGTTTTTTTGGTCAGGATGAGATTTGGTGTAATCAAATTTATAATCAATATATGATGTTTCTTTTTGTAAGATTGTTTTGCTCCGTGTGGTTGCAGCAGGCAGGGTTGCCTTTTGACAAATCATTGCCTCAGTTCCTGCAGTCATTTCAAAGACTGACAGAACATAATCAATATTCCAGGTACTCCAAGATTCAGTGATTGATAAAAATGAGAAGTAAATCCCACAGTAGGAGCAAAGTAAGGCCGCTCTCTAAAAGACCAGCCAAAGGAGTGCTGGGACACCTTGGTGAGACAGGTGTCAAGCAGTAGGCCAGTGTCTCAGAGCACATCAAGGTAGAGGCACTTTCATATGGGAAATTTTAGTGATATCCAAGACTTTTTACCACTGTTGTGGAGATCTAATTTCCAGACTGGTCCCTGGTGGCAACAGCCGAGTATTTTTAACAAGATGATATGGATATGACATGTTTCCAATCATGTTTCTAGTGACAAACCCAGGTATGGTAAGCCCAAAAATGATCTTTTCCTAACCCCATACAATGGGCTTTTGTACCTTAACCTTAGCAGACCTTAAACACCAGGTATTTTAAGTGTAGATGTGATATTTTCCCAACCCAAACCAAGTGGTTTATGAGCCTAAACCTAACCAGAACTAAACCACAGAGATATAAAGTTTCAACCTAAAACACACACTAAGAAATGTTAGGTTTCCATCGTATTTGTGGCTTGCAGAGACGAACATTGCCATGATTCCTAGCATTGGGTTGGCCTCAGGTAAATAATCAAACTCAGCAGAATGCCACCTCTGCCTGATGGCCAAGAACCTCACCACTTCCTGATATTTTTAGAGAATCTCCCCAAGACATATTAAAGCCAGACCCCTCAGACTAAACTGCAGACGCAAAAGGCTGAGAAAATAAACCTAGAGAGACTTAAAAAAAAAGTTATTCTTTGTGTGGTGCAATGACTGACAATCAGTCTCTTCCAGAATGACCTGGGGAAAAAAGCAACTCCTTGTCTGTGATGTCCATCATCTCTGAGCGGTTTGAACAGCTCCTCCTGGACTCTGACGGCCAGTGCGGTCTACCTCTACCTCTGCACCTCCCAGTTGGATTCCAAAGTCTTTACCTGCTCAATAAGGATGAAAACATCCATTTGTGTGCAAAAGATATTTTAGCATGAAGGTTTCTGTGGATGCATGCAATACTTGACACATACCTGAGTACAGAAATAAAAAAGCATACAGGTCCCATGCTTGTCCTTGTGTCCTAAGGACAAGACTTTCTGCAGGGTGAGCTTGTATCGAGTCGCAAAAACAACACATGTAGCATAACTTAAGTAAACATATGAGACAAATTAAGTCTCTGTTCGCTGATAGAATAGAGTAATAAAGAACAAAGGACGCTACAGAACTCTTGGATGTGTTTTGCTCATTCCACCAGCAGGAGGAGTTGCTGCTTCATGGACTCAAACTCGTCTCCCACGCAGGCTGTCCTCTTGGTGTCGATGCCATGACTCCTAGGTGAGACCAGCGTGGGGAACTGATAGACGCAGTGCATAGTGAGAGTTCACAGCAGGCTCAGGTGATACTGCAATGTGGGAATGAACCCTAGAGAAGGTGCGTGATGATGTTATCAGGTATGTGAGTGCTCTGACACTTGGAGAGCTGTAAAGGTGAAATCAAGACAAGGCAGGTAGTGGGGTTTTTCAATGGATCAGTGGTAAACAATGCTGAATAGAGACTGTGTGATGACCACCTTACTGAACTGTCTTGGCATATACTATACAATGCATCTAATTAATATCTGTGATTTTTTTTAAGTGTAAAAGCATATATCTGGTAAGTATTATGCATTTTTAGGAAATTGAACAAAGACACACAATACAAGACCTAGTCATGCAATTAAAAGGACTGTGATTAGATTGGGTCCCTCTGCAATCTTGTCATTTCTAAGGAGTAACTAAATTCAGCCTACAGCTAGAAGCTCCAGAGACTTTATTGGTTAAATGTCTGTAATGTAACCTAAATCTTCTCCTCTATGAACATTATTTCCAGAAAGAGGGAAGGAATCCTTAGGCTGGCATACATGAGAAATGAAACTGTCTATTTTTATCACAGAACTTTGAATGTGGAATATTAAGCAATGGTGTGTTACCTGTTGCACACTGACCTCTGCCAGCAGCAGCACACTGATGGACAGAGAGCCTGCTGCTGCCTGTCCTTTGGCTCTGTGTCTGTTAATGCAGTCTCTCTTATTTTGCACAGCTGGAGATCCTCTTATTTTCAATGTTGTGTTAAATTGCTGGGTATTGACTGGAACTGAAACCTGTGTTGCACATGCTGATCCAGTGCATCCTAAACATGCTCAGTGGGTAACAGGTCTGGTGAGTATGCAGGCCATGCAAAAACTGGGATGTTTTCAGCTCACCAAGAACTGTGTATAGATCCTTGCAACTGATTTATACCTTACAATACTGTAGGATGAGGTGAGAGTGGTGAACGAATGGCTCTGTGCATTCAAATTGCCACTGCATAGGTGTTTGTTGTCTGTGCCCTATGCTTGCCTTTACCATAACCCCACTGCCACCACCACTTTTTACAGTATGCAAGGTCCAAACCCCAATAACGGTGGCCCAGAACATTGTGTTTGGAAAGGAAACTGTGAAATTTAGAGTTCCCAATAATTGTGACAAATTTGTGCTCAAATTTTGAGAGTAAAAAACCCTTTTGGGAGCACAGAAATGGTCTTAGATCTTTTACTCACACTCAAGAAAAATCAGAAGTGCTGCATTTGTATTTTTATTGAGTGTATCTTGATTTAACATTCCAATGTTGACAACAGCTTCTCCTATCTGCAGCTGACAATAAAAAAAAAGGGGGCGTGAATGCCTGGATGCTTGATGGTGTGGATTATGTCTCACGCAGGAGATGTCATCACATGTTGATGACCCCTCTGTGAGAGTCATTAGAAACAGAGCAATCTGGAAGACCTCGAGCTGATTCCAATATGGCTCTACAAAGTCAGACAACAGGACAGAGTGTCAGAGTAATCAGTCATCAGAGCTGTCCTCTCAGCAACCAATCAGGGCTGTATTAATCAAACTAGAGGAGGAGAAGGAGCGGGAGGCTCCCTCTGTGCCTCACTGACATGGTCCTGCATGACAATGTTCCAAATGAATCTTCTATGGAACATCAGCTGTGTCTGGATTTGGAGTAAACAGGTACAGGAAGTGTGCTCACAGGAAACACACCAAATGAGTCTTGTGTTTTGACCACAGCTGTATGTCTGGCTTATTTTCAAACTGTTTTTTACAACATTTTATGCAAATTAGGCTAATTAGTAAAGTAGACATTTAAGTTGGTGACCCTGGCCTTCACTTCAGGGGGGATTTTGAGCAACATTTTCCCAGAAAACTGCAGAGTAAATATTAGCATATGCTCATTTATGTTCATTATTCATGTGTAGAGACTATTCTTGGCCTCTCAGACCGCAACTCCTTCTCGCCTGTTTGTTGGATGGGGGTCAGTGTAAGATAGGGCCAGAGGTGTACACACCACACATACAACAAACATACAGTATGCATTGAATTTGTTGCTTAAAAAAGAAACAGAAATATATTTTTTCTCTTACAAACCACCTTCTCCTTGATTTTTCTCTAAGACATGACATTTTCAAATGATAGACTCTGAAATTTAGAAAATAGAAGTCTAGAAAATATATTTCTGTGCCATTCACAAAAGTTCAAGTGCTTTTTGTTTATATAAACAGTTTTACATGCATACACACATAACATAGCTGTGAGATTATTAAAAAAAAAAACTTTGAACATTTTTTTCAAGCAGAACCAGAGATATCAGCTCTAACATTGTCCTCTAACTCCCTTCCTTCCTAAAACCTGGTTGCTACTTTACCAACAATGCAACTAGACTGTCTTTAGTTGAAAAGATATCCAGGCGTGTTATGTTAGCATCGCTAATTTAGCCTTAAACCTCTAGCCCAAAGCAGACATGAGGAACGAGCTACAAAGGTCTGGTAACACTACTTTCTCACTCCACACCTCAAGATTTTTTTAAATTTTAATTTTAAATCACACCCAACCAGTGTTGACCTAAGCGATGTCACTTCATTAATTCAGACTTTGTGCAGCTTTCTTTGGAGCCTTATAAAGCTTTATGTAACTTTTTACACATGTGCAGTCTGAAGACCTGTAAACAGACTATGACCTAATGAAAACAGTGCATTTCATTTTAATACTTCTCAGAAAAAGACACAACAACACATGATGAATATTCTGTTTTTCAGCATTTACATGTTGTGACCTGGCAACTCAAACTGCACTTGGGCCCATTTGACAAAATCCATTGTTTCTAAAGCTTTATTCAATCAACCTTATGCAAAAGCAAGATCCTCACCGTCATATTTCACTATGGATCTAGATTCGTCTGTCATTATACATGTTTGTGTTTCCATGCTGTCATTGTCACTTTTATTGTCACTGTTATTACATCTGTTGTGTATCGCAAAGAGTTTACTGTGCTAATGTGTTGCTGGATATAAGGATAAAAATCACTGCGGTGTTGTTGAAGGGTGATATTGTTGTATGTTGGAGGACATACTCACATGCAGTTGTGAGTGTGGTTGTCAGGAATGCTCCTCCGAAAGAAACCCTTCACAGCTGGACAAACCATAATGTTCACCTGTGGCTCTGTCTGCATAATGAAACACTGAATCCTCCGTCAGAATGGTGCTGGGATGAGGTGAGCGCTGACACCGATGAGTCTGTCAATTAGATGATAATGGACACAGACCAAAAAACCCCTCTATGTCTGATAAAATGCAGTATTACAGTATATAGTGAAAATGCCTGAGGAAGAGTTTGAATTGGAGACAAGTGATAGACATTTGCATGGTAGGGGAGTGGGATTCTTCTAGTCCTTTGAGACATAGATTCCTTCTATTTGGTTGCTAATGAATAAGTAAATATCTCTGAGTCTAAACTAATAAGCCCCACAAGCATCTGAGACAGATCTCAAAGCTGAGAGTACATCAGATTTGTTTAGTCCAGACAGGCACCTTGACAGAGACAATCGCTCATGATCCTTTTCATCAACGAAGGCACATAATGAATCTTTTTCCACGTCTGTGAACAGAGATAACCTTGTGCGAGTGCAAGAACAGAACTTTGGAGCAAGGTGTTGCACTCACAGACCCCTAGGAAACACCTCGGCACTGTTTTATAGGTCTGTCAGCAACAGTGGTGATGATGATAATAAAAGCAGGGTTAGAGGCAGAGATCTCACTGCTCTATCTGACTGCCAGTGCCATAGGCCTCTGAGGCGAACTGCTAGTTATTACTCAAGAGGAAGAGGAAACTCCCCATTTAATTAAAGCAGTTAGAGGTCAGTGGCAAGCCAAAGTCCACTACACTCCTCTGGCTAATTTTACATTGGATGCTATGTTTAAATTCAGTCACCTTACATGTTGTTCTAAATTGTGTTTAATTGTGTTTTTCTGCAGGACTGATCATCTTAAACACTGACAAATACACGTTTGTGGTGCAGTGAGTTCCTGCACCGATGCTGGCACTGCATAGACCGCAGGCTATAATGTATGTAAATTGCATATTTAGTTTAGGGAGATGAAGCAGCTAGGGATTACAATTTAACAAGAAGAAATGCTTTCTGTGGTCAAAGATCAGTTAGATTGAATTAAGAGATTAGAATACATTTGCCTCGCAGTTATCTGGATTTGAGGAGTGGCCTGTTAGTAAAGCTTCTTCATTTAAAGTGCCAAGGAAAATGTATGATTTAACTCAGCAGAGCCCTAATTATAATGGCATAGGATCAGATTATGAGGGAATTAGATCAGAATGTGAACTAATGTGAAATGTTGAAACGATTAGTCGAAGGACAAAAAATTAATCTGCAACTGTTTTGATCACTGATTTATCATCAAGTACGAAATCTGAACAATACCTGAGTTTTTCAGTTGAAATTATTTGCTGCTATGCTCTGTTTTATATCATTGCAGAATGTCCTTGGATATTTTGGACCATTTGTTTGACAAAATAAGCTATTTTTTGAAGACCTTGGACACAGGGAAATAATGAGGGGCCACAGGTGGTTATTGGTTTAACTTCCTGATCATGCATTCAGCTCAGTCACAGACATCCCACATGTGGATCCAATTCCTTCTTTCCAGTTTTTGGCAGCTATTGTTTTAGTGTTATTGATCCTCTTTTTATGTGTTTAAAATGTTACCTTTAAAATTTCATGATGAGTCCAAAAGTTGCCCTGTGATGCTCCACTTTAGTAATGACTGAAATCTGACCCGCTGTCTCTGTGTGACTTTCTTATTGGTAAATAATATAAAAAGGAGAGTTAAGGAAAGATAAACTAAACTCATCATGAGAATCAAAAACAGATCAGATCTGTGAAAAAGACATGTGACCTGTATGTTACAGTACATGGTATGGTAAGTGAAAATCATTTTATAGTTTTTAGATACAACTCTACATCTTTACTTTTTTAGTATCGATCTGTTGGTGCAGAATTCATTTTGTTCCAATAAAATGTCAAATTAACTATCTATGTTGCCATGTAGCCCTTATGATCTTAAATATCAGACAGATGTGCATTTTATTTTATATTGAAGGAAAATGACCTGAGGTATGTGTATTGGGATAAATCTATAAAAGTGAAAGACAAGGATAAAGGTGAATGTGGCCACAGATTTTTTTTTAAATTTTTTTTTTTTTTACAAATTATAACAAATTATATGTCAGACTACATATGAGCTTTCCCAGTACTGATATCCATCATACTTTGGTGTAATGGGATTTCCTGGGTGTATGGCACTCCTTCCTTGAATGTCACGCTAGGCCGCAGGTCAGACCTCCCCTGGCAGTGGCTCACACACCCAGGCTTTGTTTAGATGATTGATACATCATCAAAACCTTCAAGCTGACAAAGACTGGCTCCATGGGATTTTTGCAGGGAAGGTTTTACAATGAACTAGCTTCAACTTTAAAAAAGAAAAAATATATGCCACTACACCAGGAACTGTGTATTATAACATGTATCCTTTAAAATTCATCGACTGGCATTAGGATGTGGTATTAATCAATTACAACAAAAAAAGGTACACTTAATTCTTTTCATTTCCCTGTGGATTAGGAAATCTATCACTCAGGTCAACATCATTCAGGAAAAATGACAGGACAGGATTTTATATGTCCACTAGGGGGCAATAAAGTACACCATATGTAACCAAACTTGCCTGTGCAGCAGCCTAAGCTTACTGAAGAAGTGCATCACCAAAGTAATTATAAAACAATTTCATGATTATAATCCAATTTATATTTATTTGTATGTTCTGAACAGCAGTTTTACTGTACTGCCTAATCAAGAAGTGTCATTATCTGTTTTTTTCTTCCATAAATTCATATTGTTATCTTTAATGTTTACTTTCCATCACTTTCCCAGCATTTTTGTGAAAAAAAAATTCAAAATTTATTTAATTTTGACTCAGTTTATCTAATGAAGACTTGTTATTTGTCTGCTATGCAAATTTTTAAGCTCAAATTTTAAGAAATCATTTTTATACCTAAAACAAAACAAACAAAAAAAGGCCAACGAAGATGATGATATCCAACCTCTGCAATCCTGATACCAATGCATGCAAAATAACATAATGCAGAATGATGAGAAGCCCACAAAACTGTTCATAAACACAGAGAAAACTTCATTGTCTAGTAGCTGACCACACCTCTAGACTTTTGTCTATTCTTAGGTTCACCTCACTGCCCCGGTTCATGCTGTGCCTGTCAATCTCTGGGCTTTTACCGACTGCAAGTGTGACCCTCACTCACATAAATAATTTATAATTTTACAGAAACCACAATAGAAGTATCAGACAGTGGAGTCTGCATACCAGATACAGGTTAGAAAACAGGGAGAAAATTAAATATTCAGGGAAATATTTGCTCTTTAGATAAAAGCATTCTAGGTGGAACATTCCTCCAAACAAGGTCTGACACATTTAAATTAACAAAGATATTTAAAATCTCTATTTAAATACCAGTGTGATGACAAACCCTCAAAGATTTGTATGATGGCGAAAGTACGAAAAAATGAAACCGCAGCCTTTGGAGTTTTATTCAAAAATCTGGGCGGGAAGTAAAACAAAGCAGCAAAAATTGGTCATAAAGGCATGGTAAGCGCATGATTTAGTGGGGCGATAAAGAGTGGAAAGGTGGCCATTCATCATGAAGGCTAGCTCACCAGGAGAGGGCCTGTCACAGACACCAGCAGGTCTGGAAGGCATTTAGAGAGAGAGAGAGAGAGAGAGAGAGAGAGAGAGAGAGAGAGAGAGAGAGAGAGAGAGAGAGAGAGACTCCAGTTGATCCTACAACCTGTTCCAATGTATTTTCCAGATGGACACAAACACACCATCAATGGCTGACGAGTGCTTTGTCTCTGCTGCTTCATTGTCACAGCAATGTTGAGGGATGAATGTTGGACAAGACTTCAGGAGACTGAGAGCAGCAGAATCAGATGATGGGAATGGAAAAAGTTTGATAGTTTTAAGATTACACTGAAACAAAACACCAGAGGATTCAATAGGAACATTAACAGTCATCAATCAATTGATAATGATCCTGAGGAAGAACCAGAATTTGGCTTGCACACAGAGTGTCACTGAGTCAGTGGGTTAAACATATATATATAACTCACAGGAGCAAAGCTGTGTTCTTTGATTCACGCAGATTTGATCAGTCATAAATTTCATAGACTTCTTTTTCACTTAGGTGAACATCAGGTCAGTTTGACAAGTCAGACAATGTGACTGAGGAAAAGAAAAAAATGTATTTTTTTAAACATCAATAACAGATTCTATTTGTTGATTTTTTCAGTTGTGTTTTGGTTTTCTGATCCAAATTGACTATAATTAGAAATTTACAATTTGAAACTTTTCACATATGATTGTTAAGTGATTAAATGATTACAGAAGCTGCAGAGGCAAACTTTCACTCTATCAGAAATTATTCAATGTTAAAATAGCAAACAACTTATGTGACGTTTTGCTACATGAGACTGGCAGCCAAATACTGCCCTCCTGCCAAAGTTTTGATGGCTGTTAAGTCAAACAAGTGTAGACAGGCAGAGTGGTGGGACATGTGCCTAACACTGACAGGCATGACGCTAAGTACCAGGTAACTGAAACCCCTACAGGTCAGGCAGGTATTTAGTGTTAGCAGCACTTAACTTTAAGTTAAAGTCCAAAAGATGTGTCTGCAGTGTTAGAAAATCAGTTTAAAACCAACGGGTGAGTGAACCAGGCTCCCTTTCATCAGGTGTGACTGTTGCATTTTGTCTCTGAATAGTTTAGCAGATGATTTCCTTTTACTGGGAATGTGACCTTGATAAATCCACATTAAAACCAAAGAAAAAACAATTATAATGTTGACTTTTAAGGAGTCATTAGAGGGAAATAAAAATAGTGACATTGGTGAGAAAATTCAGGCAGTCCTCTTCAGTCACAGAACTCTTGGTAATGGATTCATGTTTGCTCTGACTTAGTGGATTAAAACAACTGTATTGCTCCCAATCCTATAAAGTTTCAGGTGAAATTGATAAAAAAAAGTGTTTGCCTTGCTCCTCCTCATCCTTGTGTTATCTTCTTTCAGGTTAAGCACTTTCCAACACAGAATGCACCCAAACATAAAGGCCACAAAACATTCCATACAGTGACATATAACCCATACAACATTTCAAGCATATTAACTCATGCTTCTTTATTTGAACAGTACCAAAAAACTTTGTCTTTACATAAAAAGGGAGGGATGAAACATTCTTGGCTTTAGCAAGTTGCCAGTTATTTGTCGTCACTTCAGGCCCAGCAGGTAGAATATCGAAATAAACTCTAAAAATCAAGGTGATCTCGATGTGTAGATATTGTTGGATTTGCAAATAAGCAAGTATGTGCCTTGTAAACAAATAGATTTGTTGGTAAACAGAAGAAATAGAGTTTCTCTTCAATACTGAGGTTACACTGGAGTAACATGACGACATAAACTGTGACGTGATTAGAGACAGAAAACGACCTAAGATAGTTTTTCGAGCAGCTTTTTACATCCCATATGTACGTTTTGAATACGCCGACCTCTAGCGGCCGTATGAGTAACTACAATCTGGCGTGCCGAGTTACAATGTTTACATCCTTTTAGCCTTATAACGGGGTAACAAAAAGGATGCCAATACCGTACTACTTGTAATATATACCTAACTTGAATCCTACTATCAAGATGAGACTCTCCTCCAACAGAAAACGACTCCCGAAGCGGAAATGATCTGTGTTCTATGCCTCCTACCGCCAGTGGGGGCGCTATTTTTGAAAACTCTCACCTGGGTCGTAAGTACAAACAATTGACTTGTCAGGTCGTTTCGATGTGAGGACTCGTAGGAAGTTGGAGTATCGTCGTAAACTTTATTTCCGTGTTGGACCCAGTGACTCCCTGATATCTTGCTGATATGTTGTCATCCCTGAGAGATCACCAGCCAACCAGCGGTGACTCCAGGGGTCATAATGACCAAACACGTGTGAGAGTGGTTTCAATCTTCTCCCCTCATCCTCTGCAAGAAAACAAATGAACATAGTTCCTAAAATGTTACACTCTTCCTTCACAGGGAGTCTGTATCTGATGACATCACTGTGCGAGGATCTACACCCAAGAAAGATCGTTTGTAAGTCAATACCCATTTAAAAATGTTCATAGATTAGGGATATAAATAAGTATTTTTTATTTTTTTTTTGCCATTGTTTGACGCTAATGAAACAATTTGGTGACATCAAAGCGCCGGTGTAGTGAGTCTAGCCGGAAGGGCTCCTACAGTCAGAGTTGTTATGGTGATTATGTCCTTACATAATAACCTTTGTTTAAAATCTTCAGATCATGGTGTCACCGCGGCCTTGAGACTGAATTTCTTCAAGTGCTGTTGATTAAGTAAGTTGAGCTGTGGCTCGAGCAGACTACTGCTCTAAGAAGTTAAAGAAGGGCTCAAGTGGAGAACCGCTTCTGCCTTTTTTCCCTGTCAGAATTAATAAAGCGAGTCTTTGTGTGGCCTCCTCAGGACACTTTCACATGCCACCCATCTGTTTGAAGAACTTTTTGTTATGTAAACAGGAAACCCAACATCACCAAACGTGTTTTGGCTTTGTGTGTCACAGTTTGAACAGTCTGAAGCTGAATAGAAGCAAAAATTCCTTTTCTAAAGTGTGAGTGAAGTAGATTAGATTTTTTTACTGAACTGTGGATAAATCTGTATCCCTGCTCTTGCTTTTTTTTCTTTTTAACGTGTGAGAGTGTCCATGACTGCAAACAAAGAAAAAAAAACATAGTGTACTGTTAAAAATGATTTAAAAATGTCCTTTTTTCCAAGGTCCTCTGTAAACCAGTATTATAATTAAAACCACTTGTTCCTGAACCTGTGCTTAATGTTTGCCATTCATCATGTTTGAAGGATTACAGACAGCACCAATGAAAGTCAAAGTTTAAATGGAAAATGCAGATGTGTGAACAATGCGGCTTGTTTTATAGCTATCACAGCTTTTTAGTAATTTTGAAAAATTAACTGGCATTGACAAGGTTCCCTAAGTCCACTTAAAAATAGAGATGACATTCTTTGGAAAAAATTGGAGAGGTTTCTTGGTTACGGGTCAGCGGGGGAGCTCTTAAGGGAAGTTGAGATTTGTCAGAAAACATTTTATCGTTCTGCAGTCACTTTATAAGTACAACCTCAAAAAATAAGTACCTATTCAATGCCTCTTATATTTTATTTTGTATTGATTTTTTTAATTGTGGAAGCTGGCATGATTTTATTTGACTTTGTGACCATAAACGCCGTGACACTTTATATAAAGATCACACAGACACAGAGGGGCTAACTTTAGATCCAGGGTTATTACCTGTGCCATTCAAGCCTGTTAGCTTCTTGCTCTGATGTCCTCAAATGTCTCAAGACAGAAAAAAGACTGGCTAGCCTCTGTCCCTCACTTATCTCCTAGTGCTTTCCTGTCAAACATCACATCCACACCTGCTGGACCTGGCAGGGGGTTAGTGTCTTTGAAAAACATGCCTTCATTAGGTGATGCATGTACCTTATGTGCCTTTAAATATGTTATTTTTTATCATATTTAAATTTGTGCTCCTTTATTGATGTTATAGAGATGTTTCTTTTTAGCGTCCACCCACAGTGACGTACCAGAAATGCGATTCCGTGTTTAAAAATGCACTGAATCTTATCATTTCTCTACATTAACATGTTTAATGTTTGTGTCTTCGGGACAGACTGAGGAAGAAGATAAAGTACGGAAGAGCAGCTCATTTTTTCACTACATCAAGACGAACAGGAGGCAACAATCAGTTGAGTCCGACTGTATTAGTGGTAAGAATTGTTACTGATAACAATTAACACAGTATGAATTGTATCATGCATCAGCATTTACATCTTTGCCCTCCCTCATCTCTTTCTGTTTGTGAATTAGCACCCTGTCTCCAGCAGTTTTTAAGAAGGGCAAAAGAAAGGAAAGGAACAAGAGAAGAGAAATGACTCTGCATGGGTTTTGAAGCCAGGTATGAAAGTAATTTTTTTGCTTTTCAGGATTTTGGCATATTTATAGGGAATTACTGTAAGAGTGGGCCATTTAATGTTATTTGCAGAAAGCACACGTTGTTCACATCAAGCTTACAAAAGCTTAAGGCGCAGTCATGTGATCATGACCTCGCAGCTGAAGGGCCAAGCTGCATGAGGCAAATGGGATTCGGCACTTGTGAGAGCTCCACACAATTAATAATAGAACCAGGTTATGAAAATAAAAAAAAAAAAAGTGGGACTTGTCCTAAAGCTTTGTGTTAAGCAGCTTAAGGCACCTGCATAATGCTGAACTGGAGAGGCATGATATGATGCAACTGCTTAGTCTTTCCAAACACTTGCTCTGTAAGAGGTGAGAGAGAGAGAGAGAGAGAGAGAGAGAGAGAGAGAATAGACCTTGGTAAGTTGTGTGAAGCAGAAACGTAACACTCATCCCCGCTGGGCTCCCTCAAGATGTTTAGCACATGATTGCGAATAAGGAATATTGTCTGCATCATCACATTATCTGGAATCAGTTGAATTGCAATCATTAGTGCTCAGTCAATAGTTTGCTTTTTTTTTGTCTTACAGCAGGATTAGAACACTCCATATAACAAGTGTTAAAATGCTAAAAGCAAAACCGAGGATCAAATATTTGGTGTCTGGAGAAAAAAATAAATTGCTTTTTTTTTTAATCTTTAAAAGTCAAATGTGATTTAAAAAAAACAAAACAAAAATAGCTCAGTGCAAAACTAATTAATATTGACGAACTGTGGATAACCGTTGCAAGTTGTAATCCCAACATCACTTGGGTTAGGATGATGCCATGTTATACAATATCTGTGTGAATGCAAAGATGGAAAGCTAGAGGCCTGTATTGTTCTGGCTACAGAAGTGAAACCACACTGACTCTTGGGGCTGAGTCAGACGAAAAACGTGGTGTGCTTTTATGCTGCCCGGCCAAATGTGAAATAAATAAAAAGAGAGGAAAATGGCTGCTCTCTTGGCTGTACCCTTGGTCCCTTGCTCTTTGTTAAAACCATATCTCTGCTGCTCCATTGCCCCCAGCTACATTAAATCCCATTAAATTCACCTTCATTAAAGCAGTCCTCTCTGCTCCTCGCAGCAGCCCTGGTGCGGGCCTCTCAAGGACAGAGCAGTAATGAGGGTGGACTGGATTTAACCTTGAAGAGTACAGGTTTTCATTTCCAAATCAATAACTTATGGTTCAAAACTGCCACTAGATCCAGGCTATAATTTTCAAGCATTAATTGTGTGGATTATGTTTCTCCAGCACTGAGAAGGTATTTAACTCTAAGCTGCACTATAGGTATTGCACTTGTCATTTCATTTTTTTTTCAATTTTTTTTTTCAACAATAGCAATTGACAGCTTGCACATTTTCTATATTAGTGACTTTGTGTGCCTGTGTACACTTTACTGCACAGATGGGATAACTTAGGGAGATTGTATTTCAAAGAGTCTTGAGTGAGTATAAGTAATTATGCTGTTGGTGCAATTTTCTACAGTGAAACCAAGCAGAGGGCAGCAGGCTGGAATTTCTCCTTCTACTTAATCCAGTGTTGCAATACAGTGTCATCATTCACTCAAAAGAGGTAGAAATATAAGAAGTCTCCTCCACAGCTGTGTAAGGCAAGTTTTGGCAGTCACCTGCTGTCAGAAGAAGTAGGAAAATATGAATTATGAATAAAAAATTAACATGTGAGTGATAGGCAGACAGCAGGGACAAGAGGAGAAAGGGGAAAAAAAATGCCTGACCTACAGTAAAGGAGTGAAATTGTTTCAACTCCTGTAATTCTCCACATTTTAATGGGACATTCTCCGTAGTGGGGTTTGCTGTCATTGTCATATGATTGTATGGGAAGCATTAACTTGTCCTGCGGTGATAATTTCTGCCAGACATGTTCATAATATGAAATATTGGATCTTTTCAGAAAACGGGGAGGGCTGAGGCTCGTGGTGATCACTGGAGCTTAATTTTTTAATCAACTTCTCTCTTAAATGAGGCTTTATTAAATTACAAAGCTCACACAGTGGGAGTAGGACACAGGCAGAGATGGCCCAGTGTAAAAAAGAGCTTTGTGGCATAATTAAATAAAATTAATAAAAAAAAAAAAAAAACCCCTTCACTAGCATAGGCTGAGGAGAATGGGACGGAGAGGAAACCCGGTAGCCATTTTCATGCTCTGGTTTTCTTTCATTCTTTCTCATTAGGTTCTCAGGAAATGTACCATGTGGAATTATGAAAAGAAGAAAGGGATACAATGTCTACAAGATATTGATGGATAGTAAATGGAGACACAATTACATTCAGGGTTTTTTCACACTGATTTTCACGCACAGTGTACAGAGAAATTAAATGTGCTTATTGTTGCTGCTGTGAAAGGAGATCTGATCATATTTGGTTAAGCTTCGGTAGATTTTGTTAAGCTTTAAGGTCTGAGAATGCAGACTACACTGAGTCTTTGCAGCTGGACAAAAGTGATCAGGATAGGCTTTCAGCGAAAACTCTAAGATTTCTTAGTCCAACTTACAGTATGTTATGATTGCAAGGCTTTGATGGTTGAGAGTTGGAATATGTTACTTAAAAATAGTAATGAGTTTGTGTGTGACCCCCATGTAAGAATCCCTTTAGTACTCCTGTAGTCTGTTTAAAGACTAAACGTATTAGCATTGTCATTTTTCTGCATATTGTAGTTAATATGCTTATAATGTCCAGTTAAGTCTAAACATGTTGTTCTTTTAACAAAAGGACAGGCTGATAAATAAATATATATTCAAAGATTACTGCTTATAATAAGGAATCAGAGTGATGGAGCTGAAAGTGGCTCAGTGCTGCTTATTTGAATGTGGATTCTGGTCTCAACAGTACCAGCAAACCTTTTCAAGAATCATTCACTAAAAACTTTAAAAAAGATGATCTAAAAACAATACAGAGACGTTAATACATTCTGGTTTCCTTTCCTCTGTGTACATGTGAGTAAACTGTATGCATCAGTTGGTAATCCTATTGTCTCATTTGTCACGAACATGGAACCAAACTCAGCTCAGCCATTCTCAGCTATTTAAGTAATTAAACAGCAGTTCATGTGAGTCAGCTGTTAGGCCTCATTCTTACTGATCTGAGTTTGAAGAAATAAGGTGGAGGTGCCAGTGCAGGGGTTGGGGCCAAAAAGTTGAACAGTCAGAAAAAATTGGCTCAACTAATCAAATGCATAAAAAAAATCTTACATTCAGTGTGGTTAAATTTGAAATGCAAACTGCATATTTCTTGCATTTACCTTGCGATCACCGTAATGGAAGATAGAATAGTTGCCACTTAAAGATCTTAAAGAGTTGTGAAATCCGGTCTCTGTAAGCAATTGTGCAAAGTTTCGTAGTCTGATAAACCCTTACACTCATGAATCCTTAGCTCTAGTGGGACTTCCTGGATCGTATTTCATTGTCCCCTTAGTACCTTAAACAACATGCCGCCTTCAACAGAGCCCCCTACACTATTTAAACACAGGACTGTTTTTGGTTTGAATCCCTCTAAGTTCTTCAAATGATGGACTATATGTGTCCAGAGCGTTTGACTTGAATGACAGGCAACGGGGGTAAAAAGCTTCAGAGAATGTGAACTCCAAACCATTTGCAGAAAGAGGAATCTTTTCTACAATATTTTTTCTGGCAAAAGGTTAGAATCCAATTTGTGAGAGACCCTGACATAGCAAAAATAACCGAGATTAAATCTAAAGAAACCTAACCCCTGCACTGCTGCATATGTATAAACAATGCACAAATTTATAATGTAACCATTTAAAAATTCCATCCTACGCTGAACAAATGTGCATATATAGCTCAAAAATTCATACATTATCTAACAGTTGGTTCTTTCTTTTCCAACTTTCTTGTCAGTCAGTGTTCTATCGATGGATTACCACAGAGAAGCAGTGTCTCTGCATTGGCTCAAAGCATTGTTACCCTACCATTATATTGGACCAGTGGACTTGTAGTTGTCTTGAAGATGGGAAGAAATGACAGTTGGTTGCTTCTGGCCTCAACTGGATTCCCTGCAGTCTGTGAATCAACTTCATGATATAATGTCAAAACATTGACTGATACATTTGAGCTGCATTGTTGCCTTGAGAACTTTGTCTTTAGATGGAAGTGCGGTATTAAATCGATAGGATGTTTTGGAACAATAAAATGAGACACTGTTAAATTAGTAACTGGCTAACAGATTAGCATTTACTACCTTTTACATGATAAGACTTTGTTTTTGGTGTTTTCTCTCTTTTGTGGTTGTACCTCACACTTCAACATTGTGTTCTGACGTCTTAGTCCGTCACATACCTCAGGATTAAGAGAATAGTGTGCAGATCAGTATATATAAATGTGCTTGTACTGCACATTAGCAGTATTGTCATTGTTTGGAAAACTGCAGATGTCTAGTTTGTCTCCACTCGCCACATATGTTATTTTCCTTTTAATGTCCTTTTAATAACAGTTTTTGTCTCATGATTCCCAAGATATAAGATTTACTTCCTGCTTTGTGAAGCACATCTCAGTCCAAACTTTTTTATAGTGTATGTGCTATAGAAAATGTTGTTGCCTACCTGCCTTGCTTCATCCTCTTTCACATTTCACACAGCTGTCCTTTACTTTTCAGGGATCCATAGGACTACCAATAGTCTTTTAAATTGTCTCACATTGTGCTGTCTGATGTTTCTATGTATGATATTTTGTCGTATTTTAGTATATATTTTTTAACTTTCATTGTTTTTAATTCTCAGGGATATAAATGATGAGGAGTTTTAGGGGAAAATGCCTTTTCTCTGTTGTTTCAGAAGCACAGCTGTCCTTAATGCGGTTCATATTGTAACTTCTTACAGTGCTCCTGTGTTCTTTAGAACAGTCTTTTATGAGCTGCAGCTGTTTCTGGGCCCTTTGTTTAATGAGTTTTGGTAATGTAACAGCATGGGCAGATAAGTTGGTTACTCGGACAGTTTGGTGGCTTTAATAGCGCTTGAGATTAGCTCCCCTCATAGTTAACAACACAGATCCCCCACAGTTAACAACATAGATTAACCTTTTGCTTGACCAGGATCAGTGTTGTTTGTAAGATAGACAAACAAATGTATAGTTGCTGAGGAGTTGCAGACAAGTTTTAATCCTGAGGGATTAAGGGTTTTATTACGGTCAGTGCTTGCTGCATTCCTGCATGCAGGTAGCAATATGTCGCGGTTTGACAGTGGGTGGCTTGTCTCAGCAGTTTACATCCAGTGAATCCTGGGTTGACTCTCACAGTTTTGTATTAGGACTGTTCATTGGATTTCTCAATCAGAGATGACTGTAAATTAAAAAGTCATTTACTCCACACTGTGGCAGCAGATGCCCGGACACAAGAGTGGAGTGTGTGGAGTTTGGCTGTGTGTCTGTGTTGGAATAGCAAGCTAGTTTCCTTCCAATGTCTAACATTATCTTAGTCAGGTGAGCTGGAGACTCACCTGAGGACATTGTCCGAATGTTTTTAGTGATTGCCGATTTTTTTGTGGTATCAACCTTGTGTTGCGGTCTTCTGTGTAATGCATGCATGGTTAGATTTCACATTTTGAATAGAAATACAGGCTGAGAACCCTAAAAGAATCATGTATTCATGATTGCTCAATCCACTGATTATTTTCACAACTAATACATTAATCTTTTATCCTATAAAATGTAAAAAAATAACTGAAAATGCTTTTATCATAATTTTTAACATCTGAAAGTTATGTCTTCAGATTGCTCCTTTTCTTTTGCTTTCTTCGGTTAATCATAAATGACAAAGAAAAGCATCAAATTTAGGACATTTTTGTTCAGAATAATAACTGAAACAATGGATTTATTATCAGAACAGTTGGCGATGAATAGTTTAAGCTCTAGGTGTACACAGTGTACTCATTACATTCAGCCTTCCACAGCATGACATCTAATGTCAGTCACAAAATCTTTGGCTGGACTTTAAAGCTGAAAATATGGTAAAATCATATTCCAGCACCTAAATTTGTGCTTACACTCATCACAGAGCGTGTAGTTTGGCTAATTCAGTTAGCTCAGACCTCGTCCAGCCGAGGCTCTGAAGTTTTACACTGGTGCCCAGTATGTTGTGAAATTGCAAACACTTTTATGTCCGTCTGTCTATCAAACTTTATAACGTTATGATTTCTACCCCACTGGCAGTGTCTTTTAATTAGATTATACTGGAGGAATATCCAGGGTTCAGAATGCCAATTTGTGTCCCAGACGGTGTAAAATTTGCTGTTACACTGCTGCCAAACAGAGCAGGTGAGAGCAGACAAGATCCTCAGGCAAAGAGCAGCTGACTGCTCCTTAAGAGTTTCTCTCCCTCCCTCCGTTTCACTCCTCTCTTTCCTCTTCCGCAGTCAAACATTAGAGGCATGAGAGGATAAATAAACATGTCATTCAAGAGGGCGACAATCAAAGTGAAATACCAAAGTTTTCATACAGATGATGTCTCCGGGGTAGAATATTTCTGTACAGCAGAGAACGATGATGTTGACATTGTGTCGGCAATGAAAACATGTGTAGTGTGTGTGCTGCATATTGAATCTGACAGTGTGTTAGTTCACTTAGTCATTATGCTGATTTATGAGAGGTCAACCAAGTATCTACAGCTGGGTGTAAAAACAAACGATAGGAACGTTTACTTTTCCATTTGTGGATGCGTGCCAGTTGTATTAATTGTCAAAAAAAAAAAAAAATAGTATGAAAACATGTTGCATCTTTTTGGCGCTTGTAACAATCAGATTTTTTTTTTTTTCATTTCTATGTTTGAAATGTATAATTTACATCGAAAATACTAACTCTGTGTTTAAATGATATAGCCAATGAAAGCTGCAAAGTGAACAGCTGCAGGTAATTAGAGCCGGGCCAGGAACGGCCAGGGATTCAAAGTAAACATGGATGGTTTCCACAATCAACAACATTTACAAATGCAGAAGAAGGAAGCTACTGAATTTGTGAAGAATGTGCAGTGGGAATGGAAAGCATAGAAGCATGAAGCCAGCAGATGTTGAAAATTAAATACACGCGGTATGTGGCTAACAAGACTGTGGGCTCATTCTTCTGACGGTGGACCCTGGAGTTCTTGAGGGCTTGAAGACAGCTGTTCCGGGTTAATACTCACAGGTTTAAATAAAGCCAGTTATAAGCCAAGATTTTTAAAAATTCCTTCAGGGGGAAACTGTCTTTAGTTTTGTTGCATGTCTACGGCCTGCGACTGTTGTTTTCAGTAGTACACATATCGGGTCTGATTCCTTAAAATTGGTCACACAGCACAATTGGCTGTTGGATTGATTGACTTTAAGTGGTTGGATGAAACCAGACTCTTATAGGCTCGTGGCCCCAGAGAGCTCACATTCTTTCTGGCAAAGCCGTGAAGTATTTTAGTCTACGAGTACCAACTGGTTCTATTTTAAATTGCTGAAAAGACTTGAATTATAGATGACTAGCGGCATGATGCTCACTTATGACCTTGTGTGTGCCCTCAGCTGGTGCTCTCAAGGCAAGTTTTCGGTGACATACAATGGCAGCATTAGGGAGATTTCTTTCAGTCCTGTGAAGTAAACAACAGCAACTAAAACAATTTATGTAACAGACTTTAAGTGGTTAGTGTTGAGAAAAGCATCATGAGGCAAAGACATTCTGAAACAACGCAGCAGATTTTTAAAAAAATATAACTTCAAGGGATTTTATGGCCTCCAGACATTAAGTAGATGTCAATTGGAAATATAAAATAAGGGTTTGTTTGAAATATTTTTGCTAAGTTTTGTGGTTAAATTCCACAATAGTTTATTTTATCATGGTGCAAGAAATTCGATAGTTTTTTCTTCTTTTGAATTATAAACTATGCATTCTTATCTCTGCCCTTTGGGATCCGCACAGCAGTGGCATTAGTTTGGAAATAAAAATGGCGGGGAGTTGCCAAATGGAATGCATTGTGTTGTCTGTCACCATGTGGCATCCCTTAACTAAATATTAGCACACAGGCAGGCAGGCGGGCCTAAGTGTGGTTCTTCCTTCACCAGCGTCTATTGAAACAACTGTACTCTGTTTATTCGAAATAGCTGCTCAAAAGTTTATTGTCAGACACTCTGCCTCTCCTGGCTCTTTGGTTGTTGCAACAAAAACATGTCAGTAGTGTTTCAAGTAGCAGTGTCATAAATTATTTGCACTAATTTGTTCTGACTCATGAAGCAGTGGGTGAGTCGAGGCTGGAGAGTATAGGTTTTGTTTTTCAAAGCCAGGCACAACTTCAGAGGAATGAAGTTTAACATTTGCTTTTTGTTTAGCCCCACAGCCTTATAGAAAGAAAATATGGCTTTTCATCGAGATGGAAAGCACTTCATTAGAAAAAAAAAACCCTCTGCAAAACATACGGTGCCCATTCATTTCACTGTTAATATTTCAAAATGTCACTAATGGGCATAGTTTATTCTTTACAGCAAGGCTTCAGTTTTTCTGTGTTAGTATAATATGGCACATTCTGGGAATCAATCAAAGGAAACAGTCTTTATGTGTTAGCAGAGTCTGATCTTTTATATTTTAAGGGAAAATGTAGGGAAGCCTTTCTCTGCCTGCAAGCATTTAATAATTACAGGATATTTTATTTCCACTTTGGTACTTTAAGTAAAGTAGCATTTATTGTCTGATATTGTAGCTGCATCTTAGAGTATAATCTCAGTGCCATGTTTATTGCATAAACACAAACATGGAATAATACTGAAAAAAGTCACTGTCACACCCCTGTTGTGTGTGGAGTCCAGCATCAAAAACTTTTAATACTGGATTGCAGAGCTAATTTATGAAGATAACAGAAAAGTATGACTTGCAACGACAAAAATGAAGTACTTACATTTTTCATATTAAGTCTCTGTCCCTCATCCTTCATATTAGCTCAAATATCCACCCGTAGAACATGTAGAACTCATGGCAGTGTGTCAACTTAACCCTCCCAACTTCTAACCCTTTTCACTTCTCTCACCCCTCACACATCTGCTCAGTCTGACCAGGTGTGTCTGTTCAGTCACCCCGCTCACGACTGCAGGTTGGGTAGTTTATTATTACTTAATCGCTCCCGTCGGCTCCCATCAGGGTTTAAGATGAATGTTGCGAGCTGTTTGGCTGCTCTCATTATTTCTCTCCTTTTCTGACTGTGTCTTTTTTTTTTTTTTTGCTCTCTCACCTTGTCAGATTTGCCCCACATGGCCTCATGGTGGTGGTGAAGCTCCTTCTCTGGTGAGTAACTTACCGTAGACCCAGACTGTGGACCCAGAAAACAAGTTTCTAAAATTCTCTGAAGAAGAAATGGTCAAAAGTCCTGCACATTACGGCATGAATATGATGAAATTCTGTAGTATCTCATTTTGTGTGGTTATATTGTAGATTTTATTTTGCAAAGTCAGATAAGATGATACTATTTGCCCTAACTGCTCCTCTCTGGATTCAGAGATAGGGAGATATGCATTATGTATCTCATGTTAAATCACTTGTAAATGCAATAGGTTTGGGGAAATGGTCAAATCTCCATTTAAAGGAGTTGTATCTTTGTTGCCAGGGGCATGTTGGACAAAGTTGAAGCCCTCCTTCTCCCTGGAGGTGGGCTAGGATCATTAGTTTTAGTGTTTGGCCTTTTGATGTTCCCATGTTCTCTTTAGGCAGCCTGGCCTGAAGGATATTTAATATCACTCCTACAAATTTCCAGTTAGGAATAATTTGAACTGAGCATCTGTCAAAGAAACAGCCATTTAAATACATTGGTCATGGTTAAAGAGGCATAAAATGAGCCCAGATTAGACAGAGCACCTTTCTCTGAAGGCTGGGTCTGGTGGAGTCGGGGGGCCAACCTGGGGCACAGCGACCCAGCAAAACTGCTCCTGCTTCCAATTCATTAAGTATAGCTATCGAACACCACTTGGATTCAAACTCTCCCCGGGCTGCCCTTGTCATAACCATCCGTGCTCACTTCTCCTGCCACTGTGGCATGGTGAGGATTGCGTTAGGGTCTCAGTTAGTTGATATTTTATTTATGAATGTTCAGGAGAGTTGGGACTAGAGTATATTTCTCTCTGTCTCTGATGCTCTGAGTAACGGGGTTGGGGGTGGGGGGTAGGTGGAGGGCTGCTGTATCCCAAACGTCTTCACTTCAAACATTCCCCTTGTGTTTCCACCAGGGTGGGCAGGACCTTTATCAGGGTATGCAATCTTAGATTATGTCTTATCACCAAGAGAATCATGAAAGAGCATGCATTACGTCCTGTGAAAGACGCTGTCTGCGCCCAGAGCATCTGACTGGGCCTCTCCCAAAGATGTTCAGCTTTTCTTCTCTCCATCAACTAAAACAAAGGCACAGCTACTCTCTCTGAACCACCAAAGGATACTTCAGAAGACAGAGGGACTGAACATGACTTTTTTTGGATGTTAATAAGGTGTATGTAGAGATGCTGAGAGACACTATTTAGCAAGTAGTAAAAATTAGGAGATTGCAAATTCCATCTTTTTAAGTTTTATTCGTTAAATTTTTGCGAGCAAAGCCTTAGTTGCTAATGTTTAACAAATGATTGAAATGTCATTATTTTTGTCATGTGCTTAGTATTTTGCTTCAAGTTGATATGCTTTTAATTAAAACACAGTAATAATTTATAACACAACTATGGGGAGAAGTTGTTCAGATTGTGAAACATTCCTTCATATCTCCGGCCCCACGTACCCTTTTCTCCCATCACTCTTTTGTCGAGGTGTCTACAAATAAAGATGAATTGTGTGAGCAGAACACCTCAGACACTGTCTTTGGGGGGGAATAAACAATGCATTAGTTCCACATTGACTTGGAACAGAAACAGACGAAGAGAGGTTAGAGGAAGTGCACTGCAGGAGGGAGGCTGGGGAGTGTTAGTGGGCAGGCTCATGAGTGTGCTCAAGCACCTCTCTCTCTCTCTTTTTCTTTCTCTTTCTTTTTTTCCCTGTCCTTCAAAGTTCTTGGCGCTCTTTGACCATGTGATGTAGATTAACTGCACCTCATCTGTCCCTCCCTTCTGTCTCATCCTGATCATTATATACTCATTCAAGCTCTCTGTTCAGTTTTACCAGTATTGAAGCCCAGCTTTTATGTTTTATTGTAGGACAAACATTGTGATAATTTTCTAAAAAGAAAAGACAATATGACCCATGTCAATGACCGTGACTTTTAGTACGATTCACTCAGTATCAATTCAGTTCCAGCTCTTAAAATCTACAGGATGTATTTATTAGTTATAAATTACTACTACCAGAGGTACACAATGTAGTAAAGGGGGATCCTGCTGAATGGCATGCTGGGTGCAGTTTACTTTCCATTTCTCATTACAATAAGTGTCACCTGCATCAGTTAAAAGCACGGACAAATGATATCATATTGCTGCTAAGTTGTGAGTTCAGAAATCTCCTCCATCAGTCATCGCCGTGGACAAAGAGCATGTTTTGTTGTTTATGGGTAATCCATGATCCCAACGCTCTGCCATAAAACTACAGTACAAAAGCACTGTACAACTTTAGATTCATTTCAGGATTTGTGAAACTTTTCCCTCCTCCTTGACATGGTTGCCCTTATTCTATCACACAACAGCACCAATGCAATTAACCCCAGGAATGTTCAGAAAAAAACTAGGTAAGCCGTAAGTGTTAATTGTCTAAAAATAGTTATCTCCATGGTAAATTGATCACCCAAGGTCTGAACTAATCATTAATGAAAAGTGCATGAGAATTTTAATCTAATCCTGAAATATGTGACAGTGATCATACACCGAAGAGATTAATTTCTTTTTTTTTAAATTTAAAATCAGTTTTACTTTCCTGATACTGATTTTGACACCTAAACTGAAAAGAGCATTTTATAAGACAGATCTGGTAGCAATGCTCTTTTCTTCCATCTGTATTCCTCTCTGTGTGGAGCTGACAGAGTTTCACAAAGATGCTTTGTTCCATCATGACTTTGAAACTGTATTTAATATAAATCAAGTATGGTTTATATCGGAACACTTTGTATCGACTGTAATGGATCAATGCATCACTTTTAACAACAATTAGAGGGAGAAAGCTTAAAAACCAACAACGTGTATTTAAAGTTGACTCTTTGTATACTTTTCTACAACAAAGACATTAGAGCTCATGGCATTTTAACAAACCCTGCTGCACAGGTTTGGTGGTAAATCCCAGCCTGCAGAGGTAACTGTTGCTGGCTCACACCTCCGCACAACCGAGATGACTTGCATTGTGGTGTTGTTTTCAATGTTAAGTAAAGGGTGTCATTTGGGTCGAGCAAAGTTTAATAGTGCAAAATGAGGCCATTGTCAGTCTATTTGATGTGAGAGGGACCATCCTGCCACTGCGCACTTTCAGGTTCGATTGAGTGTTAAATAAGTAGATAACAGGGAGTAGTTAATCGGTGTGAAGTTGTAACTTTATCCTCTCTACCTTGGCTTGTCCTGATGGTGGGAGGAGACGGTGTTGGAGGTGAATGTGCTGTAAGTGTGGAACTGCTGTGGAATAGGCTGTCAGGGTTCATTAGCCCAAGCCATCTCTATCTCAGGAGGAATGTGGCCAGTAGTTTAAAACCAATTTCCATTACCTTCCTTCATTTTATTAACTTCCGTACCATTACCTGGGAGCTTCCCTTTGACAGTTGTTCCTCCTCACTGTCTTGTACTTCTAAGAGATCCCTGCGGGAGCAAGGTTGCGAAACCTCACTTATCCTGTACTCTGTGTTCCCTTTAATCGCCAAGCTCTCTGCCTTTGCCCTATCCAGCCTTGTGCCAAAAGTGTGTAGTGTGTGTCCGTCTCATATTTGAGATGTGAGGGCCCTTTCACATCCCTCACTGAGATCCACACTTGCCTCGAGTGTCCAGCTAAAACTGTAGTTCATCACCTATAGATCTCTGATCAGCTGTACGGAGAAATTCCACAGTAACACGAGTAAAAACCTGTTAAGGGGTTCAAAACGGGTCTCTGAGCCTAGTTTGACTTGTCGCTAGCTGCTGACTTTTGACTCAGACATATTGCGCTGGGATAATCCTGCGGGAGCCAGATATGTGTGGTAAATAGTAACTGTGATATCTATCTATTCCATGACACCAGTCCACCACCGCTGATTAGATCTATTGGGAGCGTTTGTCCATGAATAGAATGGGCTTTTTTCTTGAAGCTTGAGTAAAGAAGAGGAGTGCGAAGCTTGTGAGACGCCCCTCCTCGTGACTGCCACTTGGGAGCAAGGGGGGAAATGGAAGAGGAGGTGAAAGGCCAGGTATCTGCCACAGAATTTAATTAGAAAGACTGGATGCTTTGTCCTCTGTAAAGTTGCTTCAGGCATTCTTTAATTGCCCCATCCCCAATTTCTTGCAGCCGTCCCTTCTCTGAAGTTCATTAGTATTCATCTGGCACGAGCATTTGAATGTTGATTTCAAGGACTTCACTGTACTTCAAACTCTTTCCCTAACTCATAACCCAATCTTATTGCTGCTAAAATGTGCACAGGATACATTTCTAATAGCACCGTTGCAAGATTTGTCCCTCCATCCCAAATGTTGCTCTACCTGATGAGATCAGTAATTGACTGTGCTGATTAACTTACGAGCTATTAAAAAACTCCCAGCTGATGTTAGAGAAAGAATCAAGGCAAATTAAGATACGGTGAGTTAAAGCAATACATGCACTCAAGAGACAGAGAGACCTGATAAAACATGAGGATAAGGTTTTGCACATTACGGACTCTTTTTAGGGACTTTCTCTTCCTCTGATATTGTGCAAAAAACAAAAATAAAAAGGGGAAAAAAAAGTAAAAACCAAGGCGCTAGTTATGTACTTAATGTTTATTAACTTGCCGTAACTGACTTAATATGAGGAGCTCTGAGATCAATCATGGATTGATTTAACGTTTAATGAAATCCATCAGGGGGATTTGATCTGAAGTTTTGATGAATCCGAGTATGTAATAGGCAATTAACTGTTAATTTTTCATGATTCATATGATACCATTACCAAATATGTTAATAATGTAAAAATGCTTTAAGGGAAAGCAAATTGCTTTTTTGAGGTCTTTTCTCAGTCGCCTGTATTGAGCTTTATCAGCAGTGTTTAGCCCAGTTACCAGCTTTTAAGAAGAGAAAGCCAAGATTAACCCCATCAAATAACACTGACCGTCATTCATTAAAACTGTAATCATGCGTAAAATGAGATTGATAGAAATTTTTCTTAAAGGTTAAGAAAAGGGAATAGAAAAGGAATTATATGTCCCGATACAGGATTTAATGGACAGAAAGTTAATTCAGCTGCTTTTAAAATACGGTAAGGCGGCAAAATCCTCCTGGGCAAATTATAGACTTCTCCACCATCATCACAGCGTTTCTAACGGGAGACAGAGGTTATGCCCCCTCGAGCACACACACACACACACACACTCACTCACACATGCACACACACACAGACCTTACCTGCACTGCAAACTGCATACACACATAACCCCACACATATTCTGCTCTGCAATATAATATCTGGTTTGTCTAGTAGCTGGGAATAGCTTAAATCCTTCACAGGGGAAGCACTCTGTTGGTAGGATCACTTTAGTACACGCCAGCCATTTCTCTTCTTATTATCACAATTTTTTTCTTGACAGGCGAGTTTAAGGCCAGTGTTTTAATGTTCAGCTACATTCAATCCCCAGCTTTTACACCGGATAAAATATTTATTTGGTTAATCACTGAAGTATCACGCTGAGCTCGATTTCTTCAGTGGTCTTAACAGGATTATGTGTATTATGGGTGAAAGTCAGGGCACAAACATACTTTTTGTAGGTAATGCATTAAAAAGTTTCCAAAGTAATTTTTTTTTTTTACTTTAAAACACCCTTGGCTGAAAGTTGTAGTCCGTCCGTTCCACCAGCTCTGTCTAGCATAAATTTTGAATATGTCTTGTGCACTTGGAACCATAAATGGAAAATTGTTTGCCTTTTTTCTCCCTTTAAAGCATTACAAGCCTTTCGGCATATGGATAAAACGTGTCAGAAAAAATAAGATTAATGTAATATAACATGTTTGCTGTGCCTGTTTTTTCAGTGCTTTCATTTTTTATTGGCTTCTTCCACAGCTTGGGCCCCCTCCTACATAGTTCACTAAAGAGTGGACTCCGTACCTGCTGTTTTAAAGGTTCATTTTGAACTTACAACCAAGGCTGACACCTGAGGAACCCTGCCTTTGATTGATTGTTGAGACCATTGATCTAATTTTGAAACCTTTGAATTTCTCCTCTGCATCCTTCCTTTTTTTTTCGTACAGGGTGGAATAAACCTAATTTCCTTGTGCCTCATGCAGGGCTTCGCTCTCCAAGGTGGGAAAAAAGAGTGAATAAATAAATAAAGAAACCCAAGAAACAGGTCTTTCACAGCAGCACAGAGATTTTTATAGACTCGGTCAATTAAATTTGTCTTATTTGGAACGATGGGGCTCCGTAACTCAATAAGAAGTAATGTGGTTGAAAAGGCCTCTCACTGTGTGGCCATTAGGTGAGAGAATGTTACCATGGGAGTATTAACATGCAGGGAATACAGAGGCATAGGACTGGTCTGAGCCAATTAGAATCAAGAGAAAGCTAAGGTGTGGGTGGGCATCCTGGGCTACCAGGTCCTGCTGTGACGGCGAAAGAGAGAGAGAGAGAGGACATCACAGCCAGGGCTTGATGAAAACTGGTAATGCTTCAGAGAGGAGAGGAGAAACCCTTTAATTTGTAGCATGGCAGAACACCAACCCATCAGGTAGCGATGGGCAGTATGGACAAGATTAAGTATTTAAAAATATTTTTGATCAAATACCTCTTCATATTATGATATTTTGATAGATATTAAGCCAAGACTATTGGTTCCATCATGAAGATTTTGCTGGATAATCATCAATTATGTAGATAATGTGTATGCAAGTGGGTCAACAGAAATATTAAAACCGCTACAACAGTCTGGTAAGATCAGAAAATTAAATCACTTTACTATAATGCAGCTTGTAAAGCCAAAAAACCCCCAAAAAACCCAGTAATGACAGCACTTTTACTACATTTTGATATAACAATATCAAAAGTCCAAGGCCACATCATACCAATAGATATACCGTATTGGCCCGAATATAAGACGGTGTTTTTTGCATTGAAATAAGACTGAAAAAGTGGGGGTCGTCTTACA
>JAQMCX010000001.1:14872086-14888442 GCA_029814765.1 Acanthurus leucopareius | reverse complement strand
TTTTTTCAAACTTGAGTCTTGAAAAAGAGGGGGTCGTCTTATAATCAGGGTCGTCTTATATTCGGGCCAATACGGTAATATAGATAAATTACTCAGCTCTGCTTTCAGGCATAGAATAGGTGAGAGTTTGAAACTTGAAAGACGGATTTTGGTGGATTACTACCTTTACTTAGGTGTTTCTCATTAGAGTTGTGTACAACATTAGCTATTGGACAAACAATGTATGCAGTTCATTATGCAGTTTTGCTTATTCAGTGGTATTTTCACTACAGTGTCTCCGTTTTCACAAATAGATATCAAAATCATTTTGCAAAAGCTTTAAATATGCAGGCCTTTTCCTGCTTGTCTGGCTGTTTGGAGAAGAGGGCATGTAGAGGTAAAAAAAATCAGCAAACAGTTCATCCGTTTGCACATGTGTGTGTGTGTTGTCTGTGTGTGTGCGTGTCTGTGAGAACGAGAGAGGAGAGGAGCACTTTCCTATCAGTGAACTCAGATGTGTCACTTGCTATGTCGGAGAAGGATGAAAACACAAAGTGCCTCAGGACATTGCAACAAAGTCCCTTGTGCCACCAGCCCCCCCGTCACAATTACCCGCTCATGTCTAATTGGCATTTGAGGCTTCTCTGCTTGATCGACCATGGCCACATCAGCATGAAGTGGCGGGGCAGTGTTTGCCAAGCTGTGACTTAACTGGTATCACGCTTTGTTACTCTTCTAGCTGCTTACATAATTTGCTGATGTAAATTTACTCTGCCTAATTAACATCGTCAGCCTCTCATTTAATCTGAACAGACATGAGATGCATCCGTTCCCTGGTGCTACTGTCCGTTTTGCTGACTTCTCAGCGGCAGTGTGTAGGCCTGTCTGTTGGCTGTGGTGCTGGAGTTTATGCAGCTTGGTTGAACAAATCCATTACTCAGTACACACACAACTTAGCCATGGCATGTGTGAGTGGAGAGGAATGGTAGGACATGAAACTAACTTTCCAGAACTGTCCTAAATTAAAAAATTAAGTTCATCTCAGTTGTTGGTTGATTGGAAGTGAGCACTTAACTTGGGAATGGTTTCGACAATGGTGCATGGACACAAATCTGACTGACAGGCCTCGCTGTGGAGAGGAGCTTTGTGATATTTGAGGTGACGGCTCTGCAGACAAATAATAATACTCTCAATTAGAGTCCCTTTCTCTACTTTATGGTCTCTGCAGCGCTTAATGGCCTGTTCCCACAGAACTGTCTCTGGATGCCTGCACAGTCGTCATTATCCAACCAGATCTCCCATGTTAATAAATGACAAGTGTCTGGAATATTGATTTGTTAACCTTCAAAGTGGCGCCATCCGATGCAGACTGCAGAATTCTATGAATATAACAAATGTAGGGGAATGTGCTCCGAGAGTGGAGCGTGTGTGTGTGTGTGTGTGTTTGTCTACATGTAAGGATTGATCTGAAGTTGTGAGTTTGGCCTCTGAACCGCTGTTGCTGTTGCTGTTATTTTAAACGTTACCAGGGCCGAGACATCAACCCATACCAACCAGATATATAGTAAGTCTTATCTTGTTGTGGACGCCCTTTGATTGGGTTTTGTATGTTTTGCATGTAGAGAGCTGTTGATGCTGAAACAAGGGGCTGCAGCTGCTGGGGGAGAGTTGGCCCGATATGTACGAAACCAGCCACTCATTCAGCCAGTCAGGATATTAGATCAGACTGGTGGTTTGTGATGGTGGCAGGGTCAGTGAGCATCTCATTCGCATACAACCCCCACCCCGCTCCCCACCCCCACCCCCACCCCCACCTCGCTCCCTCCTGTCCCTGCTCACCCATTTGCTTCTCTGCCGCACTGCAGGGTAATCAGGACAGTGACACTTTATGAGAGAGGGGACGACAAAAGGATTTACACACAAAGCCTGGCAGAGGAATATATCTCATTTGCCTCCGGAGTTTGAACCTGAGTGCACGAGCACAAAAGTTAAAAGGGAATAAGTTTGAGTACATTTAGTTTGGCCAAATTGTTTATATTCGTCTGCATCAGATGATTTCAGACGCTGACACGCTCATAATTCATTTAGTTGTTTTTTTTTTTCTTTGTCATTCGCTGTAGTAAGCATCACAGAGAAAAGTCAAGGCTTTTAATGCAGTCTTTTTCAAACAGTGTCTACTTTCTTGGCTGCATGCTTCTCACAGTCTCAGATCGTTTCAAACAATAACAGGAACAATTACTCCTCTCAGATTGGCCTTTTTGTGTTAACTCTCGGTTAGTTCATTACAACAATTTGATTGTATCTGAAAATACCTGTATTACTAAACTCCTCTCAACCACAAAGAAAGGAAAAATCAGTTAAACTCCGGTGTGACACAGCGGAGGGATTCAGTGTGGCATTTACTTTATAATGTATACTGTAGTTTTGTATGTGTGCAATCCCTCTGAGTAGAAAAGGTTAAGAATATGTATTGGGACATTGGTGGCAATCTGTGAGAGTGAGACTGAAATTAGAGGTGAAAGTATTGAAATATTGATAGCACCTCTCTGTGTCCATTGCTAGCCCATTTATTATTCATTCTACCTTGAAGATAGCATGCAAGATGACCCCTTTTTTCGTTGGGGGCCCCTGCCTGCTAACTCCTGCTTTCAATAGTTGTGATTCCATGTGGCTCCACTGACATTTTGCTCCAGTTCAGCTTTTGTAATGACATGATTCAGTTTCATGTACATTTTCTTGCGGTTGCTTCAGTCCACCGTGAGCTTGATATAATCTAGGTGTGTGTCTTTGTGTCTGTTCAGATGTACAGTATGTGCATAATCAATGCCTACCCAGTTTTTCTGCGTGACTGAGTGTCAGAGGATCCAATATATAATATTTTTTCTGCATTTTTATGAGAAGCAATTGTAAATATAAATGAATCTTGTTACAGTATAAGATGACTTTATTTATATTCTAGGTCCAGTTAGTCCACTTGCCGGAGTCAAGGATTTGAATGTGTTCTACAGCTGACTCCAGTGCAGCGGTACAGTTACAGGTGTATGGATGATGACGTTGATGTTGGTCTTAATGTAGTGCTTTAAAGGGCCCAAATGTTGAATGATTCAAATGTACATTTAAAATATCTCTGAGATATTGAGGGCTTTTTACTGTCAACCTGTTGTTCTCTGTTCAAGCGCATTGATACATACAGTGCATGTGCAGTATGACAAAACTGTACAAGGATGAGGGTTTCATCCACTGAGAAAAATGTATCAGCTTGATCTGTGTTTGCAGAGGTTTGGCTCATTTTTTAAATCAAATTCAACAACAGTTTTATTTAGCAGCATCATTTCTCAAACTCTAATTTGTGTTTACCTGAGCTGGATTTCTTTTTAAATTATAATCCACAGCAGCAGATCAAGGACGCATGTCGACTCATCCATACACACAGAATTATTTTAGATTTCCAGCAACTCTCCCAAATGATTCATATTTCATAGAGGGGGGGCATATTTGCTCATGCTGCTTTGAAGATCTGTGCAGAGCTTCTGCACCGACTTTGGTCAGTAATAAATAGGAATTCCCCCGAGGGAACGGCTCATAGGTGCTGTTTATGTTGACCAATGGAACCACAGCCTGGAAACCGGAGGAGCAGCGCAGTTGAGATTGAAGCAGGTGGGTTCCTGGCTTCAAAGACCAAAAGATAATCTGCCGAAAAAATCTAAAGCCAGGCTCTGAAATGTGCCGAACATCTACGAGCTTCTGCTCACAAAGACACAAGGCTCATCATGTGGCTCGGGCCAGCGCAGGAATGCTTTGATGCTGCTGATCCCCTAACTTTTGTTAGTTTATTTGACTGAGTTTTTATGTATAATATGTATTCCAAATGCTACCTCTTCTTTAAAGAACTTAAGGGAAATCCTGAAGAAATAACCTTGGAGTTGAGGGCTTGTGCTAAAGCATCAGTTGATTCAAGGGCTCAGCTGCAAAATCTTCCATAACACAGAGGGAAAAGTGCCAGCTCAATCGCTGGATAAATTGTGGCAAAAAATATGGTACCACATAAGCACAGGGGATTTTTTCTTAACAGGCTTATATCTTTTTAATTTTCTGAGTAGAATGATAATGTAGAAGTATCGATTGGCTTATTTTGTTACCTTTTTAAAATGATTTGAGATCATGCAGCGACTAAAACTGTACTTTTTCAAGACTTTGCTAAAACAGCTTCTGACAGCGGTTAAATGGGGCACATTGTATAAATCTTTCCAGCTTTGTAAATGTGTGGGTGAATGTAAATAAGGAAAGAACCATATTATTGTTATACCACTGATGTAGAGGATGATCAGGCAGAAAAGAACTAAATTATTATTTAACTCTTATTTTGACAAGATAAGCCTGCGTTCAGCACAGTAGTGAAAAGCGGAAGAAAAGATACTCTTGTGATGGATATTTATTCCGAGAGAAATTTCAAGAAAGCCAAAAATTGTTGGATCATTGGGCCAACCAGATCCATTCTTCTCCACTCCCCAATTCTAACCCGCTTCTTTTGCAGCATAAAGATAAACATGCGCTGCTTTTCTCAAGCTCATTTCACTTGAAGCTGCAGACATCCAGGTTTTTTTTGTTATCACCTACAAGGTCAGAATTCAAAGCAGGCCTCGAAAAACGGAAGTACATTTACGCTCAGTTCCCATGTATTCACAGTTCTCTGGAGTGGCAGCATTTTTTAAAAGGGAAGCAAATTTTGTCTTCTGACTGAGCATTTTAAATTGGTCCATCTGCGACCCATTAAATTATATAAAATCCCCAGTATTTTTCATGTGCATGCTGGGCTTAAAACTACTAATAAATCTTTGCTGTGGTAATACAAGTAGGAGAGAGAACGCTGGTTGTGTATTTGTTATGTCGAGGTGATTTCAACTGGAAATTGCTATGCTCACATGATTATAAGGGCAAAATGGATAGAAACTGACCCAGGTAATGGAGGAAATAAGTTGATTTTATTTTCCCTTTGCTCTCCAGCAACATTTTAGAAGTAGGCCTACCTCTTATGTAACCAATGTGGGCTGAGGTTTGCTGCATGTGTACACTTCTTGTACTGTACAGTCATCTACACCCCTGGACAATTTGAATTATTGGCTTTCCTTTTCTTTTCCAAGCAACATCTTTTCTTTTTTTTTTAATGTGGACAGTCTTAAGTGGGCTTCAAATGGAAGCAGAATAACATGAAATAGATGGAAAGTAATGAAGGAAATGGCCTCCAAGGCTCCATCTTAGTTTATAAAGCAGGTTTTTGTGGAGAGTGATTGTGTTCTCTTTGCCTGCAGAGGGGGATGTTGCCCTGGACATGGACTCATGTCCTGTGTTTAAAGCAGCTCACTACCTGCACGGACTTTTCCCTCTCACATCTGCTTAATTTTGTTTGTATGCAGGTCTAAAGCATTTCATTATATTATGAAAACCTGCACATTTTTTTTTATTTTGATGCCATTTGCTTTCTTGATGGTTTGTTCTAAGTTTAGGCATTCAGCTGCATATTAAACATGCTGTGGATTTACATGTTCTCTGTTTTTATTAACTTGCTTGTATATTTTCAAACAGTTTGTGCAAGATCTGCAAAATTAAAATTTCGCTTCGCAGTCACATGGATAAATAATGGTCTGAACTGAATATGATTTTCTAATTTTCCAGAGGATTAAACACAACTTTAAAAAATAGGAATGATATAACAGATTTAATTTCTCATAAAAACGTGCAGGTAAAAGAGCCACTCAGCAGAGTGTTGTATGAAACCACTCCATAAATATGAGAAATAGTTGAGGTTGAAGAATAGGCTGCGGAGGTAAGAGATGAGATAGCGGCGCTTCAGATGGCCCCCCTAGTGGTGCTGGCCGTCAGAAGGAACGAAGTAGCCATTTTGTGGCGAGTGCGGTGGTGCGGGAGAGATGAGATGGTTAACACCCTTCTGCAGTATAGCCACCCTCCTCTCTCTCTCCCTCTAATTTTCTCTCTCTCTCCCTTTCTTTCCCTCGCTCGTTCGCTCAGTGGACTATGAAGACACTTCATCTTCCCTGACAGTATGACCACTGCTGCATGTTCTGATGCGTTCAGCATACCTTCATTGCATCATAAATAAATCAGAGAAATGACTTTTTTCTTTCTCTCTCTCTCTCTCTCTCTCTCACATGTTCCTTTATCTCCCCCTTTTCTGTGCCTGTTATCTCGAGGAGTCGCTGCAAAACGGGAAATGGTGTTCTGGTGGATTTCCTGTGTGCTCCCCCCTTTTCCACTGTTCTTACTTCATGTGCGTGATCATCACCCTCCAATCCCCTTTTACATTATCTCAGAGGAGAGAAATAATTTTTCCTCCATAATGACATTCAGTTCTTGTTATGACATTATCTGCTCTAATTTTAATTTAAATGTCATGGATGTGAGGGATTTTCTTAATTAATGTGCACAGGGGATGCAAAATACAAACTTGTATGTAGAAACAAAGTCACGTCATTTTTTTTTTTCCTTTTTCGAAAAGGGGGATTTGGGGGACTGCGTTGTGATATCGGGGCTATACAAATAAACTTGACATGCTTTGTTATTTGTGCTGGAACAGAGAAAAAAAAAAAAGCACACCAACACACAATCACACATGTACATTTGTGGGGCTCCAGATTACATGAGCAGGCGGGGTAGGGATGGGTGGATGGAGGAGAAGGGGGATGTGGAGAAAGATTGTCAAGAAACCAACCCCTCCACCCCCCCACCCCGAACCGACTCCCAGTTACCCAGTCCCTCCACCCCTTCCTGTAATCTCCACTCCTCCACGGGTAGTCTCAAACCTTGTGTTCGTCCACCACCAACCAATTACCTGGCAACCCTGCCCTTATCCCCAGCACAGGCGTGATGCTGCTGCATGATGGGGTTTTTGTATATTGAATTCCATCTCCTGGTGAGATAAAGGGTGTAGGAACAGGGCTCTGCCGCTGTGCTAGATAAGTGTTTCTCACAAACCGTTCCTCGCCGCTTCTTCTGACACTGATTGTGGAGAAAAGAGACATTGGGGATGGCAGGGGGGAAAAGGCGTGGGGGTTGGGGGGGGTAAGGGGGGGTAAGGGGGTTGTTGTAGCGAGATGGGACCCAATTTCAGTATGATTTTCCTCTTGTTTTTAATTTGTTACAAGGCAGCTCGCTGAGAAAAGTTGGATCCAGCTCTTAAATGCTTTCCTGTTTCATGTTTGGAATATCTGCGTCTGACTGTTGAGATCAATATTCAAATAGTGAGAGAACATTTTCTACGGCATCTCTTCTCTTCTCATTGCAGACTTACCAAACACCAGATATTACTCCGTGGATCGATAGTTTATCTTCATTTAGGATAGCTGTTCAATCTGCAGAGGTGACAGTTATGGGTTGAGCAGCTCCGTGGAGTATCAGCTTTTATTCAGCTTCATCCCTTCCCTCTCAGTCCTATTTGTAAGCTGTCCTGAGGAGTGTCCCTTGGTACGTATGGCCTGAGCCAAGCCCATCTATCTGTCTTTGTCTGGCCAACTGCAGGGAACCACACACTCATTGGTTGTCCTGGGGAACAATGTAAGTGATGGACCACCGTTCATACATCAAACCTGCAAGGCGTTTGACAGTGCAGGACAGAAACATTGAAAATAATGACCACAGCAATATGTATCAGAGGTTAAAAATAGAGCACTGCAGAGAACTGCTGGCAAAGTTGAAGCTGAGAGCTCTTCTGTGTGACCCTCCAAACCCCAGCCCCCCCCCCACTGTTTTAGAGGTTAATGGAAGCTGCCTTGAGCGTAGACGAAAAGATGTTTCCAGTTAGCTAGAATGAGTGATATTCAACTACTTGGACACTAATATGCTCCAATTGAATTTCTCCCTTTGTCAGAGGGGAGTCTGTCCTGCTGTGGACCCTCCCTCACAGCTGTGCCCTTGCCTCTCGCCACTCATCCAGCACTGAGCCAAGCCCCAAAGGTCAAGTGTGAGGGGTCAAGTTTAACCTGAAACCAGACAGACAGAGCGAGCGGGAAGGGGGGAGGCTGGGGTCACTTCTGTGCACCATATTGCCTAGCATGTTTGTCCATATCTGCGTGCAGTGTTATCTGTTGTGTTTATGGTTGTTTGTGTCCAAGACCGTTGAGATTATAGTGGAATCTGATGCTCAAGCCACATTATTAGAGAAATTTTCACTTAAACAACTATGCAAAACAAGTCCAATAGTGCTTTATATTTTTGCCTCAACGTAACAGCAGATATTTACTTTTACAATGTGGCATTGTTTTTTTTTTTTTTTTATACATTTGCAGGTGAAATAAACAGACACTAACGTTGCGTGTGAACTGCAATCATTCACCTCTCTCCTGCTTTACTTTGCTAAATTGCTTGTGGATCTTGAATCGGCTCAAGTACATGAACATCTGTATCTCTCTCCCTCACTTTCTCTTAGACACACACACTCACAGCGTGAGTCAGCCCACACCTGGAACAGATAAAGGGTCTTTCATGTTTGCAGGGCTATCCTGAGGTCAGTGAGTGCTGATGTTGAGAGCTAGTTTTACTAGGACTGAGTGGGGCTGGAGGAGAAATGAAAGAAAACCATATATATCCAGGTGTTACAGAGTTAAGGAAGTTTTATTAGTCTACAATTCCTTCCTTGATTCCTTCCTCCAACACTATAGAGATAAACCCCCCTTGGCATCATACCTTGCCCATCTATTGCACAGTTGTCTTTTGAGCGAGAGAATGGATAATAGTCTGCTTGGTGTCTTTTGAATTATCCACAGTGCAGCACATATAGATAAAAAGTTCTAGGTTTCTGTCAAGCTGCTGTTTTAATCTTTTTTCAGGTATTAAAGGGAGAATGTGTGCTTTTTATTGATCCTCCACACAGTATCTCTGTCTTTAAGGCTTCTGTCCTTTAATAACTTTGGTGTGACATGAACCACAAAGTCTCTGACATGCATAAACATATAACATGCAAAAATAAAAAAATACACACAAGTGTGTACTATAGAAAACATCACCAACATCTCAAATTTCAGCTGGATCAGTGCATTGTTGGAAATAGTTCTACTGTATTGTGTGTCCTCTTTTGAAATTTTCAAGCAACCAAATTTTAGTCCTTCTGTTTTTAGAGTTTTTAGAGTTTGTTTTTGCTGTGTGTTTTTTCAAAGACCCTGTCTGAGTGATGCACTGGTGCCAGAAACATATCCAGCAGGTTAGACATTTGAATTTGTCTGCGCGTCCAAATCCTGCAGTATGAAATTTCTTTTGGACGACAATGAAAGCAGCGTCGACCTAAAGAAGATAAATGCACAAAAAACAGGCAGAGGACAATGTTTGGAGGATGAGCAGAGCATCAGCAATCATGCCAATGTGAAGGCTCCTCAGTGTGCTTGGACTCAACAAATGGAAGGAAAATTAGTGAAACTTTGGCAGGAGCACTGATGCCTATGTAATGTTTCCTACACGTTGTACCATAACTTGGTCAAGAAAGAGAAGTGTTGGAGAAAAATACCATTTCTCTGGCAGCAAGGTGAGCAAAACATGTAGATTCTTCATTATACCAGTGGGAGCTAGTTTCTCATGTTGTAGCTAATGAGAGATAGAGATGTACTACATTATGCCTTTAGAAATATGTAAATATGTAGCTAAAACCACTATGTTCTGGAATGCATAAAAAATAACCATGCATTCGCTTTCTTTTTACTCTAAGGTTAAGACATTGACTCTATCCTTGAGAACAAAATGATCAAGGTTGATTAAGCCGTAACACAGAGGTACAGGTAGCTCCTCAGGGTCATGGATTTCATAAAATATTGAATTGTTCACCGACCATGTGAGACCACAGTAAGTTTAACAGTCACCAATTTATTATTAAATATTAGGGCATGTTTTAATGAGTAATGAAATTGTCAAAGTTTATAAGGATGATTTGCTGTTTCTATAGAACTCTGATCTTCATCGGCACCACTTCTGTTCCATCTCTTTTCCAGCTTGATTTTCCTGTCCAGTGTGCAGGGTGACGGGGATTTTGCTCAAGTGCAGAATTGCAGACACCATTGATATGACATGGCACACCATCAACAGCTAGCACATCATGTACTGTCGCGCCATATGAATGGTTAGATGCCCCATCAACTGCATTAATGCTATGAATGAATGCAAAAGTCTGACACGTTTGCCATTTTCGGAAGCAAGTCGATATAAATTAAAGCCACTACAAGACAGACAATATAACCAGGTTGAAAGTAACATTGTGAACAATATATATATATATGATACTTAAGATGCAGAAATTAATAGTTAATCCTTCTTCTCGCATGCACCGCCAGCACTGCACACATTCTACCCAAACATTACACCTTCACCGCCAGACAGTCACATCTTCACTATTTGTCACTTCAAGGTTCTCAGCCTCAATTATTGTATTATTTCTTTTGTTTCTAACAGGTATTTTTAAACTTTTTGTGGACTTCTTGTGGACTGTTGTTTTTTAGGCGCTCTATTGTAAGAAAATTGTAGGTTGCTCTTGCTTTAACATTGTCAATATAAGCTTGTATTTATATTTCTGTTGTGAAAAACGTGTTGACTCTCAATGCCCTTGCGTGTCGATGGTTTAGTAGCAGTTGACTGTGGTCCTTCTGCCTATATGGATATAGCTTTATGAGGTCAGACCTCAGAGGATATGCCTCATCACCTATAGACCTGCAATGTTATGTGAGTTGGATAATGGGTCAGGCAGAGCAAAGTTCATCAGGCTGTGATCCTTCGCTTTGTGCAGATCAGAGTGGGCGAAGAGTCTAGCATCTAAGATCTATCTTTGGTACCCACGCTGGCATAGATTAACTTGTAGCTTCAAGCAGTCATTATTACAGAGGGCCTGGCCTTTTAATAACAGTAAAGGCTTTCATGTTTTACTGACCGTTGTATATGGATATGTTTTCCATTAAACGCATCAGGGCGATGTTAAAACTGGCATTTTAATGTAAAAGTATTGGCTTAGCCACACAACTTGATGATGCCCCATCATAAGACAGTTGTACAATGTAATAAATCTAATGGCTTAAAAAGTTATGAAGCATGTAGGTGAAAGGAAATGTAAATACAATTTTAACTGGTGTTTATCATAAACGCATTGATTAAAAGGATTGATCAACTTATTTGTTCTCCACATTTGCTTGAATTTGATTAATAACTTGTACCAGTTCTCCAGATATTGCTTTTGACATTTTCTGGTGCCATCATACCTGACCCGTGCTTTTTATATTTTATTTTGGAATAAAGCTTGAAGTTTTTAATTGGCACCTGAAATAAAGTAGTTGTTGAGTAGTAGTCTACAGTTGCCAATCCAGCCAGAGATGTTGCCCCTTTCTTGCAGTTCCAGTAACAGTGTTTCCTGCCACTACACCACCAACAGCCTTGAAAAAGGTGAAATGCCCTATAAATGATCTTTGAATGTCACAGTGGTAGGTCTATACATTTGTGCTGGGGAAACCTCTGTTTACGTGGTTGTGTGAGTGCACGCTTTAATGTGTGATTGAAAGGACTGAACACAGCTTCAAATGTCCAGTTCCTCACGGTAGTTGTGTGAGAGTGGTCCATGACACCCGTATCCCTGTAAAGTTTCCAGTGCAGGTGTAATTCCCTGTAAAACGCCCTATAATTTACTGCCCTTTGGGAGCACACTGTCTGAGGGTGTGAAAATCAATAGGATGGCGTAGAGGGAATGGGTACAGTGTCTATGCTCTGCCACACTATGGCAGCAGTTAGGGTAATTCTGTAATGGCAGGGGATTAGGTTCAACTTATCTAACGCTCTATCTGAAACAGATAAATGTTTTACAACACCATCATTTAACCCTTCCCACCCAAACCCTCCCCTGCCCCCAACGTCTCTGAAGGCTGTTCTCAGCGACCACTTCAAGAGCTGAGGTCCATACGGTGGTGGTGGTGGTTATAGTGTGAGTGTCTGCATTTGTGCGGGTGGGGTTCATCCCCTCATCTCCCTGGGTGTGCATTCTGACTCTTAACGCTCTATAACCTTGTAAAGATAGCCCGAGGCATTTTAGCATATAGCTGATGTTCAGAACCCCCCAGTTGTTTCCAAGGGAAGCCATGCGGAAAACATGCATTGAATCATACAAGATGCTGCATGTATAATGTAGCATACAGCATATCATATAGTCCACTGAATATTATAACCCTAATTCGGTGCACCTCTAAGCATGCAGAGTAGGTAATTTTAGATTATAAAGGAGTGAGATTGATAAGGGTGATCAGAGAGGACGTGGGCTAACGAGAAAGTAGTGGAATGATGGAGGATAACTCCCAGAATCAATCAGACTGCAGAGCCTGGACTTTGTTTCTAATAAAAGGAGGAGTGAAACCTTTGTGTGAATGAGAGCCAGAGTGAGTGAGTGTGATGGTGAGGAAATGGCTGAAGAGGGAGATCCCACGCAGACTTACAGCCCAGTTTGCATGACGTGTCTCAGCTTCAGCAGGGAAACGCAATTCATTCTGTCAGGACGGAGCGGAGAGATCTCATTGTGCCTGCCTGGATTGGCACCAACAGCAATCACTTGTTTCTGATTTATTAGATAGCTAAGGAAATTAATTTTGTTCCAAAATGCATGGTCGGAAATTAGATGGTGAAATTGTGTGAAAGAATCAGTGATTGTTCCACACACTCCCCCCCTCGCTATCCCTCCGGAGGTACTGATAACTGCTGATCTCTGTGACACCATTAATGAAAAACTTATTCAGATTCAGGAAAAAAAACTGTCTTCAGCGATGTTGTAATTAACTTGGCTATCTCTGCAGCCCTTAACGTGATTTGAACCACCCATTAACACCCCCCGTCCCAAAAGGCTGGCCATGAGCACACAGGTCATGACTGGCTACAGACCTTAGGAAGTTCTGCCCTCCATCCTACTTCCTGTTCACATGTCTGTGGAGATTTGGTCCCATATTGAGGCAAAAGTGATTTACGCTGCTGGATTAGCTTTCTAGACCAGCTTAAGGTATCATTCATGCTATCACATCCACTTTAACAGTCTGGTAAATGTTACCAATTGACCAGATGAATTGAAGATATCAACCTATATTGTCACATATACTGAAAGTTGTTTTAGTATAGATGATGTTATCAGTATGCATAATCTAAAACAGTTCAGATGAAATCACTGTGAGTAATACAGGAGCATATGGGACAGCTACATTCACTGTACATCTGCATTGTATTTTAGTAATAGTTTCACAGTATTTGCCGATGTGGTCACACTTAATCATAACCATGTCCATGGATGATCACATTCATTAACTGCCACAGTGTGTATCAGTAGCTAATAGCTAATGCAATCTCAGTGTGAGACGATTGACTGTGGAGAATACCTGTCTCACATTTTCACCCTGTCACATATTTTTTTTTCCGCCATGAATAAACATTATTGCCAAGGCTGTGCAAAATGATCCATGTTAACAGCAGAGTTTAAAATAATGAACAGAACTACTAGTTCATGATGATCGTGCCAGTGTTTGGTATTTTTTCATTGTGTTATGGTTTTGCTATATAACATATCAGGTTGTTCAAAGCCATGGTACCTAAAATGATGTACTTTCATAATTTTGCACAAAGTATAAGTTTGCATTCTACGTGTATCTTGTTTATGCAATAGCATAACCTTTGTGATAATTTGTTTTTGTTGTCCTGCCTTAAAGCTTAAAGGTTGTCTAAAGGATGATTTCTCTAATCCCAATTCTTAAAATAGTGAAAGCAGAGAGAAAACAGCTGTATTTCCACACTGCCTGTCAGCTAGCTGAACATGACAGTATATTCATATTGTTACCCATCTATCTTAGCACTTAGCAAGGTTTTTTAGCCTAATATAATAAGTCTGGTCAAGTTTTTTTTTTTTTTGGACCAATTACCCATGAAAACAGTGATAGGCAGCCGCAAACCTCTAAAATAAGCAACCATACAAAACTTACAGCATCGCACTCTTACAAATTAACACTAATACCTGCTGGATGTTTGATAATTCACTCTGATTCCCCCGTGCTTCTCTCTATTACTCTTTTTCCAGCTTTTTCTCCTCCACCAAGGCTGTTCCACCATTTTCTTAGGATTGAATACAAATTGGTTAAAACACTGATCAGAACTTATTACAAAATGGAGCCTTGCTTAGAGAAAGAAATGGTGCATCACTATGAGAGCGAGGATGGAAGGGGCTGGGGGAGTCTGAATATGGGCTGGGAGCGATGGTGGGTGGGGCTATTAGGGGTGTGCGTATGTGTGTGTGGAGGGAGGGTTTCTGTGGCAGGGATTGGAAAATTAGATTTATTTTTTTCATGGGGTGAAGAGAGGGAGGATGGAGGGGGGTTGCGAGGTTCAGTAATGGCACCTCACTGCATTTTATATATTTACAGATGGAAGAAAATGAAAATGTTTTCTGAATAGGTTTGCATTTAACTCACCCACCTCCTCCCCTCCTTCTGCTCCCGTTTTCGCTGACAGATCCCCAAGGTTATGGCATGTCTGGACATCTAATCAAGCAAAGTCTTGATGTTGAATATGTTGTGCCCCTCATCCCCACACCCTACACTGTTTATCCCATACCTACCATTATATATTCAAGCCTTTGTCCAGTCTCTACTGCACACCCCGCTGTGATAAATGAACACGACCTTGGGAAATAGAAAGGTTGAGGAACAATGATTCCACTTTTTATGAATTCATTTTCTCCCATGTAGCCTGTGTTTAGCAGGTATGGAGGTAATGCTTAACTCACGCCTCATGCCTCAACTCATGTCTAATAAAGGTATGCATTTGGGCATTCAAAATTTTCCAACTCAAGAACGAGGTACAAGCTACATATGTGAGCCATTATGGTCAATTTTAAGCAGTTATGTCTCTTTGTCCCTTTGACCTAAAGGGATCATTTTTGCACCTTGTCAGTAATAATAAAAAGGAACAGCTCCCTTCTGAATTTGGCCCCTTAATTTTTCTAAATGGTTTGATTTTCGGTCATTTTGCATCTATAATTCTCTTTGTGGCTTCTCTGGCCGACATTGGAGGTGCAAAGCATTATATGTTTTGAATTATTTGTCGAAAAACATTGAAAATGTAGTCATGTGAATCTTTCAAAGAGTCAGTGTTGTGTGTTTTTAAAGGACGTGGACAGTTGCAGTTTAAACAGTCGACAGAGAGTGGACAGAGAGTGGACAGAGAGTGGACAGAGAATGTGTTATTGACCTTTCAGTGAGAGAAATGCTCTCTCCTCAACCTCTTCCCTCACAGCAGACTGCAGTATCCATGCATAGCCAGTAGATGGTGTGCCTCCTTCAGGTTTTCTTGGTTTCCACTCACTGAACCTTGCTTGCTCACCCGTGACTTGTGAAAGCGCTGTGGGGAAGGCCTCTCTAACCTATCATCCTGCACCCCCCTCAACACCCCTCTGAGCACCCCTTCCATCTCTGCCATCTCCCCCATCTCCAGTCACCCCCTCCCTCTCCATCCAGGGGGCACAGTCACCGAGGTGGCAGTTCTAACAAGCTGCCGGGGACGGCACTGCTCAAATGAGCCAAATCAAAGAGAAAAGGGTGAGTTAGATAGGTAGCGCCACAGACCCCCTGCAGAGAACAACCATTCTGATGAATATGAAATGAATTTGTATTGCTTGACATGATAAGCCCAAGGATAACCCAGTGCTCAGTCGACATCTTCACCCTGACATCCCTCAGACATTAAAAGATGTGCAGGAAAACAACAACAAAAAATTACTAAACTGTAGCAACAACTGGCCAACTATCCGTGAATTTTTTTGAGGGCTGATTTTAGAATAAGAACATAAGAGTCAGTGAATTGCAAATTAACAGGATTTAGATGTCTGTTATGTTAAGGACAAGGTGAAGTTCTTATCTAACCTCACAACTTATGTTAATGTCCTTCTCTCTGTGAAGGACATGGGACAGGTGGTTGACTTAGACACCACGACACCACCACAGTTTCCTTTTTTTTTTTTTTGATTTGTTGACTGACATTAAAAAAAGAGCGCCTCTGTATCATTTTCTTTTTCTCTTGTCAAGTTCCCATCCTCCTGCCCCCCCGAACCCCAGTCCCCACCCTCACTTCTTCATTCTTCATTTACCCTGCACCTCTCTGATTTCTCATTTCATTTTGTGGTGCGGTTACTATCCTTCTGCATCTTGCATCTCTCTTTGGCTGTCCTCTTGGGGTTTGGGATGAAATGGCGTCAGGTCACTCCACCACAAAAAAAAAAAAAAAAAAAAAAAAAAAAAAAAAAAAAAATAAAAATAAATTAAAATAAATAAAAAAATAAAAATGTAAAAAAAAAACCAAATTTTGTAAACCCCAAAAAAGAGA
>JAQMCX010000001.1:14846101-14871986 GCA_029814765.1 Acanthurus leucopareius | reverse complement strand
TAAAGTCGGTTCCCTGGTGCTGTGCTGTTTGTGGTTATGTGGTTCTTTAGCTGCTAAGGAGAGGTGCAATTGAATGCAAGAGGATGATAAATCACTCAGTAGACCTCTGAACAATTTGTCCCTCCCACTTCTAAAATGATGGCTACGCCCCTGCCTGGGCCCACCTTCGACCATTGTTGTGGTGCCACATCCAGCAGACATGGTTCCACCTCCTGCAGCCATGACTCTCTTGCCACATGTGGGCCCACCTCCGATGTACATACCTCCGCCTCCATCACTCTTGGACCCAACTTTGACACATGCAGCCCCTCTTTCAGCATCCCCAGTTCTTACTCCCCTACAGGCAGGTACAGTCTGCATCCTGCACCACTGGCATGGACCACTGCTTGTGGCCATCTCCAAGTCTCCAAGTCCTACTTCTGCAACCCCTTTCACATGTCAATCTGTCGTATACTGTACACCACAAGCTACATTTCCTTGAGGCTCAGGTGCTCCCAATCCAACATCACCTCCGGCTACTGCTCACTGGGGGTTTTGAAATCTGACAATGGGCAAGCAACAAGCCTGAGGTCATAGAACATCTCCCCGCAGAGGTTCGGTCACAAAGCAGTAAGTTATGGTCATCTCAAGTTAGCAGAGACCTCCAGGAGCCCATGCTTGAACTCTGCTGAGAATGTCTCCGTAATACCCTGGGTTATGAACCTCGTCCTGTTCAGACAGTAGTGTCCACTCTGCAGCACATTTCAAAGTGCTAGCCTGCCAGTATGATCCCCTGGGATACACTGTGCTATTCAAGGTGCTAATCCAGGATGTATGGAAAAAGAGGACTGGCTGGGATGATCCTATCTAACCTCGAAGTCTGGCAGACCAAGGGATTGCCTTGGAACAGGAGCTTCTCCACCTGCCTCATGTGGAGCTGCCAGGATACTACATGCCTCCACATGCTGATACTCCAACCTCCATCCTAGAGTTTCACACAATTTGTAATGCATCTGAGTGAACGTATGGTTCTGTTGCATGCATGCACACTGTACATGACCATGAGTGGATTCATGTGACCTTGGTGCTTGCCCGGCCCATGTAGCACCAAAGAAGAAGTCAACAAGGTCACACCTTGAGCTGAGTTCTACCCTCACTGGTATGGAGCAAGCAAAACTTCTCGAGGCACAACTCACCATCCCTATCCAACAAGTCATTCTCTGGACTGACTCAACTCCTGTTCTGTGCTGGATCAAATTTGAATCCTGTCGATGCAAGGTTTTCATGGGAGCCTGTATCACAGAGATCCAAAACCTGACAGACGCTGAGGGTCACAGGGTCTATCTCTGGAGGCTCTAAGGCTCCCATATTGATGGCAACGAGGCCCAGAGTTCCTCCATCATCCTCCAGAGCAGTGGCCAACCATGCTTGCAGCAAACCCAGAACCTGATGACGCCCAGCTGAAGAAGTGTGCCTTAACCGGAAACATCTCCCTTGACCCTGCACCACAGAACTTATACAGGCTGCAGCGCAGTCCTTACATGGGGCGGCTGACCCTGGCACCAGCCCTACCTGTGAAACCACCAACTACATAAGGGCGGAGAAACTCCTAATGCAACTGTGGAGGGACTCTTCTCCTACTGCACATTGTACTTGTTTTCTTTTATTATGCACACCTATGTATAATTTTCAGTTTGTGTTTGTAAATTTTGCTGTGTCACAGGCTGTGCTAGCTTAATTGATGAATGATTCCAAGTAGTTGGTTACGGATAGAGAGCTGTGTCTCCATGTTTGTATGTGAGGTTTGAGAGATGTAATGGTGAATCTGTGTAGGTTTATAGGAATTGAGTGTTAAGATTTTTTTTTTGTTTTATTTCAGAGCCACATACAGTTTTGATCTTTGTTGTAAACTCCCTGCATTGGAAATGAAAGTGTCCTCTCAGACCTGATTCTCTGGCTGGAATAAATTTGTCCATAGCTGTCCAACCAGCATCACCGATGTTTCCATCCTCACACACAGCCAAGCCATACCTTTCATTCACTACACAAAAATTTTTCTAAATTCAAGTTTTCACAAATGCTGACTTCAACCAGTAAGACAACATCTTACCAAAAACTGCACTTTCCTGTTGTTTGGTCGTCAAACAAATAGTTAAAAAACAAAACAAAACAAAACAAAACAAAACAAAACAAAATAAAATAAAAAACAGTTTAATTTACCACATTAAATGGAAAAGCACTTTATTGCAACAGCCTTCATCCAAATCAGAGTTCCCGTAGAGTAATTAAAAAATAGACTGAAATTGCTTGTGTGTGTTCACAGGATCTACAAAATCTAAAAGACCATTCCTGGTAAAAGACAACACCTCCTTAGGAGACAATGATTTTAAAAAGCCAAAACTAACAAGGTACAATATCGCACAAGGTCACTGTGACCTAAAAATAAGTAAGACCACATTGAGCTTTGACTTAAAAAATTTAATTAGTTCCAAAAGTATGTTTGCTCCATATTAGAAAAAAACCCCCTCAATGCTTTTTTCAGATATTGTGCTCACAAGATTTCCCCCTTTCACAGTGACCTTGACCTTTGACCTCCAAAATGTAGTCAGTGCATCCTTAAGTCCAAGTGTTGGTTTGTGCTATATTTGGCAAAAATCCCTTAATGTGCTCTTGAGATATTGCATTCATGAGACATAAGGTTGCAGCAGTGTTTGACCTTTGACCTCAAAACTCAAATCAATTCATACTTGAGTCCAAATTAGAAGAAATTCCCTTGAGGTTTTCCCAACATATTGTGATAAAAATGGGCCAGAAGAATTTAAGGTCACAATAGCAATAACAATAACCTTGAACTTCCGAAATCTAATCAGGGTTAGCACTGTCCTGGATATGCACCTTGCCTCATGTAGTGAATAGCACAGTTCCTGAAATAGCCAACCACATTCACAAGTATGACATGAACATAAAGCTGCTGTGACCTTCACCTTTGACTTTTGCCTTCCAAAATATAATCAGCTCATCCTTTAGTCACAGTGAACAATTGTGCAAAGTTTGAAAAAAAGTCTCTCAAAGCCCTCTTGAGATATGCATTAACAAGAAATCTGGATGGACATACGGAAAGACAGACATACATATGGATTGACTGAAAACCTGGAAATATAATGCCTCCGGCCCTGGCTGTCGCTGGCACAGAAACTTCTAAAGGCATAGAAACTTCTAAGTGCCCACCCCTCCATCCAAAAAGGAAAATACTTTGTCCTCCCCAGAACTCAAAATTAAATCAAAAAGCCTCCCCCTGACTAAATATTGAATGGCTCCTTAACTGACCTTTTAGTAAGCGCCTTGTCTTTCAACCACTAATCAAAGCAGATCAAAACACAATTTGTCCCTCTCTGTTGACAACTTTAGGCCTACACACTTTTCCAACCCATAGATAGAGTTGATACTCATGAAAGAAAAAAGAAATGGAGAAAAATGTGCCTGAAAAAGAGAAAAAAAAGGCTTGACCCAGAGAGTTTATTTTGCAGTGCAGAGATTTTCTTTTGCCACTGGTAAAACAGCTAAGGTCCTCCAAAGCCATGAAAGTTTTTTTTAGTTTGCTCTGTGTGTAGTGTATTTGATAAAATAAGTGGCATCAGAGGGTGTTGGGTATTAATATTATTGTGCATTTAATTCATCTATCATAAATGTAATGTCTCTTACCAGCCAACTCAACTAGATAGGCTACTCATTTGTGAATGAAACTTCGGGCCATACAGTTAGATTGTCTTTCCAATCATTCAAATGATATAAACAGTAATCAGCATCAACAGCAGTCTGTTTATTCTTCTCTGTACTGTTCCCCCGATGAAGTGAATTCTCTTGCAGTCAATATGCAGTCTTTGGTGGATGCGGCAGAGCCTTTTTGGGTACTCCATGGGAATTTGCGTCATGTCAATAATGTCAGGAAATCAGACATAATCAATGCGAGGTCGCCTACTACAGATGAGGTGACATGACTAGATCATTTTACCCTGTGTAGTTCAGTGTTATTCATTCATCTATTATGCCAGTGCAGCATCGTTTCACTTAAATGAATTAACCACCTTAGCTGGCTAGCATAATCAAAAATCAGCTAACCTTGTATTTTCTTTCTTTACTAACAGAGATGAAAATGAAGAGAGGGAAAGCTCTACAAATGAAGCTCAGCTTTTGGAGGGAAACTGCAACACAACAGGGAAAGGAGAGTGACAAGAATATATCAAGGAGAGTGTCCTCCTTAATAAATCCATGGATGAGAGAGGTACTGTCAGCAGTTCACAGGATTAGCATTATATTCCTGTTAAAACTGAAAATTGGTTCTCAACTGATTTCACCTGGTTAAATATATACAGAGATGCTTTTGTAATTGCCTAATTACAGCGGAATCTATGGGCTCGATTTAACAGCAGCATGTACTGTACTGCAGCATACACTTTGGTAGCAGTGACAAGTAAGAATACAAAGAAAAAGAGTAGCGTAGAGGATAGAAGTGAGAGAGAACAAAGAGAAGAGGGTGGAGAGAGAAATTAACAGAGAGCATATAATGTTGAAGGCAGAGATACAACATATATATGAGAGAGAAGGAGAAGATGAGGGAAAGCAGAGAGACAGTGAAAGATGCTGAAAGAAAAAGCACAGAAGACTCATAGGACACAGAGAGAGAGACCAGGCAAGCACAGCACTATAGGACATGAGATGCACTGGGGCACACATTTTTTTTAGGATATGTAGTGGAGGAAAAGTCAAAGTCTACAGAACTACAGAACTACAAATACTCCAGTACAGGACAGATACTCCCAGAAAACATCTTCGTGCAGGTGGCTGTGAGACAAGAGCCAGGGATCCTCTACCGAGTGTCACACTGAAAAGAAATAGGCTACTACAGAAATGATCAATAACTTTACACACCAAAATCAGATCATACATCAAGGGTCTCCTGTTGGTCATATTACAACATTTGGTCTGAATTAATATGACTTTACACAATATGGGGGAAATTTTGATTTTTAAAAAAATCCAAAAATTAAACTTAAAATAACTAAAATAATTGAAGTGAGATTGTTTGCAAGTGTTACCAGTGCCATCATCTGCAGCATCCTTTAGTAAAAATGACACAGCCTGTACTGTTTTGTATTTAACTAAAGGCAGTAAATTAGATTTAGATTACTACACCCCCTGTAGTAATCTGAATGATATTGAAAATTGTTACATTAGGGGATTCATTTGGCCAACAGGCCTACATTTACTTTTATACTCTAAGTATATCTAAAAGCAAGTACTTCCTTAGATTTACTTAAGTAGAGATTTTAATACCGTTCATTTTTGTCTTAAATTTATACTTTTACTTAAGTAAAGCATTTAAATAGGCTACTTCCTCCACCACTGACAGCATCAGCACCAACACAGCAGTTTTGAGCACGGTGTCAGAGCTTTCGGTTCATAAGTCCTGCAATCTGCCGTTGCCTCAGCCCCCGAAGTATTTAGTCTAGCCCTGCATTTATCCCCCTTAGAACTTGTATTCTGAAGTATGTGACGAAACGGAGCGGATCCTAACGTGAAACGTCAGAGAAAAAGACATAGCCTACTACTGCTAATCGTAAGATGCAGGCCATTGCATTGATGTTGCTGTTTTAAAATCATTTGAGTTATTTTAATTGGGCAGAATTATCTTTTGTGTTTTTTCTCACCTCAGCAAAGGTGGAAAAACATAAGGGCCTTACAACTTTCTGTAGTCTTCTTTATTAGATTTTTACCATAACCTCCTTTTCCCCATAACTTCTTATTGATGTAGTCTAATTAAAGTCAGGAAGGGTTGAATAAGCTGTTAGTCCACCACAAATTATTCTGGGCAAATAAATCAAAGGCAACTGGACTCGGTAATTTGTGTCCAGTTGTCTTCGACTTATTTGCCCAGAATAACCATGACCTAGATGAATGAGAACATTCACAGATATTTCCACCACAAATATTCTTCCTCAGGTAAAGGTATGTGTGTATGTGCAGTGTTATGTATGTTTTATTAAAAAAAACTTTTGATGTGAAGATGAAATGTTGTCAGCAAAGTGTGTTCAATTATGTGAGGATAAAAATACTTGTTTGCACAAGAATTCACCCAATCTGTTTCAACATTTAGTATATTAATTTCTGGCAGTAGCTGAATTTTTACAAACCTACTGAGCGAACAACCACAAATTCTCAGTGGGGTTGAGTGTCAAACAGGGTGTTTAGTCTAGTGGCAAACAAACAAACAAACAAACATTGTTTTTGAAGAATACATGCTTTCTGCTAATTTTAGTGTCTCTCATTTGTCCTTTGACAGTCTGGCTAAGATGTAATGTGAGAATTTTTAAATGGAAACTCTTTTCATAACTCCATAATTTGTTGTTATCATATTAATATATTCACATATTTATCTATTTTAATAGTAGCATAAGGGGAGTACAACATCATTTCATTGTACAAGCATGTATTGTAAAATGTCAAAGGACATCAATTACAGTACTGTTCCTATTAAGAGGTCACATACTGTGTACAGATTTTTAGTTTAAACTGCACTTTAACTGCATTATGAGAGTTCAAGAGTATATGGCAATGTAATAACACAGACTGAAAGACATGAAACTGTTGCCACTCCAGGAGTTGAACCCTGGTGTCCTGGGTGAAACCTGGAGTCTAATTAAACTTTCCTTAGATTATACAAGACCCAACTGAGATTACATAAAACTTGGTCAAGAGATTTGATTTAGCAATTCTTGAACTGATAATATGAAAGTAAGTCCATTTTCAGAGAACAATCACATTTCTTTTAGGTTTTAGTAATTTAGTTTGTTTCATTGTTTAAAAATCTAAATTAATTAGCAGAATGTTTAGACAGAGACTAGAATGGTTTAAATCAAAGTGTAATGCTATTTGTTAGTTTTATAATTAAGAGCCTATTGGTGTTTTCAGACTATTGTTTTCACCAACCTTAAGCCAACAAGAGTTGTACACTAAAGCCTACAATCCCAATAATTTTCCATCAAACTGCCTGCATGTGGCGGTAACGCGCATAATCATTTAACTCTCATAGATATGAATGAGCGGGCACGCGCAGCTCTATCGGGCCGATTGAAGGCTTTGAAAGTATTCGGGAGCACGAGACTCTGGTGCGATTACAGTGTATTAATTATTACTTGTGGGTGGATGGAGCATTTGTTTAGTATCGACCCTGGTTATTGTTAAAAAATCATTCATCTTTTCGATGGCCTGGCTTGGGTTAGGCGTTTTAGGCCTCTGCAGATCAAGCCCAGCTGTTACAAAACCGGCTTTTTGTTTGCTAACACTACCCGATTATCATGCTATACGCTGAATCATTTCTGAAGGCGTTTAATATAACGTTATATAAGCCACTATGTGTGTTAATTAGGCCACTGGGCTAACAGTAGTGTCACTGTATGTTTCTGACCAAAGAGGATAAGCATTTTTTTTTCAAAATAAATATAGCCTGCCCTACACTATGCTTTCATGGACAGCACGTGAATTAAATTGTAAGATTTCTATGGGAGTAGCCTCTGCGCGCCACTAACCCTAGCGTTTCGGTCATATTATTTTTTATGGCATAATATAAGCTTGGGTAACAACACAGAGACACATGACATTAGAGAATGATCGTTTTAAAACGACGGTGCGACCCACGTATAGCCTATTTAATAAGATAACATAAACGTATTTTTCCAGATATTTTTAGAGCTAAAAGTTTATGTTTTGTACGACCGACTAAAAGTTTGTTGGCTAACAGTGTTGAGGCCTGTCTACCTCTGCCAATGCCAGATCGCAGGCACTGGTGTAGTAGCCCGTTTCGGCTGCTTGGTGGCGGCAATGACAAGGACTGGAAGACAGAAGGAACTATTTCTTTTAGGCCTCTATTTAGCCTTTTTCACTTTTTTTACAGTCAGGAAAGCAGAACAAACAGGTTAGCTATTATGCACCATTGAGTTTTTTTAACCACTTTTTAAATACAAAATAAACAATCAATAAACTAGACAGTAGAAATTATGAATGCAAATTAAATCGTTAGGTAAATAATATTTAAAATAATATTTAATATAGATAACTGTTTGAAGGAATGCTTTTTACAAGTATAGGCAGAGAGCTTTTTCATCTCATTTTATAGGATAGTATTCTTAAGACTTTATTAGCCTATTCCTCTTGCATCCTTAGGGTTAGGGTTACTTACTTGCGTCTTTCAAGGACCTATCTTTTCCCTTACTTTCCTGCTTTCTTTCTTTAATTTTTACCTGAGTGATAAACAGGCCAACGCTACTGACCCTTCCTTTGCGATGACTTACAACAAATTCTGCAAGAAAAAACACTGAATAATTCATTGTTTCGTTTGTGAAATTATTCTTTTGCTCTAATCGTTAAAGCTTTTTCATAATTCACTGAGAGCTACTTGTTCTGTCGGATGGGAAGGGGTGTATTTAAAGTATAGGCTGCAGATCGACATTTTAACCTGTCATCATGTTTTTTTTTTTTGTTTTTTTTTTTCAAAATCATTTTTTCCTTTAAATAAAAGTAGATTACAAATATTGAAACAAAGATTAGAAATGGATCCTGAATTAGTGAAAACACACCACAGTTTTATATACCAAACAATCTATATTCCAAATAAACCACTGTAAATCAGATTGTCCCCATCATTTCTCCAGTTTGTTTAAATGTTGGATTGTGTTTTCATTTTTCTTTCGTTTAGCTGGTTTTGCATAAAAAATGTAAATTATATTGATTACAATTTATTATTAGCAGTTATTAGACCCTCACATTGAGGTCTCACTTTCCTATTGGCCAGCTATATTTAGAAAAATAGTGTTGTTTTCTTATCTTACCTACATATCTGTGAATGTTCTTATTCATCCAGGTCATGGTATGCAAATCAATCGAAGGCAACTGGACTCAGTAATATGTCTGTGAAGACCTTTCGCCTGTTATCCAACTGGGCTCAGTAATATGTCTGTGAAGATGTTTCGCCTCTTATCCAAGGGGCTTCATCAGACTAGCCTAGTCTGATGAGCATTGTCTTCGATTTATTTGTAATGCATCTGTGTTTGTGCTAGATTTCTTTGGCTCTAATAAAATAGCCTTAAATTATTTTGTGAGAGCTCAAAGTAACTGATTTCTAAATTAATTTGTCTTTTCAGTTAGTTTTGGTGTTGTCCACTTGTGACTGAAAAGTTTTAATTTGGTTGATGTAGTTCTTGTTCTTTATTTATATTGCAAAATTGTGCATTAATTCTGGACCGCAGTGCTTTCACTTGTGTGAAAAATTTCTAATCATTAATCACAACCGATGTAATACCCAGTAATAAAACTTCTTGTATCAAGTTGAACATAACCACAGTTTGATCACTGAAGTATTCTCAAATGTATAATAAGAACTGTGAGTTATACAGGTAAGAAGAGTAAGAAGGTGCACTTACTCAAGTAGTTCAGTAAAATTTTGTATACTTAAATTTACTAGAGTATATCCACTCTAAGTCACTTGATAGGCTACTTCTACACCAAAGCAATTCATCAGAAAATACTGTCATCATTATTCCCCTACATATAACAGACCAATATTTAGTTACTTCACGGAAAGTAATGTTAGAAGTATCATGGTCTTATACAATATTTTGAAGTAGAGGTGGTTTTGCATTTTTATGGGTCAGTAACAATACATTATTTGTTTATAGATATAATAACAATGCTCAATCTTAATTCTGTACTTTCACTACTTTAAGTAATATTTTTAACACAGGTGCATTTGTGCCCTGTCATAGCTGGTTTATCAGCATGTCTTAAGCATATTGGAGCATACAACGCTTATAAATCTATCAAACTGAAAACAGAATTTTTCAGCTTTTTTCCAGGGTCAGTCAGTCACTTAAACAAGAATGACTTTATGGGTGAAAAACTTTCAGACAAAGCCTGGGCCTATTTAATATATTTCCAGCTTATATTGATCTTATTCTCATAACTATAAAAACAAATACCCTGTTGTATCCCATACTTTCCACTCTTTTTAGGTCCTTTACATTTAAAAGTATAGAGCAGTTCATTAACCATCCATCGAGCACACCTCACTTTTGAATACCTTCAAATAAAGGTAAAAATCATAGTCATTTACCTTGAAAACTACAATGAAACATGGCTAGGCTACTCTTACCTTTTGCAGCAACATCCGAGCAATTGCCTCAAGGATCAAGGAATCTCAGTTCTTAGGTTCCTACAATGAATTCAAAGAGAAAGGTCACTTGTCTTCATCTGAATGAAGAATGCTTTTACACATATTGAATTTATATATTGTTATGATTGTTTATTCCCTTGATTGTTTAAGCTTTACTGTGCAGAATGATGCAGTGCAGTTCTTTTTAAATATCCATCTGCTAAAGGGACATAATTTCTGTTCATACCTAAATTTTAAGTTTAAGACTTAAATGCACTAACAAGATTTTGATAATAAGGATGAAAACAAAACTAGTTTAAAAATCAAAATAGCTTCAGCTTACACATGTGGTGTGAAAACCTGCAACCCCAAGATCTATACACTGAGGAATGAGGATCAATTTCAGGGCAGATGTTATGTCCAGCTGCTAAAATGAGGAAATATTAATAATTCTTACTAACAGATTCTGAACATTACAAGTAAGGTTGAGTAAATATGATAAAAAAATATATACATATCTGGTAAACTGAATTTTACAAAAGTAGGCACCAAGACACAACCTGTAAGCTGATGCCATTCCTATGGCAGAGACATTCACTTTTCTTTCATATTTTCCACACTTTTCCACCTTTTGGATGTGTAATTAATTTATGCAGTTTTAAATCCAGAGCTCCCCTGCTTTTTGACAATTTTATTCCCAATAAAACAAAATAAGGTAGAGACAGTAGGGCCTTGTATGAGACTTGCTAAATACAATAGCAGTGCTAAACCAGTATAAATACAGAACCACATTTCTATATTTGTTTATGTTTGTTTGTTTTTTTACATTAATGAAATCATTCAACTTTAAATTCAAATACATTCAAAGATATCAAGTGATCCCAGAGATTAATAACACTTAAAAGTGATTGCTTAGAGCTAGGGCTGTCAGTCGATTAAAATTTTTAATCGCAATTAATCAAATCAGTCTCCTGAGCTAACGTGCGATTAATCGCAAATTGATTGCATTTTTTTTTTTACCCTACTCTATATGTAACTTAACAAGATATTTATTGCGTTTCTCATACTCTAGGAAAAGTTGGAGAGGACAATAATAATTCCTTGGCCATCATGTGGCATTTAAGACCGGACGTGCTCCGGTGGTAACTTAGTTCACATTTAAAATAAATACAAATTACTTTTGTTTTGACCAGAGGACCATCGGGCAAAACTTTAAAGCTAAACTTTCCGTTTAAAAGTCCCTTTTCTGTATACATTTCTGCTTTGTAACCGTTTGCAATGTTATTTTAGCGCCACTTCCTGAAACTACGGGAGCTGGCAAGGCACAGACCGTGCGTGCGTTAATCGCACGTTAAAAAAATTAGTGCCGTTAAAAGGAGTTTGAGTTAACGTATTATTAGCATCTTGTTTACTCTACCTGCTGGTGAAGATTATGTAACATAATTGAAAACTTGTGATTTATTGTATAAGGACTTTTAATGAATAAGGTTAATTGAAACTTTTGTTGTCTAAACTGTAAAGAATACAGGAACATGCATGCATTTATTAGAGCTACAATTTGGTGGTGTGAACCAGATGAGGAAAGCATGTGTAATGAACTGAGATAGACTGTAGACTGAGATCTCTATGTTCATGTATCTGCTTAAACTCTTCCTCAGACTGTTAATTGATTATCATGTTGAACAGATTCATTTTCTGAACAACTAAAACAAAAAACAGAAAAAACCTATTTGTTTTAAATCATACATTATAGAAACACCAATGGCACAAAATGAGAAAAGGTAAAATGAACAAGTCACATTCAGACTTAAACATTGTGTGTCTGCAGTGTTCATTGTGTGTCTGCAATTCCCAGGTCTTCAATATTCAGGTCTGTTAGTCTAGTGGCAAACCTGATCCAGATCCTGTTACTATTCTTATTTAGCAAATATGAATGAGAAGCATTTTAACCATGCAATCAACACGTTTGAACAGTGGGCAGGAGCAGTGATCACACAACATAACAAGCTCTTCTTTTCTGACATTTCTCAAAATATCACAGAAGGATTAGTGAAAAAAAAAGAATTAATTGAGAGAAATAACTGCTGGATGCGTCTTGATGTATAAATAAGACTATTACTTGAAATTACCTTGATTCATGTTGGATTTATGTATGCGGGTCTGAAACTTTCTAATTAAGGATTTTATATTAAATAACAAGGATGCCAGTGTGCTGTATGAGCAGTTCTGTGAAGTTTGCTGACCTGCTCCAAGTTACTACAAAGTACATTTTATGGTCTGTATTATGTACCCAAAATGGAAATCAGTTGTCAAATTGTCAAATGTTCTTTTTTATAATGAGATGAATGCATCTAATTATTTGGTTTAGAGGACTATTTTACTAAATGAATCACTTTTTCCTTCTTCAGCAGCCTCATCATCACCATACATTAAGTTCTTTTCCTTCTGGTTTGTTTTTGTAGGAATGCTTTGAAAGTACATACAATGTCATCTAATTGTAGACTCTGGAAGAGGAACACTGTGCCTAAGAATACAATGAATTAAAGAACTGAGATACTGTTCAGAAGTTAAGGACTTTTGACCTTTTCAAAACAGGTATTTTACAGTTTCTAATTGATACATGGCTATTGCTCCTCTTGGATCTCTCTTTTTTTTTAAATCATAACTTTAGAAGAAAATTATTTATGGAATCTTATGCCCCCTCCCTGGTGACTTTTTTCTTGCATCAGCCAACACTTATACATCCTTCACAGAGACTGAATCATAAGACCCTATTATGTATAATCAATAAAAAAGCCAAAAATTCTGGCTTTTTGTTTTTGCTTTTCCCTTACTGAACAACACCTAGATATCATAAAAATACTTTTCCACTGCAGTGGCCCACATTTGCTATTTATTGTTCATCTTGTCAAGGATCTTTAAAAAATGTTTGTAAGGCTGATGTCACACCATATTTTTCTTTTTGACTAGAAATAAAAATTGGTTTGTCTCATAACACCTACCTGCATTGTTCTAGGCTCCTAGCTTGAAGTTGAGACCCACAAAAGGTTATTCAAAGGTGATATGTGTTGTGAACTTAGTTCTTACTGGTGAAATAAATATTGAAAAACAGCTCAAAAACAGATAGTCTCCCTTTCAGATAGGGTTTAGTTATTTCCAAAAAACAGTTGGTGGCCTTTTTTTTCATTTCTAAAATGGGAGCAAAAGGAGTTTTTGTTGGGGACTGTTTGTAGCTGTATACTCATTTGTTGCTTTAGTCACTATTTTGAGCACAATACAGTGTATGTAGGATTGAGTAAAAACAATTGGCACTGTGCCCGTTTAAGGTAATGAAGGAACAAGTCATCTATTGCATCAGTGTGCCTAACAGATGTGTTTTGGACAATTTTATTCAGTAGTGTGGCTCAATGAGACAGAGAAATACGACATATCAGGCTTTGATACACACATAGTACTTGTTAGATACAATTAGTATTGATTTTGTTCTTTTACAATATTATGACAGTAAGAAAGTTGTACAGTATCAAATCATATCAAGTATACAGTGTTTGTGTTTTTTGACTTTCAAATAAACCAAACCAAAGCAAACATAGACATTTTAAGTAATATAATATTATATGTACCATGGTGATCCAAGGAGGACAGAGGATAAAAGAGACAGCCAGAAAAGAGGAACATGAACCTATTTGCATTTTGTGTGGTAGTTTGTCTGGTCCTCCTGCATTCCTGCCTAATTCATCCTGTTTCTTCACAGCCTTTGACCTAACCCCTCCCCAAAAACACACACACTCACTCCCTTGCATGCACACTCGCACACATGTAAGTGGTCTTATTATGGTGGCCATGGTGGCCATGTTAAGGAAGTGGATAAGTACAATAGAAGTCAATTACTGAGTTCTCTTTCTCAGTTGTAAATGCAGAGTAACAATTTAGTTGCAGTGGTCAAGTACAATGCTTAATTACAACTTTGAGTTACCAGTACTTAACAAGAATATTTCCTGTTTAATTTACCTTTAACTTCAGCTTCATTATATTTCAGAGTTAAATATGAAACTTTCCACTCCTGTAACTTAAATGACCTGTTACCCTAAGGATAATACAAGGATAGTTATAATGTGTGGTTATAGATTAAACAAGAGCAATCTAATACTATAAAGAATAATTAAAATCTGGGGAGTTGCAATGATTAGCTGATTTACTGATTCATCAGCTAACAGAAAATTCACCATCAGCTGTTTTTCAAGCAACATTGCACACATCAAAACAAGCTTCTTGAAAATGAGGATCTGTCACTTTTCACTTTGTTAATATTTGGATAATTAACTGTAAACACAAAGCAAGACATTCTGAGACATCTGCTTGGGCTCTGGAAAAGCATTATGGCCAGTTTTCATTGTTTTATAATATATTGCTGAAGAAAACCATTTGCCGATGAATCAATTGTGAAAATAATCTCCACTTGCATATTAAAACAATAATTCATCAATGTAATAGTACAACATTCACAGGGAGCTATTCTGCTTTACTTTGCTTTTTTTAATTCTTCAAGTCCCATGGATAATATGTATATTTTTTGCAATTCTTATTGCTGGACATTTACTTTCAATGGACTGCTTCTACATCTTAAAATGCATTTTTACTTCAATGAAAGGTCTGAATACCTTCTCCACTGTTACATTTTGTGGCTTTGTGCAATATCCCAGATCTTTTTGTTAACATGCCATTGTCATACTCAGCCAGCAGTTTAATGAAGCTAAGAAGCAAAAAGCATTTCCATTCCACCCAGTGCAGGAAAAGCTAAAAACAACATACTTTGTTACATCTAAAGATTGTATAATCTAGATAAACAATTCACAGTTTTAGTTCAGATCAAGAGAGGCACTGCAGTTTAACACCCACTATGGGCTAGAGATCCTTGCAACAACAGTTACATTATGCCCCTGTCAATGTTGATACACTGTTTCAGTTAAAGGATGGGAGGTTACTGTTTCTGAGGCGAAATTGAGCACTGGAATTTTTGTTTTCAGCTCCAAAGAACCTAAGCTTAACCGTAGCCATTTAGGTAATGTCATGACGAATAACTTCCATGGCAGGCATCATATTTATCAAGAGGGGTGGGTGTGCTAAGCTATTTAATTAGCAGTGGATGCCTTGTAACCTAAATGTATTTTCTTCCAGCCAGACCCTCGGTTACTAGTATTCAAGAAAGGGGGTGTAGGCCGAAGTGTGTCATGGCAGAATGATCGTTACGTCCAGAAATTGTCCGGTCGTAGATTTAACTGTGGTCTGTCACTACGGAGAGGCCATTTTTTTAACCCTGCGAGCACAAACGAATGGGTAGCCAGTCGTGTGGCGTTAAAGCTCCAGTAAGGTACAGAAACTGCACCGACTCAAGCACAGTAATGAATGGAGCGCGTGCAGTACGGAATTAGGGGTCTCTGCTTGTGTGCCTATGCGCGCGCACATGAAAAGCTACACACGACCTCATCTGGTGAATACCCTGGGATGAGAGGAGGATACCCCCTCCCCTTCCTCTTCTCTCTAACCTACTCCAAATAAACCACGTGGTTTCCTCTTTGCAAGCGAAAAAAAGAGATAAAAAATAAAAAAATAAACGTGAATTAGAGTCGGTGGAGGGGCGTCACCTCTCTGTCGGCGGCAGGAGGATAGCTGGAATAGGGAATGGTAGAAAACTAGAGAGAGAGGGAGGCGGAGAGAGAGGAAACATTTTCCCGATCTGATCCCGCCATAGTTTCCCCCACTATTCCACCACAGACCCATCATCAAATCCATCCAGTACAACCCACCTCCTCCACAGTGCGGTAGAGAGGCCAGAGGCTGCTGCTTTACTCGTCTGCTGGGGCCGATTACAAGTCAAGGGATTTTATTTCTTCTCCTGCTCCACTTATTTAACTGGATTTACACCTGAAATCAACGTTATCATCTGCTTTTATACTTTTCACATCTCGGTTTTAGTTTTAGTTTGCCGCCGAAAAATTACATGTGTTTTGTTTTGTAGCCCACTCTTAAAAAAAAAAAAAAATAAAAAATATATATATATATATATATATATATATATATATACAGGATCATGGAAAAAACCCACCATATTGTGTCCTCCGCCATCATGCAGCTTTAGTCTGCCACTTCCTCAGAGCACATTCAAACATGTGTGAATGAGCATGCACACGCACACGTCCGGACACGCGCGCATGCACGTGCTTACACATCCTCGTACACTCATGTGGTTGCTGCACACTTCATTTAACACATACAGATGCAGTGCTTTATGGTTTTCCTAAAGCCAGAAAACAAGGAAGTGCACATTGATTGTAAAAGGCTGTGTTATCATTTATGTTCACAAATGCTCCTGGCATGGAAGAAGAGCCATTGAAATTGCTCAGCCAAGAGAAGGGAATAGGAAACATTGTGTATAATAACGTGAATGGTAATGCGTCAGTTTATGCCCCTATTTCGTCTTTTTGTGTGCACTCTTAGAACCCTGAACCTAGATTTCATAATGATTTTACAATTTACGAAATGTAATGCATACAGAAATACAATATCTGAAATGTTTTCTCTCCTTTCTTTTCTTTCTCTTGGTGTTTTCATGCTTTTTCTGAGTTTAAAGAATAACACAGTGAATATTTACCTGCAGTACTCAGCCTTTTATTTTCTGCAAGATGTTCTTTGAGTAGATTTCCATCTGAGAGAACTCTGCATAGTTATCTAAAAGTAATGGAACGTGCTTGTATACCAAGAGCTCTCTGAAAGTCCAAAAAGCCTCTGATACTGCTTGCAGAAAAACCTCTAATACAGCTTGGATGCAAATGTCTCTTGGTGCTTTCACCGGTAATCTATTGTGTTGTGTTCTTCCAGTTTAGAAAGTGTCAAATTGTTAGAGATATATCAGTATTTATGTATAGAAGTATATGTTTGCAAAAAAAAACATTTTTCTAGACAGTTTGTATATGTAAACATATTATGATTTTTAGTGAAATTATTTGTGTCCCAAATTTATCAAAATAAAGACGTGAAATTAAGAAAAAGACACACAGGAGAAGTTACAGATGAAGTTCATTAGTAAGGCTGACATTAATGCTATTTTTAAATGAGAGACACTAAAATCCCTCTTCTCCTTTATTTTTTCCTGTTTTCTCCTTTCTTGGGAAATTGTTTAGTGGACAAATTTAAGAGATAAATATCTCTCAGGTCTTCGCACCTGCCTTATTGACCTTGTGACAGTGCTTCTGAGCCTGTGTATTTTAGTAAGGTGCTCCTGACTTCACTTTGACCCTTCTCTAAATAGTAGGTCAGGAAGGCACTGAGAGCTTCTGCAGCCGTAGTTTACTGTGGAGCGCGGTCTCTATATTACCTCTGGCCTGGGCTGTGCATCTATCAGTCCCTGCATCAGGTGAGGGAGCTTGTGTTTCCTCTGCATCCTCTTTCAAAGACAAACAGACGTCTGGTTTGTCTTCATGTCTGTGCTGTCAGATTTCCCTCTGTGGTCTTGCTCTACTTCTGTGCAATCCAAAAAAATTTCAGAGGAGGTGCATTACGCATTGAGAAAGTTTTCTTTGAAGGAGCAACATGTGGTGAAGTATTCATTAACAGTAAGATGTCATTTAGAACACCTGAGAAAAACTATAGCACATTGTTGGTACGTTGGATCCTGGATGGTAACTCATTTCCTCCATGCCTTTGTGAGCATTGTCTTCAGACTGAATGCTGGAGGTGTTTTCGCGTTTGGTTTTCCTGAGTGGACACAATAAAAGCAATTTCTCTATAAAGCCACTCAAACATGGAGTGAACAGACAAAAGGGATTGGAGAAAATCTGGGCCACAGCAGAATCCAGCCTGCCCCTCTGCTAACCTCCTCTCAAACAAACACAGCAGCCATTTCCTCCCTCTGTCCCTGGAGCCCCTCGCCCCTCACCCCTTGCTGAAGCACCAGTTCAGCCGGCTGCAGCACAGGTGTTGTGACGTGTGCCATTTCTATCCTATTTCACTTTGTAGTAAAACAGCATGCTGTCTCAAGTTTTTCATAGCAGGGTACACTTTTTCTTAAAATTTATGTTTAGCAAAAATGTGTTTGAAGAAAATCTCCGATATTTGGTAGAGTCTATTTTTTTTTTGTACATTTGTTGTTGTGTTTTGTTTTAATCTTAAATGTAAAAATGACAGAAATAATTTAAAAACATCTTAAATAAAACATTGTAATTATGCCTCCAAAATTTTCAGATTGTTCGAATGAAAAGAATAATTATTATTAGGTCTCAGCTGCTCAAAATTTACTATTGAATATTTATCTAAGCAAAACAATTAACTTGCTGTGTAACTGACATGTCAAAAAATTCTGTTACCTCATCTCAGAATTCTGCATTTTTATTTCTGACATGATTTAATGTTTATTAAACCTTATGGAGGGGACTTCCCCTGGCTGAGTCTAATAGTGTATTTTATGTACAGATGCATCTGGTAAGAATCAGTTGACCCCGCTGAGGGAGCTGAAAGTGAAAGAGGCTGTAATGCTTTAGCACTGGCCGAACTGCCAAAGTCACAGCAAGATCGGACTGAATCCCTTGTGTGTCCACGGCACAGCAAAGTCAAGCGTGATGGAATCATGCTCGACTTTGCTGTGCTGCACAAAATAGTAAAAAAAAACCACCACTGATGTAATCTGACAAAGGGAGAAAATGTTCCCGTTCCATCTTAGACAATTTATATAATGTCAAAAATATTCAAATCATTAGAAATATGTAATTGCATGTTTTCATATTTTACATATGGTTTTTAATATTTTGTTTTATGCAAAAATCAGTTGGTGAATATTTTTTTTGCATTGTTTTTTTGTTATATCTTATACATTATTCAAAAAACAAACTCATATATCTGCAATTTAATATTTTCCACAATTTATAAATTGTATTAATTTATTTTAATTAGGTTTATATTCCTATTTATATCCTGCATATTTAAATGTTGCATGATTTGGTTGAATTGTTGTTTTTGTTTAGATTTTTTTCCCCTGTTTTTCGTGTGCAAGATAAAAGGTCGGTTCTTTTTGCTTCTGTTTTGCCTCTGGTTTTAGTTGGCTATCGAGGGTCCAGGGACAAGAAGAGGGTCGGTGTGTTTATTTATTTTTTATTCCTTCTCTCTTTCTCCTGACATATCGCTCCCTCTCATCTTCTGTCTTTTTTTTGAAAAGAAATAAAATAAAAGAGGGAAGCGTACATTTTATTTTGAATCCTCCTCCTCTCGCCTTAACATTTTCATCAGCTGCTCTGATAGCCATGAATCTTGTCACTCATGTTTCTCATCAACTCATGTCCATGAAGCGTGTGGGGAGTACAGGAGATTCCCGCTGAAGCGAATGCAGTGGTCAGAAATAGTCACACAATCATGCCGAAGAAATAACACAAACACACACACACATTCGGGAAATATCACAGTCTCCATAAAATCCAGCTTGAGACATGTACTAACACGCAAAAGCATCAACACAAACCAAGTTGCGAAATAAAACATGGTAGTAAAATGTCTTCTTCCTCTGTGGATTACATGTGCATCTTTTAGAGGTGAATTGACTGAACAGACAAAAACTGGAACAGTGTGTACACTTGACAAAAACACATCTTTGCATGGACATTAGTTTTTTGTTTTTTTTTTTTTCTTCCTTAGTAAAATGTTTCGTGAGACATGCAGGAATTCGGTAGGAGGAAAACCGTGTTTTCTTGTGAACGCTGGCAAAGAGAGCAGAAAACAAGGGAGCGGGAGAGTGTGTACTGTAATGTTTCCTCCTGGTTCGATTCTCAGATGGCAGGAGCCAGTTACTAACACTGGTGTTCCTCTCTGCATCTGGGTTCTGCTGCTTGTCAGTTCAGCTGTAGTCGTTCTCATATGTGAGCCATGTTTCTTTAGTGCAATTTTTTTTTTTTTTTTCTGCCTTCTGGATACTTTGTTCTTTCAACCTGAACTTGACATTGTTCTCCCTGCTTATGTTCAAAGCTGTAATGATTGGCTGTGACAAAAGGGGTATCTCCCTCCATCCTCAAAAAAAGAGTGATGGCCTCTCAGACAGCTGTCATTTACCATTAGTCATGCCTCGTTCTCCTTAACTAATTGTATTTCTTTTTGCTTTTTGTCATGTCCATGATATTTTTCCCTCTTTTTTTTTACAGGCAAGGTAAAGCTTATTTAATGTTCTATTTCCTCAACCCACAGCTGTCTCTGTGAATGAAATAATCACTTATTCTTTAGGCGTTAATTGCGATTTAATTGCCCTGATTACTTCATTATCTCGTACATGATTAAGATAATTAGCTTAGTGTTAAATACTGTGATTTTTTTTTCCTGTAAGATGGGAAGAATTTCCCCTGATTAGTTAATGAAATTAATTATACTTGGTGTACCTGGTATAATTGTGAAAGTTCCCACCTGCATTTCCACTTTCACACCATTAATAAAAATCACTGTAAATGAAGACATGCATGTGTCTTTATCAGGTAATTAATTAGAGACGACGGATCACACAGTTTAAATGTGAAATGTAGATAATTTCTGCGTGCAACATGTTCTTTAATGCTATTTAACTGGTAAAAGGTGCCACTGTGCTCTGTGAGATGTTATCTCAGAATGAGGTCAAAAAATGTTAACATTTCTCCGCCTTAGGATTTGATGTAAAGACAGACTTTTTTTTTTCTTTTTTTATCAAATATATTTTTTTCAGGTTCAAAACTTTTTCAGACGTCTTTGCTGGAATTGAACTTTGCATCTGTTCAGTTGTAATTACTTGTTAAACACGGGACAGACTTTGAAAAGTGATCTAACATCTGGCTGTGTGATGAGTCTGAAACAGATATTAGGCCTATTTGACAGAAAGTGTAGCTGGAATAAGGTCAGCATGCGTTGAATCAAGCTGAATCAATCAGCATGGTTAGCCTTCAGTGGAATTTATCCAATGAGAACATGATAGGCAAAGTTTAATATGGGATGCAGCTGGAAAATCAGGCAGCGTGCTGAAAATCAGAAGATGGCTGGCAGCCTCGTCTGTCTATGTCTGTGTTTCTGTATCTTTCCCTTCTCCATCCTCTGTCTTTTTCTCTCTGTGTGTCTGCAGTCAGAGGCTGGAGTCAGTTTTACTGTCACTACCTGTGAAATTGTATTCCACGAAGATGGATGCTTTCTCTTATATTCATGACATCCAGGGAAGCACAGTCACCTCCAAAACTGTTTAATATGGATGCCGTGGAGGCGGACACATACACACATTCATAACATGCAAACACAGTAGATGCATGCACGCACAAACCCATGGACATTAATGTACTCTTGCACGCCTGCACACTCACAAACACATACACACACACACACACACACACCCACACACCACACATTTTTTTGCCCCAAAGACAATGCATGGCTGGTGTTTTGCTCCTGCTGATGATGAAGAGTGGTAGTGACAGTGCTGCTCTCAGTAGAGTTGATGCATTACAACACAGCGCTGCCATGTTGCGTAAATTTCCTGTCTCTCCTCATTGAGAACATGGAGGCTTCTCATCTAGCATGGTACACCAGTGCACTTTAGCTCCACTACTCCTCTGTTGTTTCATCTCTAGAGTTTCATAATGAAATTCACTCCGTGTAGTCTAGTCATCCATTTTGATGGTTTTGTGGCGTTGCCTGTTGTTTTCAGCGTGTGTGTATTCTCTTTTTTTTCTGGGTTAAGTGGCAGTCCAGCGACGGATTGATACTCGGAGGTGTCTGCTGTGGATCCCTGTGCAGCCACTGAACAGTACATGTGCTCTGCAGGTGAAACCCACCTTCCTCGCCCTAACAGGGGTGGAGGAAACCTCGCAGAGTAATCTGCTCAGGTTGGACTGAAAGGGAAGGAGCGCTGTAAATTGGTGGGCTCTGTGTGTGCAATATTTGTGTGCGCATGTGCGGTTGTGTGTGTATTTATTTGCCCTGACAGAGGGGATGAGGGTGGAGGGGTGTAGTCTGTGGGTCAAGGAGGCAGAGGAGACACACAGTTGAGGGGTTTGCGGTCTGTAGCTGCGGAAATGCACAATATTAATAAAACAACAGTGCACACAGGATAGGACTCTGAGGGTACCAGCAGACCCCCCCACACCTCCCCTTTTTCACTGTTACCCTCCCTTCACTCTTCCACTGCTACCTTAATATAAGTAAGAGATGGATCCCCACGAGTCCTTGGGTTGGGGGGGCATCGTTATGTTTCATTTGGGCTGTGTTTTCCCTCTCGGTGCGGTGCGGTGCAGCAGTACTTAGCCAGCACCCTACTGTCTGCATGAAGCCAGCAGGGCCTACTGAGTTTACAGTGTTCCCTCTTTCAGATGTTCTCTCCACCGTCTGAACCCTCAATTATCTCCTTCTGACATCCTCATACAACAGGACATTCAGATAGAGGATCTTTGCATGTACAGAGGTACAAAAATACAGAGCGCATGTGTGCTCTTTTAGGAATATCTCCACGGAGAGACTCCTTGAACAGTTGCAACGTTGCTCCATTTCATTCCGTGTGCCTGTTTGGTTTAGCTCTATTGTAGAACTAAACTTAGGCACCATGCCCTAGCTGCAGGTTTTATGGAGTTTCTACATCTCGTTCTTTGGTAAGGGGGAGGAGAGGAATCACAGAGTGTGTAGAAATGGGGGTTCTGTTCAGAGGTTCAGAAGAGAGGTTTTGTGTAATCCTATGCTAAATTCAGCATCAGATCTTTTGGGGAGCTGTGTAAAACCAGTATGTTTTTCTTGTCTTTACTTTTCCTGCACACCTCAAAAATGATGATAGCACATGGCTTTTCAGCTATCTCACCCTCAAGGCAAAATGTACAAGGCTGCTAGGCGGCGTTACCTCTTCCTCTTCCTAGAGACAGCTAACCCCCTCAAAGGATGCTGATGTCTGGAGAGGGAATGCCTATGAGCAGAAATGGGGAAGAAGGAGGGAGGTTTGAGATGGGGTGGGGGTAAGATGGAGTTGGGGGCATTGAATAGAAGGGAAAGGAGGAGGGAGGGAATATGTGTTTGATTCAAAGAAAAAAAAAAGTCAATTCGGTCCCCCTGTTCTTTGTAGAACATTTAGCTTTGACCCTCCCTTGCTTTCTCTACTCCCTCCCACCACCCCCCCAACTCATACACACACAGACACACAGGGTCCAGCAGATCTGCAGGATATCACACCAGCGAGCCTTTTCTATCCTCTGCACAGAGATGCATGCTTCTTAATATATATCTTCACTGTATAGTGTATATGTCCACACTGTTGCAACAGGCAGACACTGAGGGAGGAGAGAGGGAAATAGGAGAGAGAGAGAGAGAGAGTGACAGGAAGGGAGAGAGAGAGAGAGAGAGGAATAGAGAGAGGTAGAGTGACAGTCAGACTGAAATAGGAAGAGGGAGGGGGAGAGCTTTATATGTTGGTTACATGTTTATGATGCAGTAAAAAATATCAATTTAGATTTTTTTTTTTTTTTTAAACTGAGGATAGAATCTGAGTATTTCTCATATTTCTGGTGAACTAGTCCACATAGCTGCAGCCAAAGCCCTGACCAGACCTCTACTCGTGCTGAGCAGACTGGAGGCGACCCAGGGTAAGTTATGGGCTTCTCTCTCTTTTTTTTTTTCCTTCTCTCCCTCTCTACGCCGCTGATTACGATGCTGCTGATTGATTGGTTAGAGGCTGTGGATTATCACGGGCCGCTCGTCACCAGGTACCTGATGATGAGAGGAGAGAGAGACGAGAGGAGGGGGGGGTGGGGGGGTGGGGGGAGGAGGGGAGGGAGGACGGTGATGGGGGGGGAGGAGGAGGGGTGGAAATTAGATGAGCATGGCCAGTGCTCACATCACCAGATCTCACTAACTCTCTTTCTGATTTCTCTGTTTATTCTGCCATTGCACATTTGTATACCGCATGTGCAAAAATTGATTTTGTGCATTTTGTGTGTGTGTGTGTGTGTGTGTGTGTGTGTGTGTGTGTATCGTCTTGATGTGCGTGTGTGTGCGTGTGTGGTCCCTGCCGGCACACGTTGCCAGCCCGACAGCCTTTCCGTAGTCAAACCGGCGTGTGCTGATGAGGCTGTGGGGAGGGTTTTTTTTTGCTGATGAGGGAAAGCCAGAGGGGCCTTTTTGTGAATATGCAGATGAGGGGCATGCGTAAATGGGAGGGGGCTCGACGTGAGTGTGTGCCACACGCTTTATTGTTTATATGTTCTCCATAGGGAGCCTGATCCTCAACAGATTGCCGGCGTTTGGTGTGATCATGCCGCTGCTTTGTTTAGAGCATTCACCAACAAAGAAAAAGAGAAGGAGAAGAGGAGACCCGGGAAAGGAGAAGGGAAAAAGAAATAGAAAAATAGAGTTAGAGAGAGGGGAGAAAAAATGGTAGAGCAGCTCCAGGGCATATTTTCACCCCATTGACAAGACGTGATGATTGCTGTTTTGCCCCCTCCCTCCTCCCCTTTACCTCCCCAGACGTTTTTCTAATCCATTTGCATGTCAAAGCAGTGGAGGCCACTGTGCAGATTAGTATGAGATGACATAATGATGTAATGAATTAAATGCTCCTGTTTAAGCGCTGCACTTTGCTTTGGTGGGAGGCAAGGACAGGGGGATGAGGGGCAAATAAAAAAGGAATGAGTAAGGATGACACACTGGCGAGCTTTTCTTTAGAGTTTTTTACTTTTACTCTCAACTCAGGAACCTTGATTGAAATAACCTTTTCTGCTTGATTTGATTACAGCATTACATTTGAGTTTGCACTGAGCTTAATTATATTTGCATATTTTAGTCGCAGGTATATTTTTAACTGTTACCATCTTTACAGACAGCCTTACAAACCTGCACCCTTATCAGTTGTACCGTAAAATCCCATTTAACATGGCAAAAGTTGCATTATGTTTTTGTTTTTTGTAAAAATCTACTTACAATATTTATATTTATAAATCTCAGAATAAGTGTGACTTAATTTTTCATTTTGGGGTTTCCTGTGAGGTAGAAATGTATTTATTTTTATAATCATAAAAGAATCAACTCAGCTGTCCCTTCGCTGAAGCATCTCTTTTTTTGAGGTTTGTGTTCGAAGAGTTGTGTGAAGACCGTCAAATGAAAAAAAGAGTATCTGTTCTCATTTTGGCCGCTCAAGTAAAAGGTTGGAGGATCACACAGAGCTGATTACTACACCTTCTCATCTCTTCTTTCTTCCTACTTTTTTTTTTTTTTACTGGTCCGACAGCACTAGTTTGTATCTTTACAGTCGCTCCTTATTTTTGTTTCCTTTTGGATTTTAAGGATATTTGTTTTTGATTTTAAAATAAAAAAAATAAAAAAAATATAGTCTAGCTTTACCTTCCTTTGATCTACATTGTCATGGCCTTAAACGCGGAGCACCTTGTGGCAGCAGTAAAAGCGTATAGAGTATATCATCGATTGATGCACCGGCTAAAGCAGTGTTTTTATGAAGCCGAAAAGATCTGAAACACGACACCTGGGTCTCTATGGAGAAACACCTACTGTGTGACAGGAGCTGGAGTGTGTCACTCTTGTCATCTCCCACCATAGCAATGATAGAAACCCCCCTACACACACACACACACACACACACACACACACACACACACACACACACACACACACACCCACCCCACAGTCTTGTGTAACAATTGGAATAGCTGCCTCAATGAGGAC
>JAQMCX010000001.1:14812936-14846001 GCA_029814765.1 Acanthurus leucopareius | reverse complement strand
CACACACACACACACACACACACACACACACACACACACACACACACACACACACACACACACACACACACACCCACCCCTCAGTCTTGTGTAACAATTGGAATAGCTGCCTCATTGAGGACGAGGGCAGCACAGGGGCTTGTTGAGGAGACAGATATGTCCCTCATCTCACTAAACTTTGCGTTATTCACACTACCTTCCTTCTCTCCAATCATCGATTCGAGATGTACTACACGGATTCAGTTTTGCTTGCCTGATTTTTGGCTCTTCAATGTGGTCATGATTTAGTTCTTTTCCGAATGGAGGAATTAACTTGATTGACACCAAAATCAATAGTTAATGAAGACATCATGATGGGTCAGTGGAATGTTTATGGAATTTATCGATTTATCTACAGATAGTCTTAATGAATAATCATTAAATAATAAAATCATAAAACATAGAATTTAAGTGATATCAAGAGATTTTCCTGACAAAAATTTATATTTAGAGGTGTTCTCAGAATCACATTTCCCCTGATATAAGCACCAACATCGTGAAACTTACTGGTGAATTTGAAAAGAGGGGAAGAAAATTTGTAAATGTATTTTTCTAGTTTATGATTTCTAGCCGTCCCCAGTGTGGCCCCAGAGCCGTGTCCAGGCGGGTGTGGCCGTGTGGAGTCAGCTGGCTGGTGCAGGGGGTAATGAGTATGCACTGTGACAGCTGGGATAAAGTGTATGGATGTGTTTGGTGGGAGTAATCAGCTGCCGACCACGGGGTGCAAGATGGTGATGTGAGGCTTTATGACTGCAGAGCTTAAACACACACTCACGTGCACGCACTCACACATGTATGCACGCACACACGCACACACGCATGCACACAGAGGTCCATTGGGACTGCATGCTTCAACTCACCCTTGCACTGCTGAACATATCCTGAGCTTTACAGCTAGCTTCTCCTTTTTGCCTTCAGTAGAAATATATTTTCTTCTAGTGCCTTATGAATATGATTTTTTTTTTGTTTTAATTGCACCATTTAATTATCACAAAAATGTTAAGATTTCATCATGACAAAACCCCTCTGCAGGTTAGGAAATAAAAGAATATTTTGATTTGTATTGGATCGTGATGCAAATAGATAAAGTTGTATTAAGTGAATCATTATGAAGTATTTGGTTTTTTAACAGCACACCCAGCAAAATATTGAATATGTTGTGTAATTGCATTACTGAACAGATTTGCTTTGTTACAAAACACATCTCAATTGAAATTTTTTGGAGCCTGTGGTTACACTGCTTTACAAATAATTGATATAAAGTAGGCCCTACTGGCCAGTGAAATTGAACACAATAATAAATGCATAAAGGGAAAATAAGTATTGATTAGCAGGTACATTAGAATAGTGCAGCTCTGCTTAGATTCTTACAGTTTGTGGGATATGTTGTTGTGTGTGAGCACTACTTGTGTATTTGTTTGAGCGTCTGGGTATTTGTGTTTGCCTGTCTGCAAATGTGCAGCTGTGATCCTCTGCCTGAGTTGTCTGCAGTCTTTAAATATTATGTTAGTGTCTGAGAAAGGTGATAAAATGCCTCTGTTGGCCTCTTTTTCCAGCTTTTGGCTACACTTCTGTGGAAGTGTTTGTGTGTGGAAAGGGAAAGTTTTGTGTGCGTGTGTGAGAGAGTTGGAGCCCTTTGCCTTGAACTCCTGGCCCTGTCACTCTGGGCTGCAGTTTTCCCCAGCTCCTCCAGGTTCTCTATAGTCAATGAGGAGGATAGGCGGGAAAGAGGATTATTGGTATTGATCTACCCAGGGGGATCATTAGGCATCACTATCAATTCACAGCTCCTAGCACACAGCACCGGCCTGCACAGACATTGCCAATTTGTCCCTATTAGAGAACCCAGTTTCTGGGTGTCTGCTGTGAGAGGCTGCTCAGGCCCCACTGGAGAGCCGCCAGCCAGGGCCTGGCTTAGGCCTGACCACAGCCGGTTTGGCTGCACTCAGCTAGGGTGATAAAACACTTGCTGACTGCGATCACATGCTTGATATCATGATGCGTGCTCTATTGCATATGCAATAAAACTTTTTTTTGTTTTTGAAAAACAAACACTTGTCCCCATTAAAATGTCTGGGACTTAAAATGTTATTTAGGGAAACAAAACAAAATATGATTATTATTTTTTTTAGACTCCCTGCACACATTCTACTTCCTGTCAGTAGCTTCCTCTACGTCCCCATATTATTTACCAAGGGGTAATTGGCACTGTAATAGAATACTTTAGTGAGGCTTATCCAGTCTGGCCCACTTATCTGTGTAAGCTGGCTGTTCTGGGGACTAAAGCTGCTAGATCCGTTGTCGCTGACTTTAACCCCCTCTGCTAGAGTCAGGTGTGCAGGGAGCTGCACTCCAGACTGCCACTGAATGCCATGATGAGTGAAAGATGCAAGAAGACACTCCTCATTTCATTTTCAAATACCGTGATCCACTGTTTCTAAAAATTACACTAAAGAAAAATGTGCTGAAGTATGTGTCATTTTTTGTACTACATGTCTTCTTACTCGTTTTTTGTTCTTTTTAGGTTTTAGATTCTTGTTTTCCATTTATTGTAAACTGCCACACCAGCCTCTTATTTTATACATTTTAAAATTGTTCACTAATAAACAAATATTTACTTGAAAAAATTAAAGAAAAGCAAAAATGTGTACAGCGACTGCAAAGTAAAAATCTGAAAGAAACTTTTACTTTGTGGCTTCTTTTGTCATACGAGGCTGTTTTACACCACCCATTTGTGATGTATTTATATTTGTAGACTGCTGGTGTTGCCAGCAACCACACATTGTTCTCCTTCATTGGGAGGTTTACACACATTTTTTTATATGTGCAAGAAGAACATAATATGAATAGACAATGGTGTAAAAAAAGACAATACACTAAGCAAAACACACATTAGATTCATTTGCGTGTAATGTTTATAGACAATATGGTGGTTTTAAAAAACAGGGGGTCGGAGACAGAAAGTTTTGTTTAACTCCATATGTTCATTTATTTCATATTTGTTGAGGCTGCTTTTAAAGTCTAAATCTGTAAAATAGTCTCTGATAAGGTGGCCACATATGCATGCATTCTTAAAAGTGAGCCAGACAAACGTTGCGTTTGACAAAGCGGGTCAGTGAGCAGCAGGTGATTTTTTTCTCATGCCACTTGACCCCTTTTCGGGCCTCTTTAGCTGCAGCCTCACAAAATCTTAATCATGCAGAAAAGCAGATACCTCCCACACTGATTGTATCCTCACTCCAGCCACATACAGTATAGAAGCGCTAACTTCATAATGTATTTAGAAATACAGTGTATAAATGTAAAACAAAAAAAATCTCCTCAACTTTGTAAACAGTGCCGCGGTTCATGAGGACAGTGTCGTTTCACACTGCAGTCTATTAGAGGGCGAGCCGAGTGTGAAGGACATCCTACAGATCTTTTAAGTGCTCTAATAAATCATCTTCAACACATTCAAAATTCATCAGTGCTAGCACTTTGCCCTCTTTCCTTCTGAATCGGTCCACCGCGGTCTGACAGCCGTACCACATGAACACAGCAGTAGAAACCGTACTCCAGGGGAGGAACATATTGGTCTTCAACCTGAGGTTTTGCATGTGGAAATCAAAGGGCCGCTGCTAATGACTTCAGTCTGGGCAATGTGTGCGGGTCCCCCTTTGAGCTGCTATTCCCCAGTCACAGCATTGCTTTCACACATCCTCATTCACGGTGCTGTTCATAGGACGCTGTGCAGCTCTCCCGTGCTAGGTCAACGACCACACAAATAACATATGGAGCCAGTTCTGTTTTACCCTGCTCATTCAGTGGGTCACACTTCATCAAATATAAAAGCAAAGGAAATATTTGTAAGAGTAAATCATGAGGAAGTAGCATGCGCTGGTGTATATTACGCAGATCTTTTTTTTTTTTTTTTGAAGGATAAATTGCATTAAAGCTAGAAGAAAAGATCTCATTGATGATCAAACTGTTGTTATGTTTAGTTTCCAGCAGCATTTTTACAGAGCCACCAAGAGAGGGCAGTGTGGCCTGCCCAAGAGCATGGCTTGCAGCTGCAATTCATGGTTGGAAAATTGTGATCACCTGACATATGCAGACAGGCACACACACACACACACACACACACAAACACACACACACCTACTTTGTCCCTCGCTTGGTTGTTATATACATAGATGATATACAGACATGGCTGTCTTTTTTTTCTTTCTTCATGGTGGTGTGGAGAAACTCTCTGATCTTCTCTCTGGCATGCATCCCTTTCTTATACGTTCTGGTTAATTTCCTCTCAGTTCATCTTTAATTGATGTTTGTCCAAACAAAATGAATATATTCCAGTTGAAAAGCAAGCCCATTTACTACATCCTATAAATAATAATATCCTCAGTCCAGATTTATTTATCTGTATAAACTGCACCAATATTAATGCAGGGATGAATGTAATATGAAATGAATGAAATATAAGCAAAAGCAGAAGGACATTTGTTAAATTAAAAGGACTACATGGTTGTGTGCCATTTTGTGTCTATCCTTTTGTGTTTTTATGAGGCAGTGGAGGCAGACTGTCTGGGAGTAATCAGATAAAAACAGGAATCATTCATGATCCTTAAAAATGTACAAATGAAAAATAAACAGATTGCACAGAGCCAGTGGGAGCGATGTGTGCTTCCGCTTCTGTAGATTTTACCCAGAGGACCAGTCATTGGCGGATCTCGCTGGTAGAAATCCAACATCATCTCAGTATGCATTTGTGTCGTCTTGTATGGTTTGTTATCTGAGAATGTACGAATGTGTATGTGTGTGTTTTCTGGGGATGAGGGAGAGGCTAAGTCTCTGAGCGATGGAAGAAAAGGAGAGAAAAAGAAGGGAGAGATGGATGAGGGCAGTTCGGGGGCCCTGGGTGTTTTAATTATCCACTGCTCTGTCGTTGGGTCAGAGCTCGCTATCTCTCCCTGACTTTATCCCTGTCTCATGATTTGAGCAGTACCTTTATCCCTAAGCCTTCAGCTCCTCTGGCCAAACAAAGAAAAAAGGGAGGGCAAAGAAGGGGTTTTACAGCAGTAACTATGCCACATTTACCATTAATATCCTTCAATCTCCTCTTTTTTATGTAGTGCAGAGCAGAGTAACCTCAATAAAGTGACCCTAGTGAGGCCTGGTAGTGTATGTTATATGGCTGTTGGGATGGAGGATCCTCTTGCACAAGGGCAGAGCCGGTCTAGTTCTGCTCAAAAGCTGAAGCAAAGTGCTGGCAGCCTCCTAAACAAGTGGGGTGAAAGAGCACATTTTTTATCTTCCTTCTGTTCACTCTTTCTTTTCTGCCTTTTTTTTTTTGGTAAGAGGAGATCATCGAAATGCCAAGCGTTCCAGGGACGCTGTTTGTCTGATAACACTGTCGGCTGAGGAATGGCTACTGTGGAGGGACACAGTGGTCATGTGACCTTGCTGTAGAATATCCCTGAAGCGGAAGCATTTATACATCCATGAGTATCGCAGTCAATATCACTGTTATTGAATATCCTGATTTAATGGTACTTCACTTCAGATTTTACTTTCATTGAAAACACTGGGAGATATAGACAGTGTTTTTTTTCATGAATGCCATAATTAAAAGCAGTTTTATTCCCTTTGCTTGACATTAAAAAAACATTTATTTATTAATCCTTGAATTATTATTTTTTCATTCTAATCCTTTTTCTTGTATTTTTTTTTTAAATGTAAAAGAAATGTGAACACAAAGCTCATTTTGACAGGAATTAAATTGTAAGAGCGCTAACAAAAATCTGTGTTCAAAATAAGAAAACAATCCTTTGGTTTTCAGGTCAAAAACAAATATTTTGGAAAATTTTGTCAGTGGTTTATCCCTCCCTTCAAATAAATTCTCCTAAAAATATTCAACTGAGGAGGAAAATTTAGTGGAGGAAAAAAAAAAAATCTGTGTTGGGAGACAAAAGCGTTCTCTTCTTTTCGTCTGCTGTGTGCTGTATATGTATTGTTTGCCCAAAAAATCCACAAAGTAAATGTATTTATCAATGTGTGCATAAAAGCCTGTGTGTGTGTCTGTGTGTGTGCCTCTGTGTGTGTGTGTGTGTGTGTATTGTATATCCTGAGTGCCTATGTGTTAGTCTGTAATTTCTGGACCATACTGTATCTCCATGACAACATGGTTTTGATGTGGGTTCCCTTCCTGACATTTCCCCATTTGGGGGAGGCTTGTGAATTGCCTTGCCTCTCCTTCAGTCAGCATGTCACATGAAAAAAAAAAAAAAAGGTGTTGGGGGAGAGAGAGAGGGGGGTAAAGGGGCTGGGGGGTGGGGGTGGGGGAGGTTGCATAGGGGGGCAGTATGAGGAATCTAATGGGCGTCTGGTCTGATTGTCCTCAGCCGTGGCAGTAGAGACAAAGCAGATGAATTGTGCAATGGATTCGAAGAGATTGGAGACAAGTGCATGTCAGCAGCCCCTCCATCTCTCCTCTCTCCCCCCCCCCTCCCATCCTCCAGGATCCCTCCCTCTCCATCTCTCCTCTCTTTTTGTCTGACATCCTGAAAAAAGCAGGCATGACAGCAGTGCTCTGCTTGAGCAAAACATTAAAAACAAAATGCAATCCTCACCCGTTTTTTCTTTTATAATAGATATGCAGGCAGACATTCAGTGTGTTGAAACCATATTAATTGTGGAACACTGTATGACAAATCTTCACAATATTAATCACTAAGCAAACATCAAGGACATTTTGATTCATGCTGTCTGAAATGCTGAATAAATGACAGCATTTATAGAAAACACATTTAAAGATAAAGGCACTTATCTAATCAGCTTAAAAAAGGCAGACGGGGCTCAAATCTGATAGACTTTTCCCCTGGAATATTTTTGTCTCTCACTCTCATGATTTGTACCACCTTTTTTTTTTTCTGTGGGTGGGTGGGTGTTACTGTATAATAATTTATTCAACTCTCCATATTGAGTAAATGTCTAGTCTAGTCAGTGTGTCTGAATGGTAGCTTGTTTCACTGGACGCTAACCTCCAGGAAAATGTTGATAGTCAGCATAGGCAGCTTCAAACATCCCACTGATTCTGTCCTGAAGCAGGAGGTAGAACAGTGATTCTTTGTGCTTCCCCATGTTCATCTCTGAGTCCTGGAAAAAAAAAAATCACAGAAAGCCCCATTTATTTATTTTTTTATTTTTTGTTACTGTCTTTGTCATAAAGGGCTGTGTCCAGTGTCTTAGCTCAGGTGGATGGGTGTGATTTGCGGTAGTGGTGTAGTAAAGGACTGAAAGTGTGAGGATCATCCTATACAGTAAGTGTGCTGATGTGTATTAGACAGCTTCTCTGGCTTTGAAGTTTCAAAGAGGAAATGCACTCAGGGCTTCGAGAGGTATCACTTTTTTTTCCCACAAAACATGACTTATTTTGCTTTATTTAATTCCACTTTTTTTAATTTATTGACATAATTTGCAGCATCCACCATTAAGCTGAATATGATTTAATTAATTACATCTCTCGAATAATTAATAAAAGCAAAATAATTAGAGCTTAAGGTCAAGTAATATCAAAAATATTCAGAACAAGTGCAGAAATTTAAATGTTTGTATGTCTTAAATAAAACCCAGAATTAAGATGAATAGATACAACACATTTTTTTATTTCTATCAAGTGACCACCTTGACAGCATTGGTCTGCCAGCTTTTGTTTTGTGTTGACTGCATTTATTATTCATCTTTATATCAGTCTGTATTTTAATATGAATAATGGAAGAGGTATCAGAGGAGGAAGAGGGATGTGAGAGAGGGGTGCCACACAGCATGTGTCCTTGGCTGTTCTCTGCTCCTGCACTCCTAAGAGTGGAGCAGGTGGGGGGGTGGGGGTGGGGGTGGGGTGGGCCAAAGGGAAGAGGAGGGCTGTCGGACTTGGGAGTCTCGCTGTGCCTGGTGCAGGGCCAGGATTCTGGGTCCTGCTCTCTCTCTGTCTCCTCTGCACCTCCTCCTGCCCGCCTGCTTACCTGGCTGGCTCTCTTGTCGGATTTAATAACAGTGTATAAATCAAAAGCCTCCTGTCAGCCACACAGCCTTCATTAAATTCAAATGGGGAACGGGTCTCTTTGGATCCAATTTTAATAAAACCAGGTAATCAAATATGGGTTTAAAAATGGGTCATGATTTCACAGCCTCGCAGATGTCTGGTCGCCATCGGTTTCTTGTGTACACATTTAACATATCAGTGAAGAAGACTCCGCTCTCTACACGTAGTGTGCCGTGTTTTCTGCAAGTTTATTGTTTCTTTGTATCTGGACACAATGAAGGTTCACCAACACAATGCATTCTATTCAGTCTACGAACTTCAGTAGCCACACATTTGCCATCTTTTTGTGCAGTATACAATTAGAGTGTGTTTATTCTTTACATGTTTAGAATATACACCCTTGATAGTCAATCGTTTTCACTGAATAGAATTAGTGTGATAAATGAAAAAATGGTTTATATAATAAACGATAAATAAAAACTGTACTGGTGCTCTCTCAGATATTTAAAAATCTGCTAAAGCCTCACAGTTATTGTATTTTCCTGATCAGTTTAATCTATGAAATTTGTACATGTAAGCAATATTTTATCTTTGTGATGTGCACTATTTTACGTACAAATAGAATATTGAAATTAGAGCAGTGTGAAGCAAGTTATTCTTTGCTTCATATTTACTAGTCTCATAATCCATATTCATTGCTACACTGTAAATTCAGAATGCATACACAACAACAAACTATTTTGAGTCACTTTATACTGATTTAAATGCAGAGACAAACAGGTTGATAAAAAGAATGACACATATGTTCAGTCATACATGCGTGTCATGTGCTCCTGCAAGTTTTCATTGCTGTCCCTCGGCTGAGGTCAGTGTTGCATCTGGACTGCTTAGGATTTTAAGTTGTTAAGATGAATAAAAAGCCCTTATTCTTTCTACCGTTTCCGATTCCTGAGGCAGATTTCATGATTCTCTAGCTAAAAAACTCACCAAATGTCCCAGTGATTTTTTTGCACAGCGGTTTTCATTGCGTCCAGTTTTGTGCCTGACCTGCATGTCGCACCATGCAGGCTTAAGGCGGCCATTCATAATTTAATGACAGTCCCACAGTTTATAGAGAGCCTGTTTACTGTGTCTTGAAATCATTATTCTTGGTTCAGGATAGAGATGATATTTGAGTTTGGTGAATTAGATAGACATGCAGATACATGAGAAACTCCTGTTTAATTATGCATAAAAATAAGGGTATCAATTGTCATGTATTATTCAGGACCATAAGAAAGAAGCAGGACTTTTGTACTGTATGAGGTGCCTTACACTTGTATTTTTTTTTTTGATGATCAAAAGGAAGAAAAACTGCCTGTATCATACAGCTTACGATCAGAAGAGGGCACTATGAGTTGCTGATGCACATTTTCCCTCTCTGTCCCTCTCTTTCTGTCTCTGTCTGTCTGTCTCTATATCTCATATCTCTTTTTGTCCTCTCCCAATGCACTCACTTGCTTTGCCTCACTATGATTTTGTAACAGTTTGCCCACAAATTTGCATTTCAAAGCCATAATCAACATTAATTTAAGTCATAAATTGAGAAGAGCACATATAAGATTATGTACAGAACATATGGTGTAAAATATTGGTGGAAATGAAAATGATTAATACTAAATTAATTTAGACTTCTTGATATAATTGTGTATGCATACAGCCACTCTGATCAGTTGTATGAGCACTGGTTAGCTAATCAATAGACACCAACCTCACCTCATTTGCTTTCTATTATTTCCTCACAGAAGCTGTAATTGTCTTATTCAAATTGATTTATTTAACTGTGATATTTTGGTAATTGTATCATGATTTTTCACACATAACACTCCTTCATCTGGCTTGCTACACCTTCCATGCTAAAGTTTTATCCTCCAGCACTTATCATCAGTGTAATTTGGCCTTTGACTGATAATGGCTGCTGGTTTGGAGGAGAAAATCTAGATTTATGATTTTATAACTTTGTCAGAAATATTCGTATTTCGTATTGCTGTGAGTTTTTCAGAATTTTGCATTTTCTTGTGCTCACTCTGGTAGACCCACACACACACTCTCTCAAACCAAACAGCGTCGTAAGTAACGTTGCTTTCGACAACTTGTGTATGATTTTTCAAGATGCCTCTTTTTTGACTTTCCTTTGTTAAACTTGATCGTCCTCTTTTAAGAGAGGAAGACATGCGGCAGGAGCACTCCCATCATTATTTGTCCTCCTCAACAGCCAGATAATCACGGCCAGCTCCACCTGAGCATTGTGTCCTCCACAGGCAGGTCGGAGGAGTTCCCATCACCCCCTGGTGTGTCTCCCTCCTGCCTCTGTTCTTCCTGCTTCTTTTCCTGTTGCCATCGTGGCCTGCCATGCTACTGCAGGCTCCCGCTGCTCGGCCCTCGCCTTCAATAAATCTTCATATGTGTTGGAGGGAAGGTGGAGGGTACAGACAACAATAACCACTGGTACTCTCCATCAAAGGGTTATCTGGCTTTCACAGGCACACTGACAGACTGCTCTCTGACATGGAGCAGAGGCCGAGTGCTGTGTCTCTGACAGGGAGGAGGCTCGGCTTTGGAGACAGGAAGAGGATTCATTTGTAAGATCTAAAAAAATTCTTTGAAAAGTTCAAACATGGATAGGGAAGAACTTATTAACAGTCAGATGAGGGTGAGATGTAATAAAGTGAGAAATATGTCAAAGAAAGTTTGAATGGGTGACTCACCAAAGAATTCATGATTTTTAATTGCTTAATTCTTTGCTGGTGGTGTGTACGGTACCTCTCTGCAGTGCCATTTTGTTCACATTAATATTTAAAGAAACAATACATTAGCTTTTGGTTTTTTTTTTCTTGATTATGCTAATTTCCTTGATGTCCAACAAATAACCTTAATGTGTATGTGATCAGGATCACTGAGTTTTAGAGGAAACAGACTTAGTTATAGGGGAAATATTTTTCCTGTGTTAAGTTGCAGGGGCCAATTCTTCAGTGCCGTATTAGTGTGTCAGCGAGGACTGCTGTTATGAATTACCAGCCCCAAATTTTGCAACTTAAAAATTGGGAATGTGAGTAAACCTTTTGTTTATGTCACCTATCATCTTGAAATATTTACCATTCTGCGCCTCTCAGCTCCCTGTCTCCCTTCAGCATGATAAAAGGTTGCTGGCTCCCGGTCTTAACCCCTTCCTGCTTCGTCCCATCTCCAGCTTCATCTCTGCTAGGAGCAGACATCACATAAAACCTCTCCTTTCTGCTGCCTCCATTTTTTTTTTCTCTCCCGCAGGAAGTAGTTTATTCAGTTTGGTTCCTTTGGGAATCATATGAGCATTTGACCATGTGTCTGTGACACTTTTCAATATTTTATTCCGGAGCATGTTTGTGTGTTTAGTGTGTGTATTTGAGTTGTTATATGTTTGACTTTTCGGTTCGAAAAGGAAACAATACATGCGTGCACTTTTGCACTTTGTATGTCTGTGTGGTACGGAGTGAGGGTGTGTGCAGTGTGTATGTTTAAAAAAGAAAAGAGGAAAAGAAATGAAATTCAATGCTGAATGAATTATGGAGTATGTATCGTTATCTGCTGTGTGTTGTTCAGCGAGCTTGAGTGAATGGAATTCATGTGCGAAAGGTGCAGACATAAAAACAGAAAAGCTGCAGTTTGTTTTAGGCATAGTGTCAGGTACTGTATGAATTGCCTGCGGTTGCCTTGCAGGACTGATACCTCTGAAATCAACCATTTCTCTCCATTCGCTTTCAACAAAAGCATGTCCCCCAGCTAAGGGTGCACCTTCACTGTTTTTACCATCACTTTTTCAAGAGAAAACAAAACTGCGAGGAGTAGCAGCTAGATACTGGGTTTTGTAAAGGTGTATCATGGTGTTTTTAAGATAAATTGGAATTGTGCTAGAGTCCCACTCTATACATCTCTTTTCACTGTGAAGGGCTAGCTGCTGAGATCCAAATTACTGCTGTTGTATTGCTTTGTCAAGTAAAATGATGATGTTTGATCAAATGTGCTAGTTTTGCGTGTTTTCTAGGAAATTCTTTTCAAAAGCAGTGCTCACAATAGTGCCATGGCTACATTTTTCTCGTAGGAGATGAGTAAGCGCACCGTACTTTTGACAAAGAATTTGCTTTGATATTTGTATATATATATATATGTGTGTCTTCTATTAGGTAATATAAAATATCTTTACTTTTTAATTTTTTAAAATCTTTCTTGCATTTTTTCATGGTGGTTAATGGAAATGAGTGCTCACAGCAGTGTCTTAAACAGCAGAAAGTCAGTGTCCATACAGTATATTAAAATCTTTTGTGTTATATTTTTCCTCACCAGTTTTTCATCCTTACTTGTCGTTTCTTTGTCTCCATCCTCATCTTCTTCTTTGTCTTCTACTTCTTCCGCTTGAGCTTCCTCTTTGACCTCATCTTACTCCCCCTCTCTGTGTGGATGTTTCTCAAATATTCTCTATGTTGCGTTGAGCAGAGAAACCTCAGGGTCTGACTCTGGCTCTCCACTCTGTCAGCCTTGTTTTTAAGTCCTGTCCAGTTTTTTTTTTTTTTTTTCAATTGGGGTGGTGTTGAGGGCTGGTGGTAGGCCTGATGTGGGGGGTTATGTCAGGAGGGGTGATCATAAATATTAGGAGCTGCAGGGAGACAAAGGGGCCAAAATGGAAAGGCTTGGCTGGATGAGGGGACCTGGCCATGTCATGTACCTCAGTCATTTTTCTTGTGCGCTTAGAACTCAGTCAGGGGTTTAATTGGAATCCAGACTTCAAAGAAACCTTCGGCCCATCCAGCAGCCCCCATCCCAACTCCACCCCTGTACTAACTCCCCTGGCTGGATCCACTCACGTCCACAGCACATACACACAGACCGTGACCACTACAATATCAGAGAGAGCATCACCATGCACGACCCCGGCTGAAATTGACTTTGCTCGTATTTGCACAAGATATTTAGGTCTGGTGTATGTCGGGTTTGTGTGGTCCCTGCTTGTGTTTAAATTTGCACAGCACATATTTTCTTACACTTTATAAATGTAACATATTCTCTTGAATTGCTGGCTTGTTCGTGGACAAAATCTGTTATTTGTTTATGACTGAGAGCACCTAGATAAAATATAAATAAATGGAGAAAAAGAGTGAATTTAACATAAATATTTGCTCACAATGTGTTATTTACAGTATATTATTACTTTTTCAAGGCATGTTTAATGGTTGGTTTATAATTTTAAGGAAGTACACAGTAATGTCACTGTGGCTTATTTTACCACACTTAGTAGGTCAAGAAGTAATGAAAATCTAATTGCTAATTCATCATTGCTACAAAAAAATGGAAAACATAGACTTTCTGTATCTGTATTGCTTAGAAAGTATTTTTTCTTTGTTCTCAAGTCGATATATTAGACTTTTTTACATGCACAAGGTCTTTTACAACAATGTTCTAAAATTGTTCTCTTATCAGATGCTGGTTGCTCCAATTATGTGGCCCTTTAGAAGTTGTACATCTGGAAAAAACTTTTAAGTTTGTCCACTCTGACGGCTCTAATATAAGATTTTAGATGTTTAACACATAACCATGTTGTAAAAATATGTAGTTTTTTTATTGTTATACATCTTCATACATGTTTACTCATAAAGCAAAACAAATTTTGTCATTATTTCACATCCAATATATCATGCACACTTTGTTATGTTATTTGAAATGCAAATTTATTTCTTTTCGGACATGTCTGCTGTAATTGGTGGAATCAGATATATGTTATATATGGCTCAAAATTAAAGTAAAAAGAAATTTAACTTTGTAATAGGCCAAGCTTGAAGAAAATGGATGGGAGAAAATGTCTGTTGTACAGTATAATTAATATTGGAGCAGCAGGGGTTGATATGCAGTAATATATGCAACTATGTAATAAAGACTTCTCTCTGCTCATTTTGAGTTTCAGGAGGCCTTGTTAGCACTGTGTGGAAGACACTTTTGAAGCCATACCTGTAAGATAATATGTTTCAAAGCTATAATTATAGGTAGGGAAAGAGGACCTATTTTCAGACCTCTAACAAATCACTTTTTCCATTACACCTGGTAAAGGTGTTAATGACTCCTTGTCTTTTTGATTTTTTCATTTGAATTATGAAACAGCTGTTTTATTTGAAGTACAGTTAATAGATGAATTTCAAGTGGTCATGCATAAAAAAAGTGTATCCAATTTGAATAGTTTTCACCAAGAAATACCATCTAAGCTTCAATCAGCGTGAAAAGTGTGTTCAGCGTAAAAACGGCATATGAGGGGAAACACTGAAAATTTGAAATTATGCTGTAACTTAAACAGAAATGGGGTTGAGGAGGTCATCGTTAATAAAGTGAGTTTAACTGCTGCAAGAAACAGAAGCTGCTCGCGCCCACATTCAAACACTTAATTACTTTGCATAACAAGACCTTTGAATATAGAGTATAAACTTTAGAGTTTCCACCTCATTAAAATACAAATACAGAAATAGTCAGATGCAATCAGGGCTGCACGATACCAGAAATTTAGTAGTCCGTAGCAATACCATGGAAATTCCACCAGACCTCATACAAAATTCAATCCTACTTTTAAATACAGGATGAAACCATAAGTCCCATGTACTTAAACACACACACATTAACACATTTAGTTTATTAAGCTAATTTTATTTTTGGTAGCCCATTACTACAAGCTATATTTACATCACCCTAACGTAAACAAGGTGGCTTTTAGACACATTTAGCCATAGTGATGCCAGCTGTCTCTTTTAAAAATAACTGTAGTCTGTTCTTCAGGATATGGATAAAAATGATAACACTTTGAATATGCTGTTGATGAAATATTAACATGAACTGAAAACTAACTCCCCTTTAATACTTTTACAAAGAGCTGTTAGTGCAGCAGTACCTGCCACAATCTTCTACTTTTTGTTTTTATTCTTCAGTAAATATGGTACCTAAGACATATGAACACCATCAAGTTTTTTTTTTAATTTTTTGGACAGAGGCATCTGTTGTTGAGACATTCCTGTATGTATTAAGTAGAATTTTTCAATATTTTATTTTGATATCGTTATTTATTTCCTAGTTCATTCACATATGATGATTTATTTTAAAACAGGCATAAATGATTTTCCCAAGGTGATATTTTTTTGCAACATTTTAAAAAACCCATTGAGGAAGGACATTGTCGCAGTCGTTTGTAATGCATTGCGTGTCCAGCAATGGAGATTATGATTGTTGCATGTAAGAAATTTGTTCATCTTTGAGGATACAGGTTCAGTTTTGACCTGCTGTATTGAAGCAGCTTGCAGTCTGCTCTGTAAATGTATTCAGGCAAATCAGTTTAATGCAGGAGCCTTGCCAGCTGGTGGTAGCGATGATGATGACAGATCGTTGTTTAAAGAAAACAAAAAAGGTCTCTTCTACTATCCTGCTGTCTTGTTCAAAAAAAACAAAAACGTATGGCTGTCTTGAGCGTGGGCCCTGAATGCCTAATAGAGCTGCTCATACAGAATGGTTTGTAATGGAGGTGTTAATGACCATGTTGCTTAAAGGTTACTTCTGAGTGGTGTTTTCTTTCTCTGTCACGTCAACACCTTCATGCTCTGACCAACATGTTCACTTTGTTTCCTATTATCTTCCCTTTTTCTAGCACAACCTTGAGTGCAACTGCAGCGTCCAACAGATCAAGGGATGACAGAATCAGACAAGAATGAAAAAAAAAATAATGAGAGAGAAAGATAGATTGGGGGCTACAAGGGGAGGAAAAAGGTGCTAAATCAGAGAGGTCTCAGCCCAGCAGGATTTTGACTTAAACGGACTCAGGCGCTGACTTGGCTGGCATCAACCATGTCTTACAGGAGCATCTGCAGGATGAAGGGAATCGCATGCTGCTCATTACACATAACAAACACACACACAGGCACATGCACCCACACTCATTCACTTTCAAATTATTTAAATTCAGGCATCCTCACTCCCTATGGAGCTCCAAAAGTGCAGGACACAATGGAACTATTCAAGGGAAATGGTAGAAGAAAAAGGAGGTGAGGTTTTTTTTGGAGAGGTAGATGGAGGTCAGGGGTGTTGTGGGGTGTACAGAGAGGTGGTGGTAGCTTTTATGGTAATTGCATCTCAGCATCCCATTGTCAGTGGGCTCAGTGGTAGGTCCAATTTGGGAGCAGAGTTTGTTGCATTTTGCACCATGACAGACCAGACCTATTGTCATATCCAGGGGAGCAGAGGGCTCTGCTACACTTTCATGCCTGAGTCTTTCCCTGACTTTTGGAATCAGGGGATGGTTTTGTTAAACATATGTCCTTGTCAATAAAATGAGAATATTTGAGTAAAGTGATGTCCCTGCCATGGAAACAGGCAAATGTTTGGTTGAATTTTTATCTTTTGTCTTGGTGGCTACAGTGTTGAAAAGGGCTCAGAGCTGTTTTATGCCTAAATGCCAATAATGCTGGGAAACATAGAGGGTTCTGCTCATACAGCTGCTCTTCTGGACTGTGGAGAGCTATTGTAAAAGAAGATGCTCTGATGCCTTCAGCAACAAGTTCTGTGCAGTATTCAAAAATAATGCAGACCTGACCTGACTCCACCCTGCTGGCTGTTGTAGGTGATCAATTTGGGGTTTTTGGACCTCACCAACAAGTCTCCTCTGAATCAGTTGTTGTAGGCTGTGGGACCAGAAACAGCAGGAGGTTGTTGTGTCAGTGTTTCATCGAAGGCCACACCCCAGTTAAACCTGGGGAAGAGCTTGGAAATCCACGGTGAATGGTGGCAATGCAACGCTAGCAGAGAATATGCAGGTCTTTTGTGTCAATTAGTCCAGGGCACTGTGGGCCTGGAGAAGCTTCTTTACACCACATGCGGGGAAAGCAGATCAGTTGGCAAACTCACCACTGATGAAGGAAAAAAGGATGACAGATAGCAGTTCTATGGTATTTAAAATGTAGAAGATTTTAGACATGTCCTGATAGCCTGGAATCAATACCAGAGTGTGACTGGAGAGAACTTTTACCTACAGAGTACAGAGGAGAGAGGAGCCTGTGTTAGATAAAGTCGGCAGCTGGTGAAGCTAAACACTTGTTTTTGGTAAGGTAGTGTAATAATATTATAGAACAAATGTAAGAAACACACTAGTAGTATGTAGCTCACTTAAAACGAAACCCTCGGTAGTGGGAGAGAGACAATGATATAAAGCTCACCGGCAGAAGCCTTGAGCTACAAGGGCCTGCTGATAATGTACTGTACTTCAGTCAGATATGCAGAACCAGTAGCCAGCTAAAGAGTCAAACAGAAAATAAAAGCTATCTAGTATGCCGATATGAAACCCAGCACGGTGAAAGACCAAGTAAACTTCTGATCATTAGGTATAAAAGTTGAAGTAGTGGAGACAAGGAGGCTTAGTGTGCAAAGAATCTGAGACACATTTTAATAGAAGGGAAAATGATCAAGGCTGAAGTGATTCACTGTGAATATGTCAGGAACTGATAACCAGGTTTAATGAGCCTTCTCATCATCAGATTAGCAACTTTAACATTGTTCTCAATAAATGCAAGTCCTATAGTAGCTATATTAGATCTCAACCTGTCCTTTGTGCTGTGGAGATATTTTAGGAGGTGAATTGTTCTGGACAGCCGGGTTTGGATAAAGTTAACAAACTTTCAAAGAGCAAAAAAAAATCAGGGGTTGGATACTGTGATCAGTTACATGAACACCTCATGTCCCCTGAAAACACAGATCCAGACTAGAGCCACATTCAATAGACAAACCACACTTACTTTTTCTGTTACTAGCTCACTTACACTAACACACACATACACACTCTCTCACACAAACACAGCAGTGTATCTCCCAACATCATCTGGGCTGATAACAGGCCACAGTGCAGAGGAGCAGAGAGAAGAGATGGAAAGCACCACACTTCTCACCTTGCAAGCACAGACACAGAAAAAGAGACCAACTCTGCTAAACAGCATACACTGTCATCATCCGCCCTCTGCCCCTGGTTCACACACCATGGCCTCCTGCTTAATCATTGTGTAGAAAACAGAAACACACACAGACACGCACAAACATCTATATACCTTTTTTTATAGCTCTTTAAGCCTCAAGTTTGGCCGAACTCATATAAATGCTGTCGTTTATAAATGTCAGGAAGACCATTCCACAGCCTGAATCTTCAAACCATAAGTCTTTTGTGATCACACCTACAGTGATATTTAAACAAAATGACTAGACTGGCTACCAGCATCGCAGTGGAATTATATTTGTTTGGCCTTTTCCTGGTGTTTTTTAAAGGGTATGGCATTACAGCCAGTGCAGAGAATAATGTGGTACATATTTTTAAATGACAAGTTATTTTCAAATATAACATCAATTAATATACATCACATCAAAGAACATTCTTGTAAACATGAAGAAAAACCGCAAATCACCCAGTAATAGATCATTGTAAAAACATTACAGAGTTCTGCAAACTGTGGAAAAAAACAGCTCTATAAATTACATACATGTCTGTGCCCAAATCCAAAGTGGACCAACAACTTTGGTTAAGATTAGGAAAGAAAATGGGAAAATCTTTAGTGCGTCGGGTCAACTTTGACATTAAAACATTATTTTCTTGCTTAAATCAACAAGTCATTCTGGCCATTTAAAGTTCCTTGTCTTTCTGCTTTCCTTTCAATCAAAAGCAAATATTGAAGAACATCTTTAATTCCTTCTGTTGAAGGTTCATGTTTAGGTGAATGGAAAAAAACGTAAGCACAGTCTTAGTGTCATGCACATCATGTATGTTCAAGATAACTCTTGAGCATCAGTTATTTTGATCAAAATATTATGAGAAGAAATGCACATTCAAGAATACTCTAAATACTTAAATGTGATTCCTAAGCAGTGACATTTGCTGAAACCCCAGGCTGAGCAGGCTTACTGGTTTGGCTGTGTCAAACAGGGTCCACCCTGCTCCTCCTGTGGTCCTGTGTGATAACAGCTTCCCATGTTTCAGGCCTCTACCAAGGGGATTAAGCCTACCAATGGGGAGAAGCAGACTGGAGGTCTGTGTTCTTAACGTAGGAGGGATGTTCTACGCTGGTGGCTGTTGAGGGTGGGCTTTTCCACCCTCTGAAACACAGCACCACACATTGTAGCCTGCACTACCAATGCCACAAGGATATCTCTTACAGTTTCTAATTAGTCAGTAACTTCAGTAGCCTTATTTCTTATTTTTATAGCACCACAAAAACAGTGTCTGTGAAGTCTACCAATTCTACAACTATGAGGAGGTCTCTGAAGCGCACTTAGATCTGTTTGAAGGGGCCTCCACCTTTAGATGGTTGTGTTCCCTTCAATAGATCTACCTCGATTTTTTCCAACCGTGTCAGGGGTGGAGTTGTAATGGCACTTTTTAGTTTAAGAATGAAATTGTTTGTTAAGTGCCAAATGCAGAGAAACTAGAGCAGTGCTGTACCAGCCCTCCAGCAGCCAAGGACCCACGTTCCATATAAACCTTAATTGGTCTGTTAAACATCAGACTGTAATCACATGTGGTGTGCCCGGAGAGGTCTGTAAACACCCTGTATGTGGTGTTTCTCTCCGCCCTCTGCTTTCCTCCTTAAATCACACCAAAACAAAACAATATGTTAATTTCATAGCCGGAGAATAGATTTGGGTTTTTCTTTTGTTTATGGAGAAAAACCAGAAACCAGAATGGAATGTTTAATTTTAGGAACCTAAATTTGCTCAGTACTGCTGGTATTTGGACAGTAAACACAGGATAAATTTATTAAATGAATACACTTTTTTGACAGTGTTTGCTGCTCTTAATGCTGTAGCCAATTCAGAATTTACATAATCCAGATTAGACTCCTTAGTCTCCTTGCTAACATCCAGTCCAAACCGTATTGTTGTGAAAATGGAAAGTAAATTCTAGAAAACTAAAAAAAAACTTGTTGCAGAAGGTTGAAACTGTCTGTGTCCTGGCCAATCAGTTTTCTTCTTTTCGACCCCTTATCTCTCACAGAGTCATCTTTCTTTCTGTGGTGCTGCTCACCATTAAACTGAGGTTGGAGTTCAAAGTGGTGCTGAGGACAGGGTCAACATCTGATAATTGCACTTCGGATGGAAGCTCTTAAGGGCCTTTTCACACAGAACACGACTATGGTACTGCTGCGCTCTGAAACCCATTATTTCCAATTGGGCCATGCCATGGTGGCTTTGTGCTGCGCCAAGCAAAGTACCACACGCTGCCCAGTGCACCGCTCGCTGTGAGGCCCGCTGCTGTTTCTTCACTCCTCTGAACCCGACGGTGAAACAGCTCAAATGGCGTTCCATGTGAGGGGACGAGATACCTGAAAGGACACGCTCTATTTTTACTTATTCATCATTATTGACACTCAAGCTATCACGGACTTATATTCATACTGAAGCAAAAATATATCAGAAAAGCAAAGAGTAAGGAATTTAAAAACAACATGTTTATGTGTTCTGATGTAGGCTAAGGTTAGCATCTGTCTAACTAGCTTAATTCTACTTTTTGCAATACAGTTATCTAATCCAGAGTTACTTCTAAGGCCCCTGACACATCGAACCAATATCATAGAATGAGCAGCAGTGAAAGCTGACTGAAGATGGATCGCACAGACCACAGTCAACAGTCAACTAGCATGTATGTTCTGCTCCCACGTAGGAGATGTCTCTCCAGACCAGCGGGGGAAGGAAATCTGAATTAGTTATTTGAAAAGGAAAATGAAGAAACAGTAATCTGGACATACAATGTTGTTACGATAAAGCAGCATTTGGAAACTTTCACACCACTCTCGTGCACTGATTAGGTGATTTCAAAATATAACATTAACTGCTTCTAACAAAGAGTCTGTGTGACAAAAAGTTACAAAGGAAGAGAGAAAGAGTTAGAGAGAAAAAAAAAAGGAGAAACAGCACTTGGATGAAATCATGAATACTACAGCAAGAAAGCCAGAGGGGCTTTTCCAAACTTGTGTTGAGAGCAGGGGTTAAATGAAATTTTTCATTTTAAAACTTTGCTTGACTCGTTGCTGTTAAGCTACACATGTTGAAGGAACTTAGCAGTCCAGTCATCCAGAGGCCAAGTACAAACTACCGGGACTGTATGCCGATTTAGGAACAGCCAATGTTTTACTCATGAATGACCTCTGCTGCCAATCTAACATGCTTAATTTGCCTAGAAGCTTCTTAAAGGGGCCAAAATAGAGCTAATTGGGCACAAAAGCTCATCAAAAGCCCAACATAGACTGATGGCCAATCATGGGTTCAGTGTTTCAGTGGAACAAGGAGTACTTTATTAGCTTGTAACATTATATTGTAGGTTTAGAGGTTATGACATAGGAAGCCCAGCTCCAATGCATCATTTGAGGGGGTAGGGCTCCAGTATGCTGATTAAACACATAATAGTACAGTATCTCAAGCTGCCTAACTTAAGGTACTGAATGTAGATCTTTCAGTTAAAGGGTTTTATCCCAGCTCAGTGCTCCTCCCTGCAGTCCTGTCTGCTTAGTATTGCACTTGAGAATGTGAGATTTGTGGAGCTTCTGATGTGTGTATAGTATATCTTCATGTGTCTTTGGTGAGGAGTAATCCCCATTATGTCTTTACCACTGTATTAAATATGACTGCTGAGACATTTTCATAAAAAGATTGGCATAATATGGATTGTATGGAATTACAAATCTGAAACACTGATACCTTTTTTTTATACTATTGCTCTTGAGGGTTTTCTTCTGATGCAGGTGAGCTGGTGTCCTATTCTATTATGACAACCACAGAGCTGATAGTCAATGTAGATACATGCTGATAGAAGAGGTTTATCACAACACAGCACAGCTGCATTGATGGCTGCACTCTCCCAGAGGGTAGAGGTGCTTATTATGCATCCCATATGAAGGCACAGTGTTTGCTCATAAAAGCCCAGTCTGGATAACGATGCTTGAACACTCACTCTTATCTGATTTCATTTGAAGACTAATGATGAGTTTGCCTTCTAACTTCATTTCCTCTCAACATTACACTGCAGCTGTGTTTTTCTCATGGATGAAGTGTTATAAAACTGTGGACGAAGTGTCTGAGGTACATTTGTGAAATGAGGCGTCACAAGTCCAGCTTTTCCAGAAGACGGAATGAATCCTTTAAAGTAAGCTGTTGAGTTTAAAGCAGACCAGCTGTGTATTTTTATCTCTCTCTGTTCTTGTTCATCCACGTCCTGTATTTAGTAAGCCCACGCAGACATGGAGCTGCTGGTGACAGCAGGAGTCCTCAGTTACCACCTGGGCCATGATGTTATCTGCCATTAAGACTCTATTGTCCACTAAATGGTAAATTAAGCCTGTAACAAAAATGCTGGAAATGTATAAAATAAAGGCTGTTATTCAGCATATTGAATTAGCTGTTAAAGTGCACATTTTGAAGCTCTGCTCTGCATGTACCTTTTAATGAAGCCTCATTTCAATTCAGTTTTTTTAAAGGCTCTGACTGTTGAACCTTCCTGTCAAAGTTTTCTGTCAAACATCTTGACAAGAATAAATAACAAGGAGTGCCGTGTCCTTAAAAGAAAATATCTGTAAGGTAGAACATATGCAAAATATTTAAGTTCTAAATTCTCATTGGTTTGCTACATTAAAAATTGCCCTGGTATTTGAGCATACTTGGGTGTAAATAATTATGTTTGAATTGAAGTGTGTATTATATGACTGTAATTTTTATTAAGATATTTTCAGAAATTAAATAGTTAGAGAACCTATACTGTATCTATAGACAGTGAAATTAAATAAAAAGGACATTAACAATATAGAACAAAGTGACACTCACTTGGATCTTGCTGTCAGACAGAGATTTTCATCATGAAAGCTTAAATTTGGAAACTTAAAGGTTCATAGATTTACATTTCTTCTTGAGCCCCATTTAATACATACATAAATGCAGCTGTAAAAACAGAATATACAGTAGAATATGTTTGTGTAAATGCGTGCTACAGGGAAGGCCTGCAAAAAAAATCAAATACTTTTTGTAAATTGTGACCTATGTACACTGCAGCCAAATAACCAAAAACTCTCATACTGAGCCGTATTATCTTTACCGTTCAACTTTAAAATTGCTTAGGTGAATTTGTTGATGATTGCAGAGAACTACAGATTTACCTCTCTTACATTAAAAAAAAGATTACAACTCCTGCTTCTTAAGGTTTTTAATAATAAGAGTGTTTGCCCTCATTTAAAATAATATGGTAGAAAATTTAATTAGTTCAAATAATTCAGTCAAGCATTACCTTTTTTATCTAACTTAAAATATATTTATCATTATGCTTTGAAGAGCTGACTGTTTTATTCTGTAATTACAACAGATATTTTCAGACTTACAGCATAAAATTCCACTCTAATATGATGAAATGTTGGCACAGCAATGTTTCATTGCTACAGAGGGACAGAGATGAAATCAAAGTACTAACTGAACTGCTATGTGGTGACAAAGGTGAAATGTGTTACGCTGGATACTTTGGTAACAAGGTAAAAGGCCATAAGCCATCAAATCTGTGTTAATCACGTGCTTCCCTGTAGTTCCTAAAGTGGAACAACTGTTTTCACTGCAGCTTTTCACCAGTCTTCTATAAATATTGACCTTAAGCCCGAAAATCAATTGCCTGTCTAAAATTTTATATTTGACATCTTTGGACTGCTGTGGATTAACTGAAAAATCCTAAAATGTATTTGTTGCACATACACATTTTTATACTGGTCTGCTCATGCTAATGATAAACTATTAAAATAGTCTTCCATTAGTGCATTTAGTGCAACCACCAGTAAAACTTATTTTAGTTTGTGCAATATTGTATTTTCAGTAGCTGTACTGAATTACAGGTGTTGCTATAAAAGGTGATTTTAAAGATGATCAGTTTGGAGTACAGAAAGAAAAATCAAAGGATTTGCTCTATTAATTTTTGATGCAATTTCTTTTATGTGCTACCTGTTTTCATGGACACTCCGGACAAGGAGAGACGTGCCTACAACTTTTTATAGGTAACAACTTTCTTGAGCTCTCGCAGTTTTCCTGAAGTGAATATTTGAACCAGTTATATAAAGTAAGGCTACATGCACACTGTGCATAAGCTGTGCAGTCACAGACACATCCTGGACATTACTAGTGACTTTTTGTTTGCTCCAGCAGAGAAGGGCTGCCGGCCAGTGGAGGTTTGCCAAGGCTTCAGTGTAGAGGATGTAGTGTCCCTTCCTCCTCCTCAGCACTGTCCTTCCTTTGAGCCGCATTTGAATTTAATATTCCATGAAATAAGACGGCCCATCAGGCTATTGTAATCACATCAGGTTAATAGAAGAAGTAAAATTACTCTTACTTACTCCCCTCTCTCCCTCTCTTTGACACTTTCTCAACCGTACCCTTTTTTCTCAATCATGAACATATTTGAAGCCAAACTGAGCCACAGTATTTTTTTTATATCATTCTTTTTTAAAATTCTTGATTCTTCCTCCTCAAGTGGTCTGATTATTATTAGGATTCATCCTGAATGGCTGATGCAGATCCTATTGAGAGTGAGACGTCTGATTTTTCAGTCCTAATAGGATGTTCATTTTTGTGGGAAATAAATCTGGACCCTCTTTCTTTCTTCACTTTTAAATTTTTTCCTTTTTTTACATCAGCTTATTCTTTTTTAATTTAAAACTATATTGTTTTTCACTTGCTACCTCACACTTAATCACACACACACACATATATCTATGCTCATGGACACACAGTACAGACATGGCTGAGGTCTGTGGGTGTCAGCCTGACAGGGCTCTATATGTCATGTAATTGTATGTATCACCTGCAGCATTCCTTCAGTGTAAAAGCATTCTCCTGTAGCACTGAGGCCTGCTGCTCCATAGTGATACAGCAATGCCATACATGTGACACCCACGCATTGCTCCCTGTGGATCACTCTTTATTACTCCCATCTCACCTCCATCAAGGCCGGGCCTGCTGCCATTATGACACCTGAGGAGAGAAGGAGTGATGGTAAAAAAGAAGGAGAACAGTCACATTCAAGGCAGTACAAGCCTGACAGACTGTCTTTTGGACAGGCTGGGGACAAAGACAGTTTCCAGGCAGCCAGCTCCCTAAGTAGGATTTCTCCTCTTTTATAGCACACCTTTTCACAATAAAGACAGTCTCTGCGGCTGCAATTCAGAGTTCGCTGACTTAAGTCACACATAGTTCTTCAGATAAGTCAAGGAGATGCACAGTGAAAGCTGATCATATTCAGACTTGGGTTTTGGGTGTGCTTAATTTTGAAATGAGCTGTCTGCAGCATTCAAATTCTTAGCAGAAATGTTTCAGTAAATTGGGTTTTTCACATCCTTTGTAAGACCTTGGTGAAAGAGCATTTGCCTTCAGTGACAGAAACTGGTTTTAGCCTGTGTACTCTCATTTATTTTTCCCCTAGCTAGTGTCATGTTAAATCAACCAAACTATGTTAAGATGTGATTTTAGATAATAAAATTCAGTTAGATGATTATTTGACATTACTTGTAGACTTTGAAATATAATTTACCATTGCCATAGTTTTTGATATGATAAAAAAAAGATGAAAAAGGTTTGGTAGATTTCTAAGGTCCCTGGGCTTCAAGGGCTTTTAAAGATGCTATGGTTAATACATTATCCTCTATTCTTATTATACAGTATCACCTTGCCCAAAATATCCAACACCTGGAAAACACACACATAGAAATACTGAAAATCATTAAATCCAGCCTGCCGTGTCTCTCTATGAAAGATTTTTCACAGGAGAAGTGCCTCTGTCATATTAAGAATAGAAAATTATACAGCGGGAAGAATGGCAAGAGGAAACTGACAGGAGTGCTGGCATCATGCCTCCTCTTAAACTTACGCCTGGTTGTCAAAAATGAAACAAAGAGGAAAAAGGAAATTTTTTCATCAAGAAAGGTGGGTTTGCAATCCGTGTTTGGCTGCACTATAGCAATTGTTGACATTGTTGGCTCTATTTTTGGCTAAGTGGAACTTGTGTCAGGCATGTGCAGACTCCTTTTTTTTTTGCCCGTGCCCATTTGGTATTGTGGTGATTCACCAAGAACTTCAATGTGCGTCAGAAGCAATCGAGTGACACGGTGCAATTTTGGTGTCAACCATCACCAGGATTAGCGCTTTTATCACACAGAACAGCAGTGTTATTGTTATATTTTAAACTTTAACTCTTTTTATTATTCTTTGTCAGCACCTAACACATTGCCATGTACTTGCAGTCCATTTTTTTTTTTTTTTTTACAGTTTCTGGTTTGTCTGTTTGAATTACTGCTGCAGTCAAGGGAAGCTTTAAATAATCTAAATGGTGGTCATTGTTTTCAGACACTACGTGACAGCATTTGCTTCCGGTAATCAGACTGAATTTGTTTTAAATGTATGCTAAAATTAAAAAAAAGGCTAGTTGATTTAATTCACAAAACCTGCCTTTTAGCCTTTTAGCTTTGATACGGATTGAAAACTTTCATCCATATCTTTACATTGTTTGCAAGGCCTTTCCTCAGCTCATCTTGTGTTTTACAAATAGACAGGGTTTTTTGTGTGAATTTTAACATATGTTATATACAAATATTGCACCTTTACTAAAGAGGGAGGATGTGGAGATAAAGGAGCGATAGGGTTAGATGGTATATGCTGATTTATAGCAAGGCCAGAGAGCAAAGCCCTGAAGCAGCAAATGCAGTGCCTCAAATAGAGATTGCCGGTGGCCTTTGGTGCGATCGGTGACCCAAGGTGAGGCATTTAGTGATTTATCTTTCACATATCCCCTCATCTCTCTTGCTCTGTGGTTGGGCAGAGCAGGATAAAACACACAGCACCTCTCTCTGAGCTGTGGCCCTGGCCTTGACTCTCTGACTGGCCGAGGAACCCTAGCCTGGTCCAAGCTGGAAAGAATAGGATGCATAGCCCAGCACCTTTGGCAGTCAGGGTTAGCAACATACAGATGAGGGGTCAGAGATGCAGGTCAAGCTGGCAGACCTCTTACCGCTGCTGAAGTGCACCAGTGATGATGTTGTTCTGTGATTTGATTGTTTTTTGTTATCCTCTTCTTTTGAGCAACGGTGTGCCTCTTTCTTCTCCTCTTGCCTCTATTCTTTTACACACACTAACACATAGAATATGCTATGATCCTTGCCCTCTCTCTCTTTCTCTCTCGCACTCATACACACACACACACACACGCGCACACACACTTGCTGTGCACACCTTCATATATATACAGTCATGAACACTCTCTGAGCCCCACAGCTGTCTAAAGCTGAGGTTGGCTAATGAGGAAATGTCTTCTCAGTTGAGTGGACTTGATGCCAAGAGGAAAACCTGCAGAATCAGCCCTACAGCTTCATCCGTCCTCTCTCTGGTACATGTGTGTGTGTGGGTCTGTGTGTATCTGCTGTATCTGTACGCACGTACACAATATACACATGTTCTCCCCATGATTGTGTGAGAGAGTGTGTAATCGAATGTGGGGGAGTACGAGCACTGTGTATTTGTGCATGAGAGACCAAAAGAGAGAGGGAGACAGAGAGAGAGAGAGAGAGAGAGTGTGTGTGTGTGTGTGTGTATTCCACTCTTTCCACATATTTCACTGCATGGGACTGGGGCTGACATCTCCCATGCCCTGGGATCCTTTAGGAGCAGATTTAAAGTGATTTTCAGTGCAATTATACCTGCCAGCTTTGACTGGTAGAGTTGCCCTCTTCTCGGCTCATGTCTTCATGCTGGAGAGCAGCTCCAGTAATGCTGAGAGGGCTGGTGCTGTGGCCTAGGCCCGACACCCAGACATGCCAGAGGAAGAGCCTCCACTCTCTGCCACTAGCCACACCAGCCCACACCCGGGGTCCTACATGGTACCCAGGACAGGCAGCCATTCACAGCCAGAGGAAGGTGATAATGAGCTCCTGCACTGAGTGTCAGTTTTCACAGCACCCTGTCCTTGTAATCTGTGAGGGTGTTTGCATGTGTACAGGGTGGGTTTGGTGACATAATTGGAAAGGTTACAGTGGCTGATTAGTAACCTCTGCACCTGTAAATAGCCCATATTGGAGTGCTGTGAGCTGATAAATGTAATTTGTCGAGCAAAGTTGTTAAATTAGACTAAATAGATGATAATTAACAATCACGTCCTGCTTTAATAGATATTTAAAAATGTATTCAAAATATTCAAATATATAATACATATTCATTTTTTATGAATGTTACAAAGCTTGTGATTGGTTAAATCATACTGATTATACTTTTAAACACTGAATTTGCTATGTGCATGTTTTTGTGTGTAGGCACATGTATGTCATTTCACTGACCTGGACCTTCAGTGACCTCTGTCTGTATCCCTGTTTTGTGCCAGATTGCAGAGTCTTCAGCACCATATATCAGATTAGCCATAAAAAAAAAAAACCTGTCTTGGCCTCACTCTGCTCCACACACTGGGCACTAATGAGAGATGCACTATCAGCTGCACAATGAAGCCACTCACCACCTCCAGTGGAGTAGCGTTGGTAATAAAAAAGGGTGGGGGGAGTGTTGAGGACAATTTGATCCCTTACAAGAAGTATATTACCACTTCAGTTGCCGTGTCCATGCGGCATCCATTTTACCTGTATCAAGGCAGATGGTAAACGCAGAGGCTCATTTTCCAGGTGAGAAGAGGTTCTGCACAGAGACTTACGCACTTCTCGCTAATTTCACAGATATTTCACAGAAGCTCAGAAGAACATTTTTGTGTTGCAGTGGTGTTTCAGGAGATTAGGAGGAAAGAGTCTTTTGCCTGGCTGTGGAGGAGCTTTCTTCATTGTCTGCAGGGGGAAAATGAGACAGGGCCAAGGCGAGGCAGGGACAGGCAGATTAAACAACGGTGCTGTATTGGTGAGGAAGCTAATCAGAGCCGGCTTGGTCTGGGGAGGGCAAGCACTGTGACACACACAGGGTTTCTCCTACTATCCTTCATCCTTCATGTTTCCATTAGCATTAGTTTTTAATTGCACAAAAAAATCTGCATGATGGATCTGTAGATTCTTTTTTAAAATAGCCATAATGAGTTCATCCATTGTCTGTTTACTCAGAGGTTGATAGAAGGTGCAGTGAGAGAAGGAAGCCAGGTTTATATGAATTTTATACTTCAAGTTAATGTGATGTCAAAGTCTTTGAATAGGAGACCCTCATGCCAGGATTGTACAAGATCATTACGCTCAGATTAAGTATAATTCTATGTAAGTAATGCCACTTATGACTCCCCATAGTACTTATGCCTTGAGTCAGGCTGAATCTTGAAATGTAACATTTTAAGTACTGACAACATTTTGTGTTAATAGTATGAAGTACTGAACATCTTAAACTATTGATTACTTGATGAAATTTTTTAGGTTTTTTATGTTAAATCAGATAATTCTTCATCTTAATCAGTAAACTTGTAAAATTTCATGCCATTTTTCATTGTATAATAAAATTTTTACTTAACAACAGCACATTGAGCTACTTGACATATTTAGTTAAATGAAAACTGAAGGGTTAAAAATGTTTATATTCCTTAAAGTAATGCATCAGGAAGAATAATGAAGAATTTGTATTGGAAAGTAGTGTCAGCACATGTATTGATATGAGGTATAAAACCATTTCTCTTTTGAGTGGCTTTAGATGAAGAAGTGCACCAGTGTCTCAGATGTTTGCAGTGTTTGTGTTCTGACACTGAGGCTTGAGATCTTGACAGTGAGATGGTGATTTGCCTCCACACACCTGACACCCCTCCTTTGCACACAAACAAACACACACATTGTGTATCAACGCTGGCTCCTCTGGTCAGTGCATTGCATGTTGCTGACTCTCTAAAAAGCATCCCTGCCCAGATAAATAATGGAGCCAAAGAGGCTTTCTCCTGTCGCTCCACGCCATCAACTCCAAACACTAAAGTTGACGACTCAGCTGTAAGGTGTCCATTATCTACCGCGTACGTAGGAGTTGTGCAGGCTCGTCCAGTAGGGGCCACACATGTTAAAGCGTGGAGTAGCGTCCTTCTGACAGCTCACTTCCTCCTGTGCCCTTTACAGTCACAGTCAACGCAAGGGGAAGGCAGCAAACACCCATATATATTAATATCCTCCTCTGCTCGATGTCATGTTTATCTGTCAAGGTCGTGATTAGGATGAACTGTGATCAGGTATGCTGTTGAACCCCTCTGCCGCACATGCAAACACACACACACACGGACACGAAACACTCGCCTCCCGTCCTTCATCCGTTAGGTCCCCTCACCGACACACACTCCCTGTGTCACTCTCCAGAGTTGCTCATGCAGTCACCAAAATCATTCAGCAGCAGAGTGTTTGATTCCCCTGCTCTCTGTCACTATTTATTCTAATATCTTCTGGGATTATAGCAGTAGCTCATAAGGAGTTCTGATAAATTAAAGGTTGTATTGTACGGCTGCCATGCCTGTCCTTGATCAGGATGCCAATTACAGAGGGTAATTTTCCTACTCTCCTCTTTTTCTTCCATATGTCCCCAACAAAAGAAGGTTTCTGCAGAGTAGATCAAGTTGACACATGATGACAGATTCTTTTTTAAATCTTTTTGAATGTTATGATGGCACTTTCTGCATTTTTATTCAATTCTACCCCTCATGTTATGTTCTTTCTTTAGGGGTAAAGTACAAAATACTGCTTCTTTGACTCAATTGAAGATGTCACCCAAGAATATTTAACGTGAACAGAATAGTTTTGACTCTCCTTATGAGAAATGACAGATGAGGACACAGTCTATCTTTATTTGTATAGATGTAGTCAGACAAGTATGCCTCTCCCTAACTAGTGCAAGTCTAAAAATAAGTAAATAAAACTAACATGCTTGGAGGCAGGTGAAGGGAGGGGAACCTCTGCTTTTTTTTCCCATAAACAATATATGAGGTGCTTTTTGCAAGTCAAATCCTTAAAGATTTACTGCCGGCTCCACTCTCAGTGCTTTTTAAAGAGCAAAGATAGATAGATAGCATGCAACGGAAATGGTGAGGAAGCCTAGGGTGTGGTAGGAAAACAGAGAATGAAGCACTGAATAATTGTGAAAGGATTTAAGATTGCAAACTCTCTCTGTATGTCTACAGCCTTTTTTTTGGGAAGATGTTCACAACTTCAACCTTTTCTCTGGGCATGTTCAAATCCGTGTTGCCACTGCATTCAGTGGCCAGCATGAATTCACCCAGAATCTGAGTAATATCCTCTAAGTGAGAGTGACCAGTAATTAAGGTCCTCAGATTCCCACTGCATGTTATCGCTTTAACAATCTCCAGGGTGAGATGCTTTTTGACTGCTGGTTGTGCAGTGACCTGTGCACATCAAGCTTTTCTCTGCTTATTTGGTTGTCTTCTTTCCACACTAATGGCCATAGGGCGCCGAGTCCAGGCTTCACCTGACCACTGCTCACAAAGCTGGATCTCTGGAACCGACAGGCGGAACAGAAATCACATTAACCCAGCCCGAACCAAAAGAAAAGCCTTCATACTCTTGCACATACTATTCTAAACAAAAACAGGAGAATCTCACTGTTTTCCCCCTTTATCAGCAGCATGTGTCAGTTCGGCTCATTGTTGTTTACTGGTGCCTCATGAAGGCTGTCTGCCACCCACACCTTCTTCCAGAGGGCAGTCGACAGGCACCTTGCGAGGACACTACTGGGCTGACGATGTAAAACACCCCATGGGTGATGGCAGGGCCTGACCTCGTTGGTCAGTGGATGACAATTTAGTGACAGCAGGGGGATAATTTACAGGATTTGTTGCCAATTAGTGTACCATTCCTCTAATTCCTTTGGTTTTTCAAACAGGTCAAATTATTTGATGATGGTTTCCATGTCCGTGAAGAATCTAGGCCAGTGCAGTCTGGCACATCCCATCCTGCCTGTAGGCTTTGAGGGATGGAACGGAAGGTGAATTAAAGCTAAATTAGTTATCACAGCAGTCATCTACTGGCAAGATTTTTTTTTTTCTTTCTCGCAGAGATTGTGCTTGAGTTTTTTTAGGTGAGTCTCCATGTCTCTCATCTTTCATCTACGTGTGTGCAGCTCTGTGTCCAGAAGGCATCTAGACTCATTTCTTTTCTACCCTTTACATTGCACCTCATCATAAACTCCCCCCACCTCGACAATGCTTTGGAGAATAAATCGACCATATTTCAGCACTGATGCTCCCTGCCCATTCCCAGTCCTTCAGAGGGGGGGGCTGGAGCCCTGGCAGTTTGTTGTTTTTATTTAATGCGCTCCTACTTGCACGTCATATTTTCTGTCTTTAATTGATGCCCATGCCTGTGTTGTTGCCCAGTGCACCATTGAGAGGATGCTTTCTCCAAACAGGCCCTTATCTTGCTCTAATAGGCCTGGCACTCCTCTGAGGCCTTCAGCTGTGTCAGGCCACTGCTGCCTCGCTGCGCCTCGGGTTTGAACTGTTGCCGTGTTGCCCATTAGTTCTCTCTCCAGGCCTCGCTATTCCCCCTGCTCATCCTTCTGCCCCCCGCCCCCTAGCCCCAGAGCCTTCCCAGCCCTATCTTTCACCTCTGCCTGCACTGCTCCCTGCTCCCCACTCTCAATGTTTCATCAGCTATAATATGAGCATGCTTTCACTGTAAACATTTTTCTTCTCTGCAGTCCCCCTCTGCAGGTCTGGTCCTGTCTAGGTAATTTGTGTGTTTTGGAGGTACTTTAGGCCATATGCCACCCATCACATTCGACATCCTTCAGGGGGCCACCCTGATAAAGCCAGGGTATAGGGTGCATGATTGCATCCAACATTGAGGTGACATGAGGATTGTTTTTAAATTATTTTTCTTGTGTATATACAGTAGGTGGGTCTGTGTGTGTGTGTGTGTGTGTGTGTGTGTGTGTGTGTGTGTGTGTGTGTGTGTGTGTGTGTGTGTGTGTG
>JAQMCX010000001.1:14759539-14812836 GCA_029814765.1 Acanthurus leucopareius | reverse complement strand
GTGTGTGTGTGTGTGTGTGTGTGTGTGTGTGTGTGTGTGTGTGTGTGTGTGTGTGTGTGTGTGTGTGTCTATGTATGAAAGTGATTGCCTCTGTTTGCATTAGAGAGAAAAGGAATATCTAAAGTATAAAATATAGGGTACCTGAGTTGTAGGCCATCTTTAAGTCAGAGCCTGTGTGTGCATTGATAGATTGGCAAAGCAGTTTGTTCTACCAAATTTAACAATGATATATCATTATCACAACTTTGGTGGAAATCTATAAAATCAATGGGCCTGCCGGTGGAGCAGGATTAGTATTACTAACATGCTGAGAGAGTGTTAAAGTGCCCGAGTATGGATCCCGGTTGTGGCTTGGATCAATGGCATTTGTGGACACTAAGCTCAATAACAAGCCATCCAAGAACTGGTTAGAAGAAGAAAGAAATAGATGTGAAAAGCAAATTTGCTGGTAGAGAAGCTAATATCCTGTGCGCGCCTGGCTGAACATGAGCTGTGTAGCTGCTGGCGGGTGAAGAGGGAGTAGAGGGCAGGAGAGGAATAGATTCCACTGCTGAAATGATACAGATACAAATGTAGCTGTCATTATTGATATTCCTCCATCATTGATATTGGCAGACAGGGATGAAGAATGTAAAATACATTGATCCCAAAGGGTGGGAGAAAAAAAAAAGTATTGAGTGACACAATTTGATTTAGATATTGAGTGTTTTCAAAGACACAACTGATGCTGAGGAGGTTATTGAGAAAACTTCTCCTCCAGATAAGAATAATCATTGACATCCCTGTTTGAACAGAGCAGAGGAAGCTGTAAAGCTCTGTTCGTGTGGTTCTACACGGCAGAATATCGAGAGGTGTGACAAAGACAACGTAAATATATCTGTAAAAAGTCAAATTTCCTGTTTAGTGCTCAAGTCCTAAAAAGATGACAGTGTTGTTTTTAAAAGATGGAGATATCTGGTCACAACAACAGTGCTATTTCATGAAAGCAATGGCAGGATGATTGAAAAGACATTTCCTCGACTGTGAGAAAAAAGGGAAACAAACTCTGCTTACTTACATTAGGAGAGCAGAATGTTAGAAACACCACTGAATATTATGCAGCCCTGTACAACACCATCACTGAGTGCATTAACATCTCCATGACATCATAAAAGTAGACCTAATAGCTGAACAGTTATATTAAATTACGTTAGATTGTACACGTATAACTAATAAAGAGGGCAATAAATGCATACATGCATTTACACTGAATGGTATTGAATGAAACAATAAAGGAAACTTGTGCATGAACAGATTTAATATAAAATCTAGTGTTTGAAATATGTCATGTTTCTTTATGCTTAGTTCAAATGCAAATAGTACACAAAGGGTCTGCAGGCCTGTAATAAGTTGTAAGACATATGTCACTATATCCTGTTTGTGGTGTCACCAGAGACCCTACTGTCTCTGTACACTTAGCAACCTTATATGAGGCCCAAACTGATAACACACACAGCAAGAAATAACAATTAATGAGATGTTAAGTAATTAAGTGAAAAAAATATCTGTTTACTTTGTTCAGTGTATAAAATGCCATTAAATCAATGTCCCTGTCACAATGCTCACAAATCTCCTCTGCATCTTTTCACCGATGTGTGTGTGCTTGAGAAAACATTACCACGCACAAACTATAGTTCTTATTTGCAGGTAGAATCCATTTTCTTCATCTGCCAAGACACTCCGAGAGATAAACTGGACATTTTCTTTCTGTCAGTGAATCTGATTGCTTATGTGCTGCTGCTCTGTGATTGTACATCTAATAGCAGCCGGTTCTGGCTCCAGAAGTAACTGTTGGCAAGCAGGGGAAGGGTAGCAAGTCAACTGTGGTCAAACAACATCACTTCCCAAAGAACACAAGTGGGCCATCGCTACAGAGGCCTGATGATAACAGCAAGACAACAACCTAACTTATTGGTTTGGAGGAAAATACAAAGAAGAGAATGATTGAGCGGAAGGGGGGAAGAGCAGAAATTGTTCTTCGAGGCACAAAATAACGCCAGGTACAAAAGGATAGGGACAAGGTAAAAGGCAGATGAGATATTGTGCCAAGAGTGGAACGTGTTTGAAAAAAAAAGAAAAAAAAGAGTGAAATTGAAAGCTCCGAGTTAGGACTACAGCTGATGGGGCCAGTTTGTTTTTGCCTCTGTTGTGACAGAGATGAGAGATAGACCAAGAAAGGCGCGAGCAGGGCGTAATTAAACAGCCTAATGAGTTTGTGGCTCTTTTGAAGACTGTTTTTAAATGGATCTCTGGTTTTGTGGTGGAAAATCTTCTCTTTCAGAGATGTCAAAGAAGTTTCTGACAGAGCAGTTATCACAGCATGTCAAATTGCTCCAGCTCAAGAAATGATTTGGATTTTTTTTTCTTTTCACAGAGTGCTTCGAAACAAAAGCCCCCCCCCCCCCAACCCCCCCTAATTTGCCTTGGCAGGGTCCCGCTGGGTGGGGGGTCCGCATGGACAGAGAGAGCTTTGCCAGAGGATTATAGGATGAGAGGGGGTGAGATGAATGAGTGTATGTGAATGCGTGTGTGTGTTGGACGTGTGTACATCTGCGTGTGATGGGCATGGGGCTGCGGTGGAGGTGGGGGGAGGGGGGGGGGCTTCGGGGGGGTAACAAGCAATTTTTCCCAAAACGCTGCAATTGTCCTCAAGATTGAACAGTGCAGAGCAGCAACGCTCATTTTCCAGTCTATTCATTATCTCCTCTGTATTTACTTATCTTTGTCTCACAAGGAAAAAAAAAATCAGTGTTAAAAGGGGCCCTTTCATGTGGAGAGGGTTTTTAACAGAGCTTTACGCTCTGACATGGTTGAGTTAAACTAAACTGTGGCTATGTTATGAAAGCAGTATGAATAGCAAATTAGTACTTTCTTCTTTTCAGTGGTATTATAAACTGTATTAGATCCCTGATTTCTTCAAATTACATTTCCCTGCTGTCTCGTATAATGCCTTCTTTTGGATGAAATTCCCAATTTTGTGGTGTCAAATTAGCACAAAGAAAATTACACCATTATTCTGGGAACCGAAATAATTATATAGTGTTTTTACAACCTGTGCCATAGGAGTTTATGATTTTATTTCTCTTTGAAAATAAATCCCCTCATAAATGATTCATTCTTGGTGAGAGATCATCTGACAAGGAATAATAAACCAGTACTAGCTGAGTCGTATTTACATTCAAATAAATGCAGACAAAGGAAGTTCATATGAAAAGATATTTCTTCTGTCTTTGCAACACAATAAAACATAGTTGTCACTGTCCCTCTCAATGACTGTCAAAGCTGATTTACAGGTTTGTTTTTCTTGCATCTAAGAGTTTGACACAACATCGCTACTGCAGATTCACAAAGCATTTTTTTTCTGTGTCACTTTATTGTACATGTAGATAACCATGTCTGTCTCTGATACTGGGGTGAGGAAACTGCTTATTTTGCGCTGCTGCTTAAGTGTAAACGGCAGTGGTTCAGTGGTTGTTGGAGAGCTTGCCAGCTGTGAACATCTTACCAAATGATGTGATTAAAGCAAATAACTTAAATACAACTTTTTTGTTCGATTTAGACACTTAATTCTGAGCTTACACACACCGGAGTTAGCCAGTTAAATGAAATCAAGCAACAGTTTGCAAAATTTAAAGCATAGGGTTCAATATCTCATAATAACACTGAAGCAGGAAACATGAAAAAGTACTGTACATAGGAGTTTTTGCAGTACTTTTATAAACACGATGGACACAGAAGTAACTGTATACTGTGATGGCAATTTGCAGCATCAGGGCTCTTGTTGCTTTTATTCAGTATATCATCTTTAAATCTAGCAGTGTGATTATTACATGAACATATTTTGTAAACCACTTACATCAGGACATTTACATTTGTTTTCATCGTGTTAATGTCAGAAAGGGCATTTTGCATCGTGTAAATAAAAAAAAAAACTTAACCCCTTTAGCCAAAATATCTATACAAATACTGTATATCAGGTTGATTACTATTTCTCTGGGGTGTTATTATTTGGCATTATCCTCAAAGAAAAAGCTCCACTGTAAAAGGTTGTTATAATGGGGAAAAAGGGCCTTGTTAAATTAACAGTGCTTCATGACAGATACTGTGAAGTCTGATAGGAATAGTTTGAAAAACACCTCTGCAGGGCACACCTACAGCTTTTACCCAGCTCTTCAAGAGAAAAAAATCTATTAAAAAAAGAACCCTCGAACAACAAGTTTTTATTATTCTTTTCTTTTTCTAGCTTCCAACTTAATTACTGGTATTTCTCTGTTATAGGTGCCTGATTTGAGGGAGATAATTAGGTGGGATATTGAAGTGGGCCTCCAGGGGGCTCAGGTCTGGTGGATCAGGCGCACAAGGATGAGGAGATACACCATCTTTTCAAATTATGCTGGGGGGCCAGTGCTCCCAAGCAGCTTATGCAGCTAAGGCTTGGTAATTAAATTATAATTTAACCTGCTGAGGGTGGAGTGGCAGGACTGGACCAGGCTTGGGGTGGTATGGCACTGACAGGATTTACACTTAATGAAATAATAAAGCAACACCAGCGATGTAGCCGGCAGTGAAGAAACAGACCCTCCGCCACTTGGCTCTCTGTTTATCCACTCGTCAGTGTTGTGGGAAGGTTCAAAGCTAACGAGTGGCGCTCGCTCCTTCTCCGTTTCTCTTGCTGTGTTCTGTTGTTGAGTGCAAGTTAGTATAGTGGGTGGCACTGCGTTTCAGTCAATAGAGACATTTTTTTTTTATAGTTTTCTGTTTACTTTCCTTGCATTTGCTGTGTATATGTTTGTGTGTGGTTGTATGTGTTTTTCTTGGATTGCCAACAATGTTGTTTTCTCAAGTTCACTAAATGGTTGCGATGTGTATAAGTAAAGTGTCTAAGGTACCACACATGCAGCTTATGTATAGTTGTTTAACTTCAGTCCCATCTATTAACATATCTGAATGAAGACATGAAAAACACAAGATTATTTATTTCTTGAGTTAGCACTGATGGCTGAGTTATTTCATTTTCACCCTGCTGACATCTTTCGGAGGAGTAATGCTTCTTGTCTTGCATGCTAATTCTCTGTTGATTAAAGTCTCTCTGTGGGGAAGCTTAAAGTGCATGTAATTTAAAAACTCCCAAACTACAAAGTACCCACAAAATAGCTCACTCTCAGACAAAGAGTTGTAGACAGAAGTAACTTATGTTGAGAAAAGCTTTGGTCCTAACTGGATGGTGGCCGGTTGCTGACTTGCATTAAGTTTGTGATCTTTAATAGTACTGATGCAAACTACATTGTTAAGATTTTCAAAGCTTAACTGATTTTAAAAAGAGAGGCCAAAGATATAGATACAGATTTGTCTGATTTTTTAAAATAAATATTTTAATCCTTGAGTGCAAACACATTAGACAGGTCAGTCAGACCACACACTTGGTATCTAGACTAAACAGTTTCAGAGTGGCGATTTCAGGGCAAAAGGATCTCACAGAAACTTGTGTGATCAAACGGGACTCGAAAAACAAACTAACATGGAGGCCGTCTGTTGTTGTCAGCCTGTTGAACTTGTGTGTGTTATGTTTTGTCCTGAAAAAAATAACGTAAAGAAAAAGATAAGACTAATGTGAACAAAGTTGTGGTTAAATCAGCATTGTGAGCTAAAGGCAGTTAACATGAAGTTTTGTTTGGTTTAGTAGGCTAGTTCAGGCTAATGCAACAAGCTAACAAGTATGCCACATCCTGATAGCAAAACATCCTACTCAGCTCATTCACTGGGTTTCAGCTTAATCTCCATTGCTGTTCTTTGTAAACAACATAATTACAAATCAAAAATATTAAATATACAGTATTTAGGGTTTGAAATTATCCTCCAATCCAGTCAGCAGCATTACAGGAGCATTTGGGCAAATAAGGTTCTGACCGGCCTTGAATTGGGAAGGCCCCTGTGATTGTCATTAAGAGCAGATTGGACCCTTAATCTGTCCGATTATTCTCTGTTGCAGGGCCAGCTTTAGTGCCTATTTTTACTAGTGCTTGTAAACTAGAAAAAAAATCAGGTACATAACTGTATTTAACATACAGTTTATGTCAGTGACATTTATTTTGACATCATCCTGATTTCCTCCATATAGAGAAAACATCCGGACATATGTATTTGCCATCAGTCAGTCAGCATGATGCATTAATGTAAAGTAGTACCTAAATCCGTAGTATTTTACATGAAATATGAGAGGAAACCAGAAAATGATTGAAACTGGAAGGAGGTGAGTGAGAGTGAAACAGACAAAAAGATTTAGAGGGCGATGAGGAAGAGAGAAATATGGAATCCCCCACATCTGTTTTGTGTCACTGTATCTTTTCCCTCTCCTTCCTTCTTCTCCTCTTCCTCCATCTCTGCAGCCGTTAAGATGGATGCCTCACAGGAGAGCGGAAAAAACCATGCAGTGTTCTTATAGCCCTGCATTGCCGCAAGCTCATTACAACCCTCCCTTCCAAAATCACTCCCGCCCTCGCCTGCCCAACTCTCACCATTCACCCGAGCCTGAATCGGCCCCCACCCCAGCCTCAGCTCCAGATCCAGCCCCAGCCAGCATGACAGACAGGCCCAGTTAACAGTCCCTGTAAGCGGCGAAAGAAAGCCGAGCAGAGAGGTAAAATGACTGGACCGCAAATGACAGGTGTAGTTAAAATAGTGAGGCGCAGAAAGGCTTGAGGACAGAGAGCCGGGGCGGCACTGTAATAAGCAGGATGAAGGAGCTCAAGCATCACCTGAGTTTTCCTCTCTCCTCAACTAACATCCTTCCTCAGGCAAACAAAGGGAAAATAAGAGAAAGTTAACTTTTTTTCCTTTAGACACTTCCTTTCTTCAATGAATTATTTCTCTCATGTCAGTCTGGTATTTTACTGCGTCTCTTATGGGCTTTAATGAAGCGTTGTTGACACAATGCAGGATATTCATACAATTTAAGATTTTTAATAATGTGCAGTGTGTCAGGGCTACTTGAATTGTAAATGGGCAAAAAGGGGAGGCCATTTTGTTGGGTCCCCTTTGGACTCATTTAGATGGACACAGGAGGGATTTGCCTACACTGCTGATCTGCATCTATTTTTATGTGCCTTTCATCCATTTTCTATGTTGCCTTTTTTATCACCACCTTTCCATCAAAAACCCGCCCAGCCTCATGTTTAAAATAATCAGTTTTTTTGCCGCAACTCCTTCCCGGACAGGGGGGCGTGGGGGTTGTGTGAATAATATTGGTAGTATGTAAACAGCAGTCATTGGGTGAAGGGAAAGTCCTTTTGTTGGACTGAGAAATGATGTTGCCTATTAATCATTTTAAACATCCTTATAACCAAGAATTAGTTCCACACCAGCATAAATGTTTTAGAATAATATATTCAAAAAATCACCAAACGTGCTTTTCATTCTTGTGAATTCTCAGTCCATAAAAAAAGGTTAAAACAGTCCTTCCAACAGACTTCATGTCCAATCCAACCAGAGTTCAACAATACTAAAATCATGCTGATAATCAGCAGATATAACATTTAAGTTGCTTTACCTCCTAGTTAGCCTGTTAGCATGCCAACATTTGCTAATTAGCTCTTAACACAAAATACTGTTGAGGCTGCAGGGATTAAGTAAATGACAGATTAAATCTGTTATCTGATTTTGGCACTAATGAAAAAGTCAATGGATCACCAAATTTATTTAATTTCATCCTGAGAGGGACGAGAGGAAATATTACTGGCAATCCATTCAACATTCACCACAACCACAAATGTCAATCTGATGGTGGAATTACAGGAAAATTCAGGAGATCACCATAAGGGATCAGTGGTACTCATCCTTTAGGGATCAAGAATGTCTAATTTCACTGAAAATAAATCCAACCTGACAGACAAATTATGATGCCATTAAAAAATCCATGCGTGACCAAAGAGAAATATACCCAACATAACAAAAAACAGATAATAGTCAGCACCTGCTCACTCTTATCGTGTCTTAAAGTCTCTTAAAAAACTCCTAAATTGTAATTATGTTATTACTGTTGCCTATATTTAAATGAAAAGGTACTATACTGAATATGTTAGTTTCCCTCTAAGTCTGCTTTTCCTCTGATCAAACTCCCATTGACATTTAAAATGACTGTATCCTCCCTCCTCCTCCTCCTCCTCCTCCTCCTCTTCCTCTACTTTCCCTCCCTGAGTGTGATTCCACTGCCTATCTGATTGGTATTAAAAGGATTATCAATGCTGGTGCCATAATTAGAAGCAATGCACCACAATTACTGATACAGATCAGTGGGATTAAACTTCATTATGTGAAGCCTGCTCCCAGGCAAAAATTCTAATGCGTTTTGATCGTATGGACTTTGTTGATACCTACATGTCAGATTTTATGAAACACTCTGCCACTATTTCAACAAGACTTATAGTGGCTGATAATTGTTGGCTCTCAACCCGCTTTAAGCCTGGCAGATACTGTACAAGAGAGTAAAAGAGTCTGGTATCGTGGCCTGCAAGCTGACTCCAAGTTAAGATGATGCCAGTGGCTTTATTACAGTATGATATTTTAGATGTTTGATACTGCGTTTCAACTTTATTGAGCTGTATATTTAGAGGCGAGTGACAGAAGAAATGGGAGAAAGAATGGGGTTTTTGTTTGATATCAACTCCTATTGTCACGGCACACCATATGGACCAAAGTCCGCTACGCTGTCAAATGCTCCCACAGCCTAAAACGTAATATTATGTGCTTTATCATTCTAGACTGTGTTACATTAGTCTCTAGACTGTATTAAACTGCATCACCGTGAGGCCTCCTGTTAAGGATGCTTCCCATCTTCAGACTCCCTGACATACTGTTTACGGCAAGTAAAGATTACGGCCATCTGGAGGAGCTAAATTTAGCAGGTCCCTGTGCAGGAGAGGAACATCTGTCTTTATCAGCGGTGGTTAACTCGGTACAGGAAACCCAGCACATGTAATTCATGCAATATTTAGATGAGAGGGTCAGAGTGCTCCTGTGGGGATGGAGGCAGTCTCTGTTGCACAGACTACATGATTGACCTGGGCCTGGTCTGTGGAGAGAGGTGCCAGCTCTGATCTGTTTAAAGGACGAGGTGACACACGGGAACACGATGCTTTAAGTCCCCCATCTGCTGATGTTGTGCAGCTGAGTGATAAAGCAGTAACACAGCATGACTGTATATTAGAGCTTAGAGGCTAAATGATGGATACTGTTAGTGATATTGCGGTGATTAAGGTATTGACGTACATTTGTCGGTATCATGGTCCATAGGTAGAAAGTCAGCAACAACATTTTCTGTTGTTCAAAGTACACATTTTTTGGTTCATCTTTACATTTTGGTGGGTAATATTGTACTTTAAATCCATTATTTGACATCTTTTTTATTCTCTCAAATCAGGTGTTACACACAAACCATTTAACTGATTTATAAAATCTATGCAATTTTTGCAGATTAGTTAGTATATAAGTATATAAAGTATAGTATTATAGTACAGTATATAAAGCTGTCATATTAGCTCCTAATGAGCCAGCAACAATATTAAAATTCTGCTAACATGTTAAAGCTAAAGGAGCATTGATTACGGATTTTACTCAAATAAAAAGTGAAGTTCACTTACAAGCCTGTCCAGTGGTATACATTCATATAAAAATACAGGGCCCGTTTCTGCAAAACGAGTATGTTGACTTTTGATCTTTATGTGTTATTTTCAGTTAAAGTCTGTGCTTAAGCAAAGTTTTGAATGCTGAACTTAAATTTGCATTTAAGTGGTTTGATATTTTGGTACTTTAAATTAAGGAGAAGAACTAAATATATTTTCCTCCACTGTTACAGTCTGCATAAACTCAGTAAGGGCCTTTGCAAAGGGGAAAACAGGATGTGGATTTGTTTGAGCAGATTTACTCTCAATATTATGAGAGCTGAATTAATAGAATTACTAGAACTAATAAATATGGCTGAAAAATGTCTATAACTTATTACATAAATTCAGAATATTCAGAGATTCTGTGATATTTTGCTCTCCCTCATTTCCAGTAGCATGTGCAGCTGTTGTTGGAGAGTACAGTGCTGCTCCTCTTTCTTTCTTTCTATAGTTGCTCAACCATCACCTCCTCTGCCATATTAAACACTCAGTCAGTGTTCCGTCAGTATTTCTTGGCAGTGGACTTGCCTTTTCTTTAGAGGTGTGACAATGTAGTGTTGCTCCTACTGAAATCAAAGGCAGACAAAAGCAGATAAAGAGAGAGAGGAAGGCCACAGAGCTGAAGTCCTCCAATGCCTCACACACACATTCATGTGCAAAAAACAGGGACACAACATGAGGGTCACCTGCCTGTCTCACTGTCCAGTCTAGTTCAATCATACTAATAAGTTCTTCTTTTGCTTTTATGTAGAAATGTACTGGTATTACATTATAGCTAACCATGTGATCACTAAATGTGACAAACCACTGGAGACCGAATTCTCCACCACCTGAAGTAAATGTTAGTTAGTGCATGAAGAGGCAGCCCTGTTTCCTGACACCAATCTTTTATTGCACAAACAATACAAACAAAAGTTTTTTTCCAGGACAGATGGAAGTTGTACTTTATCAAGCTGACAGGCAGATGAAAAGACCGGAGAGAATCTCTCTCTTATTAAAGCAGTCATCCACTGGTTCACAGAAACAATGAAAATACTTAAATAATAACAAAAAAAAAGAGAACAATCCCATCCACAAGCTATGCTGACCGTTTTTGTTTTTCCTGCTAAATGATCTGCTTTTACATTAAGACATTATTTAAACATTATGAAAACAAGCCAATAATGCATTAAAATATATAAAAAGTTATTTGTGAAATGTTTTAGGAATCGCTATCAGGGGTATGTGAACAAATGCAGTTTCTGAAAGATTCAGGAAAAGGGAGGGAAATATTTAAAAATAAAAATAATATCACAATGAAAGCCAATTGTAAACCTAAAGGACACACATACACACACACACACGCACATCCCTTGCTTTGAAGTGACATGATATAAAAAGGCTGTCCTTCATGCGCTGCAGCTGATGTCTGATAATTTATCCTTGCTGTTTTATAAAAGATTCAAACAAGTTTTCTTCTTCAACAAACACACATTAGCCAATTTCTCTGGCACTTTGATCTTATGGGGAAGACCTGAGGAGGAGAGAAAGAGGGGATGGAGGGAGAAAGCGAGATTATGATCATGTTTTGTATTTCCTTAGTTACAGATGTAATATGTTGTATTTCCATATGGACCGAGTGATCCCGTACTACTTCACCAGGTCATCAAACTATGTCTCTTATTGTCATTGTTATGATTAGAGAGGTTAAATTAAAGAGAGGTTAAAAGAAATTAAATGTATGTGTTAAGACTTAACACATCAAAAATTTAATACAGTAAAATAAAACAGTGCTGTGAGTCAATTTTGGTATCAATAACTTTGTCTTCTTGTGCCAAAGTTTTTTTTTATTTTCCTCATTTTCTACATTTAATTTCTCTGTCTCGTTCTGTTGTCTGCTCTTATGTCTCTGCGTCCTCAAAGTCAATCGATTATCTCTGCGACTGAGGTTCTTGCTCTCATCGGATGCGTTGGGTATCTATCCTTGGCTTTCTGACCTGGGCCAACCCCCACCCGCCTCACCCTGTGGCTCCTTCCGAAGTTTGATGGCAGCATCCATATCCATGTCACCAATCTGACGCTGTCCGTCTTGCATCAATAAACATTTGGGGAGGGCAGATTTTTCTAGGCTGAATAATTTATAGTGCATGATTAGAAACTCTATCCTGAGTGAAGGATCTGGTTGCTTGTATGTTTGTCTTGGATCTTTACAATAAAACACGACCCAGTCTGATTAGAAAGTCCAGGACCAAAGAGCTTGTTGGGTGTGTGTGTTTGTGTGTGTGTGTGTGTGTGTGTGTGTATGTGACTGTGTGAGAAACAGTGGGTGAGGGAGAGAAAAGACAATTTGATGAAGGGTTGAATCTTTTTCTAAAGTGGCTCTTGAAAAGCAGACAAATTAAAAAAAGAACTTCATTTAGACTTTTTGAGTCATTGTAGACCTCTCCTGTGTAGTCCTGACACACACACACACACACACACACACACAAAGAACTCACACAACCAACACACAATCCTTGTTGTCATACTGCTCACTGAGATATTTTAACCTTCCTCATAGTTATGGATAATTGTCAGACAATTGTCTTTATGATTCAATGAATCACAAACAGGCATACTGTTTTTTTTCTAAATACTGATTTCATACTGGCATACTGAATACTGTTTTCTTTTTTTTCTATGAACATTTTAACCTCATTAAGCAATTTGTTATTGCCTTACTAATAAGAATTGCTTGTAGGATTGTGGCATCTATTCCAAAAATTAAAATAAGTACAATCCCTATTAACTTAAATTAATATGTGAACTTCATATCCACACTACAACTTTTAAATTGGTGCTGATATTATTGAAAAATGTTATTAAGTCTTTTATACAAGAGTAGTCTTTTTGTTTATTTAATGTCAAGTAGGTTATATCAACAACTTACTCAAGTTGACCTTGCAGTAGCACACTCACCAGGGTGCCACCAGTGTAGAATAAAACATTGCACTGACAGGGAAAATAAAAACTTTGAGCCATTATCCTTGTTTAAAATGTGCATTTTTTTTCCTCATGATTCAGCTGGAGCTTGAATCTTTACCATCAACATCTGAAAGGTTACTAAACTTTAAAAGTGATGCATTCTTCCCATCCCAGCACCCCATCAGCTTTACAAATTGCTAAGGAACATTCTGCATGATCAAATTCTCAAATGTCCTTAGTTGCTCACAGTTGACAGAGGCAGATATGAGGCAGAGCGTCTGGCAGGCGCCGCCGTCCTTCACTGGGGCCTGCGTCTCTTTGTGTTTCAGAGGGGACAGTAGAGAGAACGCACCACGAACTTCTCATCATAACAGTAGCTTAGACTGTGTGTTTGGGGTGGGGAGGGGGGTGTTATGTTCATTAGCACAGTCAAAATGCCTGCAGGCATAAGCAGAGGAGGAGTGAAGTGAAGGAGAGTGGGGAGGGGAGGGGGGGTGGCTTGTATGGAAATTGACCAGTGTGCTGTAACTGTTCATCTGGTGTAGGCCTTTGAAGTGAGCTGTTCAACACTGCAGCCGGCCTTGTTCTTGATAATTGCCTAAATGATCTCCATGGAGCGCGGGGTTGTGTTACAACTGAACTAATCCAGGGGCAACCCGCTGATTTGACAGAGAGCTCTTTGCTATGTCAGTCCCCCCCCCCCCCTCGCCCAAACAACAGCCTATCTTCCATTCTGTTTCGTCTGTTTATTAGGCTAACACAGCGGGGGGTGTCATGGTAGTGATGTGGGTTCTAGAGGCAAGTGCGGGAGGGGGCTGTGTGTGTGTGTGTGTGTGTGTGTGTGAGAGTGTGTGTGTGTTTGGGGGGGGTTTCTGTTTGTTGTAGGGATGATGGCCTCTGTGCTCCCCGAGCTTAGCCACACGCTTAACCCGCACTCCTTGACATCATACCCTTCCCTCGCCCCCATTGATATGTAAATGAGCAGCAGCCCCCGTTTGCAAATGAGGGAGGAATAATTAGTCAGGAGCACTTAGCAACAACAACAATAATACACGCGTCTGATCCAGGCTGAGCTGCTTTTCTCTTTGTCATTTGAGCTGCTGCTGGCAATCAGACAAGCCCTCCCACCCCCCCTCTGCTTCCCCTCCATTGCAACACCAGAGACACTGGTGGGTGGTGGGGCATCCACAACAAGTACAGTGTTTGGCCTTTTGGAGGCTCACCAGGGTTTAGGGAGCCAGTGGAGCATGGAGGCCAAGCAGAGCCCTAGGCCAAGAGCAGCGAGTACAGAGCACAGCCTGGGTTGGAGACCTTTCTGGTATGCAGGGAGGTCAGAGCAGAGAACGAACCGGAGAGGAAGTAATGTGGATACCCTGAGACCTGAGCTTTACAGGTCCTGAAGGAAGAAAGAGCATCGTCACACACATGTCCATGAAAAAGGCAAGGCTTAAGTGGAAAAAAATGAAAGTTCAGTTCAATTCTCAGTAAGAAAAGTACAGTATTAATGTTTGTTTGTCAGAAAGAATGAGAGCGAAAGAAAACAGAATCACAGAGGAAGTGGATAAAAACAAAATGGCCGCTGGGAGAGGGGGAAAAAAAAAACCAAAACACCCCAGCATCCATTTCGGGAATATGACTCAGTAACCTTGACTGGGAAAAAAAATATATTATTATGTCCAATTTACATACAGCACCAGTGCTTCAAAGAGGCGGGTGTCATGTTAGAACTCTGGTGCCAGGCGTAATGAAGAGCCCCCCTCCCACTGTCCCAGGACAGGCCCAGTGGTAGGGTATCAGGTAGACTAAGGTCCCATATAAAAGCGGCCCCTATGAATTATAAATCATAGGCCACTGGAGCCACAGCCTGTGGGATACAGAAGGGGGTAAGAGGGACTGTATTCCCGGAACAAAGGACAGTGATGGGAGGGGGTTAGGTGGAGGGGTGGTGGGTTAGTGTCATACAGTAAAAGTTAAAGAAGGACAGGAAATTGGATGGTCATGGTCAAACATGGTGTAAGTAGTGTCTCTGCATTAATGATATTAAAATTGTTAACAATCAGCAGTTTATGGAGTCCATACTGTGTGTGTTCATGCTCTGTTGAAATATCTATAAGTAGAAATATTTTCCACATCTGTAGTGTATCTAATGTGGCAGCGACAGGAAGCTGGATATATAAATAGTTTCTCCGCCATTTTTTGTGTCGAGGCACACACACATTAGAAGTACATTAGAAGTACGAGTGCGCGCGTGCTACTTTCTGCTTGTGTTCATGTGTAAGGATTTCTGAACCAGCTGGAGTCTTCTGGTCCTCCCCATTGGTCAGTGGGTTCCAGGCCTGGTTCAGTCAGAGGTGATTGAATAGAAATATTGTTTTTTTTTCCTTTTTTTGGGGGGTTGGGGGGCATGCTGATGAAAGGTTGATTGATATGGTGTCAGGCGCTCTGTGATGGATTAAATTGTGTGTGCAGACGTGGCCCTGGCCAGTCATGGCTGTTGCTGCCTTTTCCGCCAGCCACTGCTGCGGCAGCTTTAAGAAAATTTGATTTTCGCAGCTCAGAAACACACGGCAGCCCCTTTCTCTCCGCTGCCTGACTTCCATTTAGTTTGAGAGTGCACAAGTGATTCTTTATTGGATGAAATCTGCGCCGGATTGGATAAAGTGTTAGAGCGCTGAGCCATCTATCACTATCACCGCCCCAGCTCCAGTTTCATTTTAAAAGAAAAGAATAAAAGCAGAAAAAACAGAAAAGAAGAAGAAGAAAAACAGACAGCCATAGGATGTTGGAGATTTGAAAATTAACTGTGGCAAGGAAAAAAAAAAGATCTATCCTCCAACCACTAAGCCTGTTTCCTCTGTTGGAGAAAACCAAGCTTTTCACTGTAGTGATGCCTCCATGACTCACTCCTCTCTCAGGCTCTCCTGACTGTCTGCTCTCACACTATCTGCTGACCTGCTCCACTCCACACCTGCTCACAATGTGCTCCGGACGTCCACTTCCTTTCACATAGGTGTTGCTTCTTCCTCCTTGATCCGTAACAATACTCTGACATCTTGTAATAGTGGTACAAATATGGACAAAAGTTATATTATCAGACTTTGGGAAAATTTGCCATGTGAAGTACGTGTTAAATAAAACAGGACTGAATGTTCTTTCGCTAAATTTCTGGAGAAACTGAAATCTTCCCAGCAACTACAGCAACATGACACTGGACTTAAAGTGGATTCTGTGTGACAAGACTGGAGTATGTTTTCAATATAAGAAGTTCCTTTTAGTTTCTTTTCATTTTTTCATAATTTTCTAATCTTTTCAAATTATTTATTTATTAGAATAAGTATTCCTAGCTAAGGTATATAAACAGCTTTAAAAACTAAGCTTATTTAAAAAACATATAAAACAGTAGTGGCAGTATAGATTCATGCATTTGCCCCATTTTGTGAATTTACTTGCTTTTTGTTTTCAGATATCTAGCTTATTTAAAGCTGTTGTTTCTAACTTAAGACAGAATCGATATGAAAGTTTACACACCATAAAAAAAGCAGCCTGCTGATAATATTATGTGAACGTTTTGCAGAAATATGTTTATCCTGGATGTGACAGGAATGTTGGTCGCTTTGCAGCCGAGTCAGCTGGCAGGCTTCTGGCCTGACTGACAGCAGCGGAAACAGCAGTGTGACAAAGCACCTGACCTCACAGACCACCACCGCAAATGCCCAAACCCACACAAAGTACACTCTGCCTTGTCAGGCCTGCATCTACAGTCCATCTAAAGTCCCATTCTGTCCTACGTCTCAGTCCAAACCAGTGAATTAGTCAAACCTGTTTGTTTGTGCACATCTCACCATCTCTATGCCATTCATTTTTAAACACTATCCTGTATGTCCCCCCGTCTGTCCATTAGTGCTCTGCTGCATAAAACAAATGGCCATGAATTTATCTCAGGGCAGTACAGAGGAGAGCATCAGAAGGAAGGAAGGAAGGAAGGAAGGAAGGAAGGAAGGAGGAGGAGGAAAAAAAAGATCTCAGGGAAAAAAGGCAGCGAAAATTGTGAAACTCTTATGTATTTCATTTCGTCTCACATAATTCACTTTGAAATGCATCTTGGATGATGTAAATCTGTTCAGAGGTCCCTTCTATTCCAAGCCTTTACCCTTAAATGTCTCTGTGGTTGGAGTGTCCTGAGGCAGTTTGGACCCACCAGCCTTCCCCACCCCCAGCCTTAATAAATCATTATGGAGCAGAGCTGCACTTATCAAGCTGGTCAGAGACCTCTAATGAGCGCAGGGACCACGACTCTGCACAGCCCCAGAAATATTTTATTAAGAGCACATTTAAACACACACCGCTCATGGTGTGTGACCACATTGATAAGCTCCTTTTATCAAATCTGCATCATAAATACCCGGCCTGAGATGCCAGACTGTGTGTGAGATCCACACTTTGTTTCAGCTGCAGCTCACTCTGTCCTCAAGTCTGACTTGTCCACCAGCCAAGTCAGAGTACAGTGCCCTCTATGGAGCGCTTGGATTATTTTCTGGATCCTGATGGCTCCTGTGGGGCCTAATGACCTTTGCTCTTATACTCCAGTTATGATGGCCCTTCAGAGAGGAGGACATTCTTGCAAGTCAGACTCAGGTAGTCCCTCTGAATAATGGGCTTCAGCTTCTTTATGTCCATTGTGCGCTTTATGTGTGAAATCAAATAGGCAGGATTATGGAAATCTATGTGCCTCTTTGATACAAAACGTGACCAGATGCAATTCACAGTTTTCTCAATGTATGAACATTTTTCTCTTCTAATTATTTTTTAAGCTAAATATTTTATTCCCTCTATTACAGGTTAAATTAATTGATAAAGTCAGATACAATTTGAATAAAATGAACCACAGGTCTAAATAGTTTGTACAGGAGAAATGCTTTGTTATGAACACCACTAAATTTTTTTTTTTTTTGTGGCAGCTTTATGAAACAAATAGTTAAATAGTTATTTGTGATTGGCAGAAATGTAGCTTGTATTATGTGAGTGAGATCACTATTCTTTTAATACCTTTAAAAGAGGTCCATGTGCTTCTGCACATGTATTTTTCCGAGTGAATTAATGCAATTCAAACCAGTAAGTAAGACATTTGGAGGTAAATGAGAGATAGAAAGGGATCATGTCACAGGTGAAGACCAGTCTCTTTGATACAGGCAGACTATCATTATAGAATTGCTCAGGCTCTCAGCCATGAATCTACCATTCAAAAATACCTGACCTAAGATAATGGCTAGTACATTGTTAATGCATCATTATTTTAATAAGTTGGAAAATTACTTCGAATACTGAACAAAGTCAGAATGAGCGGGGACTCACTGACAGTAATAATAAAAGGTAAGAAAGTCTTTCTTTTACATTCCTTTTAAGTTTCCAACATCCAAGAGTGAAGAAAACTAGTAAGAAAAAAAATCATTACTCTGTTGTTTCATCTGACTCTTTTCTTCCCCAGCACAGGAACAGCGTGCTGATTAAAGATGACTAAAAACTAAACCCGACCAAGCTACATATACTTCTCCTCTTTCCTTCTCTCTTCAACTTTTATTTTTAATGGAAAATCGGCCCCGAGCTCGTTTACTCAGGAACAGAGGGATATAAATGTTTTAAAATTTAACCAAAAAAGAAAAAGAAAGGGAAGAAAATGGAATGGAAGAAGGAAAGGATAGGTAATAAGAGAAAGATTTTAATCTCAATAATTCATAAAGCAGTCCTTCATTCCCCTTTTTCTCTCTGCTGACTTGTGTTTGATGAAGATACAGGCTTTCTCTCTGCTGGGCTCCAGCAAGGTAAATGTTGTGCGGTGTAGATAGGCCTCTGATAAGGCCAATATATGAGACACTTACCAGAGGGAGAGGGAAAACGGCATTACCTGGGCAGAACATAGGAGAGGAGAGCAGGGCAGGCCCGGTTCAGAAACAAGGTTAGAAAGGCAGGAAAGGCCCTAAGGGAAGCCGGGCAAGACAACAACTCAGACTGCACAATGATTGTAGCACCTAGGGTCGCAGGGTCAGTGAGAGGGTGGGATATGGGACTCCCAGAACCTATGTTTGCAGTTCTAGAAACTCATTTGAAACCAAAATGTCACTGACATTGTTGGCAAGATGTTGGATTTCACTTACATGATGCATTGCGTTATATTTAATCCTTTTGGTGATAATGTGGCGCTGCCTTTTTGCTCAAGAAAAGTCTCATATATTTCATATTTTGTGCACACATGATAATTTTTGTCCAGACTTCACAGAGAAATGAACTGCAGTTTATAAAAGAAGGAAGAAAATGTGCAGGCTGGATGTTGAGTGAGGGAAAGAGATGCGGAGGAAGGAAGAGGGGTTTGCTGCTCAGAGGTACAGCCCTCTGATCTCCTTTTAAGTTGTGGCCCAGCATGCTCAGCAACATAGCCAGTCAAACCTGAAGCCCCCCAGGGTTCAAGCTCTGCTCAAAGGGTTCTCCTCTCTGAGGCTCCTCTGCGTTACCGCCAGGCCACAGCTCCTTTCCACCTCAGTGATCACACACACACACTCCCGACCAGGACTCGCATGTTGACATTGTGTTTGAGGAAGCGTTCTGTGATAATGTCCCAGTATTGATCAGCTATCTGTGATGATAGCTGTTGGGAAAGTGACCTGAATTCAATCTGGAATGATTTTTAATACAGGATAGGTGGCTCAGCCTGCGGTCTGCCGTGGTGGGGGCGAGGGTGTCGGGGGAGAGGGTTCACCAAAGGTGAGGGGCCCTCCTTCCCATCTGTAATCCTGGGAGTCAAGTTCAGCCAGAGGGTCTATGGGGGACTAGAGGTCTGGACGCCATGTCCATCTGGATCAATCTGCATACAGAGGCCAGCTGAGTGAGACAGCCCCTCCTGGCTGGTGACAGGAGAAGATGGCTGAAGGGGACGGTTGATTTGGGAAATGTGATTTTTCTAAGCAGTAGAGAACTGAACTGCTAGCCTTTATATTTGGGTAATGCAATGCAAATTGATTTTCAACATCACCATCACTGCTTATATCACACTGGTTCATGTTTATTTGACTTACAGTGTGCATGTAATGGAAGGATGTGGTCAGTAATTACTTTACTTACAAAAAAAAAAAAAAAAAAGTGACGCTAAAATAAAGTGACACTAAACCTTTAACTTGGCAACTTAAATACACACTTATTGAAATTAAAAGCATTTTCAAAAAACATGTCTGACTACAAATTTCAATTTTTTACAGTTTTTTTTTTCCTCCTGAGGTGGATGCTAACAATTGTTTTGATTGCAAGTAGTTTTCATGCATTTGTCTGTGTGTATAAGACATTCATGAGATTAGTGTGAACCTTGTCCTCCCTGAAGGTGCAGAGGCCAGGCACACTGCTGCGGCTCATATGCATCTCTTTTATTGTCTATTGTGTGTAATCACAGTCCTCTCGCTTCTCAGCGCCAGACTTTTGACCCTTTTTATTTTGCTGTCCATTTTCTGCTGCCCCGCAACCTAACAGGCGTTAGACTGCTGAACAGATGTGCGGGGGGCAGCCAGTGAATGCTAATGAGGGCTTCTGAAACACCAAATCCTTTTTTATAGTCTGGGTGACAGAACAAGTAAAAAAGTAGTATAAGGCTAAATGTTGGGTCCAGTTTTAAGGAAATTAGATATTTATTGTAAAACAGGCTTAATTACAGCGGAAACTCATACGTCAGTGTGGGAGTCAGAGGCCATGTTTGTTTATGTCTGTTCGTGTTAGCGTGTGCACGTGCCTGCTGCTGTGCGCTTCTCTAACATGCAAGTGCGTGCACGTGCGTCGTGGCCGTTCGTGCGTCTGTGCATGTGTGTCCCCCAGGCTAGACAAAGCATGCTATTCCTTGGCAGTTCCCCCCTGTCACTGCAGAGGCCTCAGTGTGTGAGCGCGAGTGTGTGTGATCAATCTCACGTGGACCAGTCATGGTGTCAGGGCAGCAGTGGATCTGACTCTCCCTCTCTCTCTCGCTCTCTCCCTGCCTCCCTTCTATCCTCGTCTCCCATTTCTCTTCCTCTTTCTCTCTTGCTCCCTCTCCATCCATCCTTTTTCTTTGACTGTATGGACAGTAGGAGTGCCGGGTCAGGGGCGCGCCTATAGAGCGCCCATCTTTCTGGAGGATAATTAATGCATGCCAAGCTGGAGGGTTGATCTGGCCAGCGGATTGCTCCAAACAGGTACCTGTGCCTTCCTTTGCTGTGGAGCTGCCCTGCTCTGTTTCACTTTGTCAACTGAGCTTTGCTGACTGACTGATTTGCTGACCAGCACTCACTCATGCTTTCACTTTTTTCACACTGTCTCTCCCTCCCTCTTTCACTCTCTCCCTCCCCTCTCTCTCTCACACACACACACACACACACACACACACACACATACACACTCTCACCCATGCACACACACGCATACACACACTGTACACAGCACGCACGCCCATTACTGAGTAACTTTTAATAGTGTTTGCTGGATTGAGAATAGCTTGGTTTCCCTGTTGATCTACATTGTGTGGGTTTACAGTTTTACAGGTGTAGAGCTGGAGAGACACGTTTCATGCTCCGAGGTGGCAAATGTCATGTTTTTCAAGTTGAAGTGGGTTGTCTTTACTGCTCTGGGCTGTACTAGGTGCTTCTACACCTCTGATCGCCTCTGATCGACTTTCTCAAAGGTTACAGCTTTTCTCTTTTCTGTGATTTTGTGTGTTTGATGTGTTTTTCCTCGCTGAGATAAAAACCAAAATATGTGGCAAACTGTGATGATTCTGAAGCAGTTAAATCGGGTTGACTGCTTTGCAACATTGTTACTTTTTCACCCTGAAGTGGTGACTGAAATGTTCGGTTATCTGAAATAACAAATTCATAAAAATAAGACAGAAGTATGGAGATATTCATTTGTATTTTATGAAAGGGAGTGATGGCTAGTGAGCTCACATTTATCAATTGCAACAAAAACCCTGTCCAACACTTTGATTTTTTTTCTTTTTATAATAATAATGACACATTTTGATTATTAACTTCATGTTGCGTGACACACATGATACTTTTCCTTACATTTATGTAATCAAATTTTACAAGTGATTTGACAGGCAATCACATCAATGTGACTTGATGAAAGAATGTAAAACTAATATCACATGGCAGCTTTAGTTAAATTTATTTATTTTCGTTCATCTTACTTTTAAATATTTGAAATCAACAGACTGGTTCAACTTTCAGAGTCCTGTTGGCTTGTTGGCATGCAGCTGCTTCACAGATATGAAGGAAGAGGAAAAGGTGTTTCCTGTAAATGTCACATTCATTTTAAGTTAGTGAAATATTTTTTCTAAAGGGTCAGCACAAGAATTCCTTGTAGGTGCTGCTCAGGAGCCTTTGAGAGGGGGGTTAATTTGGGTAGCACATGATGGTCTTTCAGAAATTTTAACCTTTTACTGCTTGAGTGCCCCACCTGTCAAATGTGTTTAAACCATCATCATGCATGGTGTTGTACTGTAATGTAACTTAAATACGTTAGAATTCCATTTATTAGATGAGGCTAGGTGACCCATTTGGAAGTTGTTTTAAACTTAATTCACACGTACATATCCACCAGTCCAAAAGGTTAATGGCTGACAAATTAACCCCTGCAGCATTGTCTTACAAATGGCCCGCAGCATATGATAACCTATAATCAATATCACCAATTACGTGTCAGACAGAGGCTATTGGCCGTGACCTGTCTCTCATGAAGAGACTTTCTGAGGAAACAGGATCTCCTCCACTATGCAGATGCAGGATCTCTCTCATTCTGATGTCATTACAGACACCTGGGACCACCTATCATCCACTCACTGCATCCATGCATGCAATTCTGTTGCTCCATAACCTTCAACACTGTTTATTTTTCTTCATCTCCATCTCCATCTCTCCTTCTTTGTTCTTCTTTTCTGCATCTTTAGCCTCATTTTCTTTTTTTCTGCCACATTTTTTTTTTGCTCTTTCTCTCTGCCTTCTCTTTTAAGTCAATCTGCTCTTTTCCCCACATTTAAGTCAAAGTTTGGGTGTCCCTTCAACATTTAGTTTGGCAATTGTTTAATTCCACACATATGTGACAATCTATCTTAAAGGACAGATGACACTGTTTCTTCCTTTAAACTGCATATTTTTAAAATATTTTAACTTAAATTGTTTAATCTTGAATAATAATCGTTAAGTTTTTTTTATTTATTGTTGCAGTAATTCTCAGTATAATCAGTGTTATGTAAAAAGGGTCTTTTAAAGATATGTTTGTTCACAGTATTTACATACATGAATAACTAACTGAAAGTCAGATAATTATTTCTTTTTTTAAACAATACAGTAACTTTGGAAACATTAGAATCTCATGTAAAACTACAACAGAAAAAGTTGGAAAAGAACAAATAAAAACAAAAAACAGAGCTTTCCAAAAAATGAGCTTTCAGATGCATTTGAAAGAAAAAAAAATCAGTGTTCATTCCTGTAAGCAGCAGCTACCTGCAGATAATGTCAGTGTCTCTTCATCCAACCAACTTACAACTCCAAGCTTTACAAAGCAATTATGTAATTAATTGGCAATGTAAAAGTAAATATATGAACAAAATAGCTTTGGCCTTTACTGTAACTTTTACCTAATGGCTTTCAAATAATCAGGTAGGGGTGCCTGGTACCTGCAGGCTTCTTTACTAAATAAACATATTTTAGGGTTTGTGAGCTGTTAGTTAAGTCAACTAACTTCTAAATTGCTCCCAGTGTTTATCAGCTCTGTAATGTTATGGCTTCAACATTTTTTTTGTTTTAAAGGGATAAATAATGAATGTCAAAAACAAAAAAAGTAGTGTGTGACCAAAGCTTTTGGTCGCTTGAACTAACGAAAACATTAGTCTAATTAGAGCCATAAGCACGTATCCTCCGATATAAAAGTGTAACTTTTCAGCTTTAAAAATTGAGGTCACATTGTTTTGCTTAATCAATAATTTAGCAATTTAAACGACATGTCAAAAAGAGGCAAATTTCAACTTAGGCACATATGAGACGTTCATTTATATTTATGACATGCGCGACAAGTCTGCACCTTTTTGTAAACGACGTGAGACTGAAAAACAAAAATTAGACGTTCTTGCGCTAAATTTTTAAATTCCTAATGGCGCATTTAATTTTTATTTCTGACAGCTGTTTACTCTTGTCTGAACTCCCGGTAATGGTGAATGTTGACGCATCACTTCCAAGCAGAAATAATAAAATGTGTGCATGGTACTCTGAATTTAATAGACTTTTGAAGAGTAAAACCAAACTCAGATGAAATAATAATAATAATAATAATAATAATAATAATAATAATAATAATAATAATAATAATAATAATAATAATAAATAACAATGATAGTACGGACATTTTATTCATATTTTTACTGGACTTTTGGGGGCTGACAGAGAGGCATCCAGACAGCGGGCGCTGTTGTCTGTGTCCTCCCGGGTCTGTTAATGGTCACTGGCTGCAGAGACCTTGAACTTCACTACAGCTGGCTGGGGTTTGAGATGCGGGGGGCAGCTGAGAGCCATATGCCTCCATGTGACTGCTGTGACCTGCAGCGCAGAGTGAGTGATGTACAGCGGCTCTCATGGTGAGGACAGATACCTACTGGGTCTTTGGCCCCTGAATATATTTTTTTACATTTATAATGTTTAATTTCTTTTTATTTTTAAATATTTATTATTTTTACATGTAAGTATGATGCAATTGATATTTTTTCTTGTATTCTCTAAATTACTCAATTAGTGGCCTGCATGTCATTGGCTGTGGATTTAATTTCAAGGTAAAAAGAAACCTCGATTTGATGAGATTCAATAAGAAATCAAAACTTAAATTGGTTATAAAAAATTATTGCCAGGAAGTCTTTAATTTTTAATTTATTTTTTTTTTTTAGTTTTCGGGTAAAAGATCTTGTATTTACATAATAAAGTCAGCCTGCAGATGGTTTCAGCTGTTGGGGCCTTAAACATATTCAGCCTAGAATAAAGTATAAGTCTTGTGCGAATCAAAAGGGGGGTTTACTTTGGGTGTGTTTACCCCCACTACATCCACCCATACCCTCCTCCAGACTCCAGTCCAGACCTGCTTCTCAAGTAGGCCTGCATTTTTGCCCTTCCTGGATAAGATGGCACAGAGAGGGGGGTAATCGCTTACTGTAACCTACATAAATAGAAACATGAAGGCAATTAATTATTTCTTTTGCTCTTTTTTCTAAATGTCGTAATGGCTCGACTGCTTTTTTTTTCTTTTTTCTATTTCTATTTCTACAAACAGGGACTATATTGTTTCACAAACTCTAATTGATTAATGATCAAACATTCTCGCGAGTAGATACATTTACATCCTGCATTGATGTTCCAAGTTGCTATTTTTGTTGCACATCAATTTAGGCTATGTAAGACTACAGGTCCTATCCTCTGTGCGATATGTCAGTTCTTGCAGCTAACAATGATGTCATGTTTCTAATCCCTTTGGTCTTTGAATGACTGGAGATAACTTTTAATAACGAACTAAATAAACAGTATTATTTCTTGCTTCCAAAGAAAGTGAGAGAGTAAAAAGAATAAAGTGACGGATATGTTTACAGTTAAATTCAAAGAAAAATATAAAATGAAAAATCTGATTGTGGAAGCTTCCAGTACGATTGTTTACCAATTTAGCGTCAAAATGAAGCCGGCTGCTCTTACGTTATTATTCAGATTTGTTTTTGCGTTTATTCTTAAATAAAATGATATGAAAAGAATTTTTTTCCAATCTTTTGTTTTTCCGAGGTTGACAGGACGATTTGGCACAGCCCTGCAGAGCATAAACAAGAGGCCCTCATTATTGTGAAATAGCATGATGCTTTTATTGTAAATATTAAGATGCGTTTGAAAAAAAAAATCATAAACCAAGAGTTTCACGAGAAATTAAAATGCTGTGCTCCCGTTTGTTTATGCAATGCCTAATTACAGTGATTTAATTCTTTTTTGTAAAATAGCGATTGAAACGTGGCAGACTTCAGCTCTACAAATTAAAATGTAGGCCTACCGTGTTGCTCGCAAGCTGGGGCCTAATTGTTGTATTCATGCAAACAAGTGTCCTATTAGAATATAATGAATATTAAATAGACGGAATAAACTTGTCAGTTTCAATTGGATCACTCGCCAAATTCCTCAACAGTTGGCCCGCGAGGCAATTAATACAAGCTATTACCCCGCGATAATGCCTAATTAGCCCCGATTAGTTCAAAAAGGGGAGGGCTTGGGGGCGCTAATTGAAAAATCCTTCAGAAAAGGAGGTTGTGTGTTGTAGACACAGGGTCCTTATAGGATAAGCAGCTCTCAGTGGTAAATACCATTCACATTCAAATGAGAGTGACAAACTTTGGCACAGAAACAAGCGCGTGCACGTCCGCCTCCCGGCCTCCCAGTCTGCCCGTTAAAAAAAAAAAAAAAAAGGCGCTCCGCCTTTTGTTAACCTGACACGTGTTTAGGGGAGCGTTATTTGGTTAATTCTTGAAGAGGATGGACCCTTGCCGACAAGCAAGAATTTCCACCTCAAAAACGGAACAAAAGCTGCATGTAGTAATGTAAAATTAAATATACGACCCCCTTTGTCGTCTCTCTGACATTAAAATTTGGCCTAACGATCACAAACACTCACGCACTCAGCCAGAGCGCACACGTGCCAACAAAAGCCCCCAACAAGAATAATCTCATTGAAATAAAGAGGGGGCAGTGTGTGTAAAGAATGGGCTGTAAATGCATTTAAGATACAGTATATAGAGCAGAGCCTTGCACCTGTCTCCCTCTCGCTGGAGATTTGCACCCCTCCTGCTGCCGGCATTGAGAAGTCGCGCTCTCTCTATGTGTGCCTGTGTGCGTGTGTGCGTTTGCGTGTGTGTGTGTGTGTGTTTGTGTGTGACTGGCCATGCATGTCATATTTCGACCGAGACAACACACACGCTCCCACACGCAAACGACGCCTTTCCTGCGGCATTTGTCTCTTTCTTGTGCATTACAGTGAATATGTGACCTAAATAACCATTTTGTTGTCTGTTCCCCCGTTTAGACTTCTCATAAGAATAATCCGTAATTTTTCACGTTTTGTTGCATCTCCCCCCTCCATCTCAGTGATGTAGACTTCTTTGATGCTTGTAATATTAACATGATAAGGAGATGTCAATGAAAAGCTCTCTACCTGACTGAGCAGATGGCTCTGTGATGCTGGGTCTAATGTAATATTAATGCATGCAGGGCTTGTTTCTTATCAGGAAAGATCTCTCCAAAATTGTCCTCCACAGGGACCCACTTAGAGTGAAGCACACATAATAGAAATGATCACTCTTTTTGAGCCTGCATCTGAAAGATATCACTCCACTTTATACAGTAAGTGACAAGAATCTGGGAAGGATGTAACATTTAGGCCCAGTTTATATTTTTTGGCTTATATAAATTTATTTTCTATTTAATTTTACAAACTTATTTACAATTTCTATTAAACAACAATTTATAATGAAAAAAACTGAGCCTATCTAAATAAAAACAACAAATGAAAAAGAATCAAAATGAACACATTCAGCTGAATATCCTTTTTTTTCTATTTTGTTAATGATGCAAGTAGTTGTTTGGTTTGGAAAGCTCTCAGGTGAAATTTAACAATTAGAAAAAAGGACATCAAAATTAATCCACCAGCAATTTCAAAGGAACCAATAATTGAAATGATTGTATCTTTTAATTTAAAGCTTAGATTTTAATTCACAAAATACTTCACATAATTTGATTTTGTTCTTCAATTTGTTATTGTGTTTTTAAATTAAAAATAACTGTCTGTTTTTGTGTCTGTTACTAAGCTTTTTACATAACTCTGTCTTTTCTGTATTTTTCTGCATATTTTAAATGACATCTCAATGGCACAGAAGAAAAAAAAATGCATATTACCTGAATATTAGAGTTAATTTTGACTTTTAATTATCTTCCGTTCAAGGGAGTTAAGATGTATTTGAATAAATAATGCTGTCAGTTGGAGGTATTGATTGTTGGATTGCGAAGGTGTAAGTAAAATGGAGTGTTGATGCATCTGCTCAGGGCTGTGCCCTGTGAACAGAGAGGACCCGAGGATAATGAGGCATAATGCTGCCTGAGACCGGGCCTCCTGCCGAATAAATCCCAAATTATACCCCAAACCAAGTGAACATTCTCCTGGGGGCCACAAGGTCAAGTCCACGACCCCTGACCCCAGAGAGTCTGGGTCTGGAGAGGAGGTGAGGCAGGAGACTGAACATGACTGCCGTTGATGATGATGGACAAGGAAGTGCCTGGGACCTGGTTGTTGTCTGTCTCTGCAGCCTGCTGTCCTCAGCCCTGCTCCTCCCGGTTTGATTTTAGCCAACACTCCATCTATTATTTAGCAGACTTATTAAAAGTTATTTCAGAGCCATCAGGTCCTGCCAGATGACCTGAGAAAGGGGGCCTCCTGAGTGGCCAGACAGACTGGAAAATCCAAATGGACACAGTGGAACTGCTAAAACACAGAGGCTCAAAACAAACAGAAAACACTGTCTGCATTATTAAGAGGTGCATTCACTATAGGAGAAATAAGAGCTCTTCAATATTTCACAAGCGCCATCTCAAATATGGATGAATGTTTAATTAAAGACAACTTTTTCACTATAGATAAGAGAAAACTAAAGCACAAACTAGTGAAATAACATTTTACTGAGATACTAAAGTAAATAAGAAAAGCTCTTCTACAAATAGATATCTTTCAGCATGTTATATAAGCAAAATAATTATCTATAAAAGTTGTATTAACAAAAAATATTAAAAAAACTGACAGAAATCTGCCACTGTTGCATAAATGTGAACAATGTCAATACATAAAAAATAGTTACAAGCCTTGCAATATTTCCGATTTATAATTTTAATATTTATTTGGTCAAACAAATGCATTAGTGTCTAAACATCTGTAAATATCCTTTGATCTCTGAATGTAATTACAACAATGAACCCAAAAATCTAAGAGGAGAGGATATTATTTTAATCCTTTTTGAATGCCATTTTAATTTCATAACCTATAAAAAGCAGCACTCATTTCAAATGTATTGGCTTATCCTTAGGAGAATGACTTAACCTATGCCTTGACCCAGCTTTTGCCTCAGTCCGAACATTGTTTTGAATATTCATATCTTTGTTGAAGAAGCGTGACATAACCTTTTTCCTCCTAATGTGATGTGTGCACATGCACTTCCCAGCTGTGTCCAGAGAGGGCGGGTCTATCATGGGGAGCTGGGGGGTTGTATGGGGAGGGGGTGAACGGCGTATAGAACAGGAGCTGGCCAAGGCGGAAAGGTCAGGGGAGGCAGGAGACAGGCGGCCTGGCCGACTGCTAAAGCTTTGAACCTAACAGATGGTGAAGGTTAGGTGACGTCCCCTCGCCTGGCCTTTCCCCAGTAATTGAGGATAATTTGAGCACCAAAGAGAGCAGGCCTGTCCACTGTCAGGCCCAGAGAGGAGAGACGAGGTTAATATGAAAATGATTTTGCATTACGGCTGGCTTTGTGAGGCTGGCCGCAATCCTAATCCTGGCCTGAGGCAGCGAGAATGAAGAAGTGTCACCCTGGGTCCAGGCGCCACGCCACGCACATGAATACATCTCCAACCCATGGCCCTGTGCCCCCCATTAACCAGCACTCTGCCAGGACCGATTACACACTCCCACTCAGGAGGCAGGCAGGCTTTGGGGGCATTTTAGGGAGGCTTGGGAGTGAACTGACATCACCCCTTATCCTATAAGAACAAAAGAGGTGCAGGAAGGCCATGTAATATCAATGGGATTTTTCACCTCTCCCCACAGCTACTGTAGCTAAGCACACAGCCCCCTTTTTGCAACTAAACTCGGATCAGGATCGCTTTTTGGAATTTGTTAAAATCCTCTAAATCTAGTTTTTTTGCTTTGGGGAAAAAAACTGCGCAAATGATGTGAAATTTTACAGCTAGTTGGATCATTTATTTTTTCTGACACCATGGTGCTTTTTTGGAGAAACACTAGATTTGTAACATGACAGGTTTGACTGGACTTCCCCACAGAAGCACAAGCCTGTCAAGTTGCAACTGTGGGACCAATTCTGTCCAGAAAGTTGCCTCTTTGGTGTGATAAAGTCATTTACAACTATTGATCTAATAGTCAAACTGGGCATGTTAACCTGAAGAGCCTTGGAGGGAGTTTCTGGGAAAATGAAGGTGCCCCAGGGACCCTCTCATAAGCTCAAGCAAGACACAATAGACAGAGATGTAATTTAAAATGTTTTCTATGGCCTGGACCCTCTTATAAGTCAGTATAGTGCTGCGATTCTGCCAGAGCTTTATGGATCTACTCTGAGAGTGAAAGTTTAACAAGACACATGGCACTTTATGCAAGCTTAAAATACTGAATATGATTAATTTAAACCAAGTTTCTTTTAAAATAAGTCCTTAATTGTGCTTTAAATTAGTATGATAAAAGTCAAAGGTAACTGTTCGAGATATATTTAATCAAGACTTGCAGTTTTAAGAGAAGTTCAAGAAGATATGAGCATTTGTCTCACAATACAGAACCAACACTCACACACAGAAGTCTTAGATTAAGAAAAATTCAATGCAAAAGTGAGACCAGTAAAATCTTAATGTATCCCAGCAAACGTTTCCAATAGACGTCCAATAAATTTCAAGTGACAACTTGGCTTTATTGCAACCATTTGCTGACATGAAAGCAGGATCTTTGGGGAATGGAGATTTCAAGGAAAACTTGTCAGACAGTGGTGTAACAAATACTTTTTAAAATAACAACAATAAAATGTTGTCACATGAATGTGAACAATTTACATATGAATTGTGTTATTGAAAAGATTTGTTATTCTAAATGCAACATGGTATCATGTGTATGGTCGATATAGGGGCTTTAATGTGTGTTATATTCCAACATTTGCTAACCTTCCACTTTCGCTTGTGCAACAACACTTTCTCCAACACATGCAGAACAATTTATATCAGTACTTTGTCTAGTTTAGTAGAGAAACATAAACAAAGGATTAACATATGCAGTTTTAGGGGTGTTTTGACATAAAGGTTTAAAGCTTAAAACAATTTTTTGTAAAGACAACAATGCTCAGTGATAGCTGTTTTTCACTTTTGTATGTACAAGCCAGGCACAGTAAAGCTAGCGTGCTAGCTTTGTGTTTGATTTTTAAAATGAAGTATGTACATAGTTGGGTGTCAAAACAGTTTTCCTGTGCATCAGTTCTGTGAACTTCACTGTTCCCTTTAGATTATGTTCTCATCTCAGCAAAGGGTCAAAATAAAGTCATGTTGTGTCTCGATGTCTATTGGCTTGCTGATCCCAACATTACACCAAGATCGACAACTAGCAGATATATTGTATCATTTCAAATGTAGTTGGCATCTCTTATTTGTATGTGTTGCTTGTTAGCGTGTTAGCTTGTAACTGGCAATGGCTAACACAGTGGTAGTCGTTGAAACCCCCAGCAAACTCTCTCTCTCTATACTGCCAGGTTTGCTGGTGGTTTCACAGAAGTGTCAACAATCAAAACCACAAGTCAACCCTGTACATCTTTGTAGATTAATTTTTTGAGTATGGTTTTAGTGTGTCGCAGCAACAGTGGCAATGCATCTGCAGCAGATATGAATCAAGGAGAGTTGTTGTGCTTGATTTTAACATAGAAAAAATTCCATATAATCACCCCCATAAGAATTCATGTGGATTACCAGGATGAATGTTGATAAGATGTCTGATCAATGATGAAATGTTTCCTGAGTATCAAAAATCATAAAATCCTAATTATAAACAAATCATTGGATGTTTATTCTGTGGAATTAATATTTTGATCTGTAAAAGATATGAGATGTAGATATTTCATTCCAAAGCAAAGCTAAAAATTTTACCCATCATGAGTATATTTGAAGTATCAATATTTGCAGCATAAATTGATATCAAAAATATTCCCCTTGTGCACAGTTTGCTTATCCAACACTCACATTTCTTTTGCTGTTCTACTAAGTTACAACTTGTGTTAATTTACTTTTTAATTTGTGGGAAAAGTTGCAGAAACAGAAAAGTCTGTTCACACACTGCTGCAGATACGTTTACAGTGTGTGTGTGTGTGTGAGTGTGAGTGTGTGTGAGTGTGAGTGTGAGTGTGTGTGTGTGTGTGTGTGTGTGTGGAGTAGCTGCTGTGCTGTTGAGCTGGGTGGCCTGTGGGCTCCCTCAGGTGTAGTCCAGATGAAGGGGTCTTTACTGGGGCGTCCCTGCTGCTGTGCCCTCTGCTTGTCCATCTTGTTCCCCAGGAGCGGTAAGCTTTAAACTGGCTCCGCAGCCTGCGACCTCCTCCTCCAGCGTGGCCTGTCTGAGCAGGAGAGGAACCCTTCCTAGCCCTGGAGAATTGTCTCTGGCTATCCACAGTCCTCATCCCTCCCCACCTCTTTTATAGCCCTCCCCTGTAGTTCAGGTACAGAACTGCAGATAATAATTAGTTATTGTCTCACAACTGATCTTGTTAAAATAGAATAATTGTCAAAGATGATTTGCCCTTTCAATAAAAGGAGAAACAACTGTTTCATGCAGTTTATAGGCCATTTTTGGGGAAAACAGAGATACACACACCCACACACACATAAACACACACACACTGGTGGTATGATAGAATTTGTTTTCCACCATATTTTGTGATGCAACTCATATTTCAGTAAATCACAAGGCAGAAAATTTTCAGGCAGTTCAAATTTTATTTATTTGTTCTCTCACCAGGGGTGTATTTCTTCAACTTTTTTGCTGTAGTCAGAGATGTTATCTTGCATGTGTTTTCTATTTTACATGTGCAAGTTGGAGACCTGGGAAGAACCCGTGGCGCAACAGGGCTTCCTGTATTATTGTCTTCTGATTATTTCACTTTCTTTTTTTTTTACGCCAATTGAAAAAATAACATTCATTGTTCCTTTGACCTACAAGATCATGGCAGAAAGTATGTCTTTGAAAAGTAAAACAAAAAATCCACTTTTAAATAAGATCAATTGTAAACAAACCCAGGGCAACCCTTTGAAAGGCCCCGCCAAGAGATTTACCTTGCCCTGTGGCAAATAATATTTCTTGAACTGGGTTTAAATTTCAAGTGTCTTGGGCTTATAAAAACCTGGAACAAAAGAAAGCCAGTCTCTGAACAGCAAATATTATCTGCTGGTTGGGCAAGATGTCAAGATTGCCTTTTTGTTGTCTCAAATACGGGGCCAGATCTAGTGTCTGGCAAATCCCAGAATAAACCTCAGAATATATCCCTATTTACTTGAATTTAGAAGGCTCAATATAAACCCACATCTGCATGCACAGTTTGAGATAACCCTTATCTGTATATTGAATTTTTCTCAAGCTGCATATCCTCTCAAGATTTCTTTAAATTTTGCTTTTTTACAATGTGAAGCTGCTGCCTATTTTCCTTTACTTCTTAAAATATATATATATACATATATATATTTTTGGTTTGCACAAAATTAGCGACATTTTACATTTTTCTTGCTTGACAGAAATAGTTGAAGTGTGACTTGTTTTACTGGTTACATGTTGTAATGGTGAGAATGTTATTATTACGATACCTTTTTTATTCAAGTTATGTATTTGAATTTGATGAAAATAAAAGAGTGTCACAAATATTTTCCGCATCCTTGCCCTTCCAGGATGATGCATATAGCAATAACTATGTACTTTTCCCTGGTAATAATAGTTGTAAGTCAAACAATGACCAGTTCTCTTGATCAGTCTGATATCGAGTCATGATGAAAGCATATGGGATTTTGATATAGGGGCCTGCTGTGACATCCATTACTCCTTAATATGTTGCAGTCTTTCTTTTCTCCCCTCTTCTTTGCTTCCAAAATCCCAAACAGTTGGAATATAACACCCTACCCCGGCACGCACATTCCCACCTCCTTATTCAGCCTGCTGCAACACATTGTGGCTTTTGTTTGTTTATGTTATTTAAAAAAGAGGGTGCACCAGAGAAAAATGGCTAAGTAATCATAAGCAAATGCTGCACCTCTGAGTCACTTTTCTTTTAATTGGATACAGCTTTTAAGTGAATTTCAGTGGCTGGAAAGAGGGAGGAACAATACTGTCTGTAATTTGGTTTTCCTTTGTAGTAAGCTCTTGTCAGAGCCGAATAAAACCCAGTACAGCTCACTGACTGGGCAACCTTTCCCTGCAAACCATTGCACCCCAGCAAGAGAGCCTCCTCTGTCATCTGATGTTCCACTCTACTTAAAACAGAGCAAGGGGTGGTGGAGTGTGGGGTGTTGAAAAAAAAAAAAGAGAGGGAGAGAAAAGCCACGGCCCCGCTATCATCATTTTATTTTGATTTTTTTTCCATCCCATTCTTTAATCCCTCTGATGAAGTCTGGACAGGCAGAGGCATGCTCTCGCAGACAGCAATTTCACTGCACCATATGTGCCTCACACATCGGATGGCAGGGAGGAGAGGGGTCTGTCGGGAGCACAGCCAGGAGAAAGGAGAGGGGAAGAAAATACACGACATGAAATCCAGAATGGGCTGCAGTTGGGGCACACGGATACCCCGTGAGGTTTTGTCTGCAGCATCCGCTTATTCTCCTTTAGCAAGGTTACCATCATGCATTTAGTGTTACAAAAACATTTCACCGTTGACACTCGACCTGTTCTGAAATATCAGCATTTATGCAGGTAAACAAATGAGCCAGGTACTCACAGAAAAGGAGCCAGGTACCAACACAAAATGGTGGTAAGCCGTGCGCTGCTTGGCCCCTCCCTCCGCTGAGGATGTGGTGCCGACACCATGATCATGTGATTAGAGAGGATGGAAAATAGCTGCGCGTCTACTGTGGCTGCCTCAGACTTCCCTGGTTTATCTGAGGAGAGAGAGAGGAGATGCCTTTAATTTACTGTGGAGTATTAGTGCAAAACAGGGGGACAAATAGAGGGAGAGCTCATATTTATTCAGTCATGGCTACCATAGTTTTGCAGAAATACTTCAATTCTGCCATGTATTGCATATCTGATTTATGCATATGAATGTTACTGATATGATATTGCACTGTAAACAAAATAAGATCCTCAGAGTTCGAACTAGCCAAACATATTTGGATGTATAGATACAACTTGCATTAACAGCCTCATCTTACAGAAAAAAAGATGCACGTCACTGTAAAGGGGACCGAAGGGGAAAGGGAATGGGTGGAGGCTAAAATAATTAAATTTGGGTCAATAGACCTTGCAGAGTTACATGCAAGGGGAGATCCATAACCGTGCTTGTTCCTTGATCTGCTCGCATTTCCAGCACACACTGTGCTGACCAAGCAGGTCGCTCCTTAAATCTCACACTTGCTTCCCATATGCATAATATATCCATCTCATATCCCCCAGACCTGTTTACTCCCCTGGTGAAATATGTGTAGACCCCAGGAAAGATGGGCTGCATTCGTTCTTCTCTCAGAGAGGGAGAGAGCAGAGAGGATGTTAGTGAGGACCGCAGAGTGGTAGGGGGGCAACACTTAAGCTCTGATTGGGTAGTATGTAATTAAGGTTACATTTGGCAGCTTTCAATTTTAGGTGGGAATTGAAGGGGAATTAGGGTGACTGTGTCTATTACTAAGCTCACCTGAGAGCTCAGGAGCATGTATCAGTTGTCTGAAGCTCAGTCCTGTCTTATAGATTACTCCACAGTGGGCTGGCCTGAGCTCACTGACACTGAGATGCTGTTCAGATGGGCTGGCATCACTGGAGGAAATTCAGTGTTTTTGCAGGAGGAGAGCAAACTACAGTTAATTTACCTATTTTTGAAGGTTTTGAATATTTTGCTTATTTATAAAGATCCTTTGATTAAAAGACTTTTGCTCGCTTACAGAAAGAAAGAAAAAAATGTGAGCACAAATGTTTCCAGCTGTTCCTTCCCAATCCACTGCTGTGAAATTCTTCACAGTATCACTGCATCCATGATTCAGTATCATCGCATTCATGCCGGGTTGGACATTGGCTCTAGTGAGTCGTTTTAAATGTATTTTAAATGGCAATAATAAGGCTTGCTGAGTGATTGATGCTGTCAGCGTACAGCGTATACCTATGCAACCCTGAGCCCAGCAGGTGTAGATCAGCAGCACATTAGACAGATGGGGGGGAAATGTGGCATGCATGTGGCGACATCTGGGAGAAGAGACATACATCAGCTGTCCCTCAGCAGCAGCGATACAGTGCAGGCTGTAGCTCCTGGAAGTGTGGTGAGAACTCTGCCCAGGAGGATCTGCAAATGCTCCTCATTTTCTGCAGGGAAAACTGAGACTTCCCAGGGTATCGATCCAGCTATTGACATCATTTGACGGTTCCTTTCAAGCATATTGTTTGGCTGCCAAGAAAATAACTGAAAGTGTATAGGCATGATCCCTCTGTCATTAGGGTGTGTGCGTGTAATTTAGCACATATTTCAAGTTAAATTTTGTTCAGAGGACTTGTAAGTCCTGACCCCGGTCACCTTGGCCTCAGCCTCCTTTAACCCCTCAAAAGCAGGAAAGACTGCAGCTCTATAAAGGTTCTGTTTTTATCTTTATGGGCCATCATTTTAACTTTCTATATATAAAATAGTCAGCCCAAATGCTTTAAATATCAATTTAAAATAATTAATCATGAGGTTATGGTTATTATAATGACATTAAGCAGCTGGTTATGGCAGTGAAGGAATATGAATAGCTGTCGCTGCGTCCAGTCAGCAGTTAGGCCGTGGGGGCTGCCCTTGACTTTGAGCTGTTTCCCAGGCTCTTGAGAGCTGTGAGGGGCTCCGAGGGGACAGCTTTGCGTGACGCACAGAGAGCAGATGTTCCTCTGCATTTGTTGTGGCCGGTTTTGGGATGCCGTCTCTGTCCAGACCTGACCCCTGACCTCCTAGACTGATTAGCATGCTCCTGCAGTAGGGGTCAAAAAAAAAATCTCACACGCTGGCTGCAGCTTTGGAGACAAGATGGAGTAAAACCTCCTTAGAAGAAATTTCTTATTCTTTATTCATATATTTGTTATTATTATGTTTAAACTGATCAACATTTTTTTTGTTCAGTAATTTGTCCAGTTTCATTAAATCTTTTGAAATGACTTAGTTTTCAAAATAATACAATGAATTTTCAAAATGCTGTGTTATTTAGAAATGATTTTCTTTTAAAACTAGCCTCTTTTTGCATTTAGAAAAGGTTTTATCTAAACCTGGTACCTTTAAATCAAGTGTTGATTTGGTGGGAAAGAGCTTTATTTGTTTTTCATCGTCTCTGTCTTTATTAATCTGCCTTCCTTTCTTTTCTCCTTTCATTTTTATTTCAAGTAAGCTAATATACTTGAAGACTGATGTAATAAGATTCATTGCAATCGTATGTACAATAGCTGATCATCATATCATATAATCCTATTTAAAAAATCACACCAAACACTCTTAGGCCTACACAAGTTCAGTGCCAGGTTTCAGCAGACCCTTTTAACGTGAGACTGTGTTTGTGTATAACGTTCTTACTGTATGCATGGTTTGTGAGAACTCAAGCATGCCCCAATGGAGCATAAACCCCAGCTGAACAGGGAATATATTACACTGGTCTTAAATAGTCAGGTCATAAATTTGAAATGGCACCTCTGTCTCTCAAATGGGGGTCCTCTCCGCTGCTTCTCCTTCCTCTCACCATGTATCGCACAGTATAGTGAGATGTTGTGAAGCTGTTCCCCACTGACCACCTTCAGGCCCCGGGGCTTTCTGTGGGGAATGAGCTACTCGCTGACCACTTCAATAAAATTCAATCATAGGTATCATTTGCAATTCTTGTAACTATGTTCAGACTTTATAATGTGACAGGCTCTGTCAAAATCTAGCTTATTGGAATAGAAGTTAAACCAAAACTTTCCTCCAATAGATCATTTGTGAAGGGGTCTAATACTGTTACTGAGAGGTGTGCTGAAAGGATGGAAAGACATTCAGAATATTGATTCCACAGGAAAGTTAACTTTCCTCGAGTTTATCGAACTAAATGGAGTGCGAAAATATATAGAGTAAACTGAGTTTGTCTGTATGGCTGACAGGATGATATAGATAATCCTTACTGTGGGGTTTGATGCTTACAGTTTAACATCTGAATTTCAGGTCTCTGTTATTTCACATGAAAATAACAATTTGGCCGTAATACATACGTACATACATACAGGGTTTTAATAAGAAGAAAGCTAAAAATAAAAAAAAATCTTATAATTCACACGGTGAAACAGTTAAAAGCATACTCATTATGTAATTTCACACCTGAGACTGGAATTTAAAAGGGTCTTGATATGTTTGTCAGCCTAATATTAACCTTCACTGTGCTCCAAATTAGTACATATCTTCCAGTGGTATATATTATTCTAACCAATTATATTTAATAACCTCTCTTTTACATCCTAACTAGAGCCTTATATAAGTCAGCTCCGCCTGCTTGAAGGACTATTGGACTTCTTTTTTTTTTTTTTTAAAGTTTTGATTCGGTACAAATGACAAAAATATGACCGGGCTGCAGCTTTGTTCAGCCGAGCTGAGGCAGCTTTGTGTCGTCCCTCCCCTCGGAGACATGCTGCATGGGCTCCGGTTGATTTGACCCCAGTCACATTGTTGACTCTCTCAAGGTAATAGGAAGCATCTTATTGTGTTGTCTGAGGTACGGTGATTACTGCTTTCCCTATGAAAGTTTCTCCAGGATCAAAGACTCTCTCATGCATTAATAAAGGGTGTTTTGTGAGAGTCTCATTAGCTGTAATGTGCCTGTCTGGTAATTCATGTCTGATGGCAGCAAACGTCAGTTGTAGGCGGAAGAATGAAAGAGCACAGACAGTGTTGTATTTCAATATTGCTGCCTTTTATGGGCACTGGGGCTAAATTTATATTGATCTGAATTTGATAATGATTCTATTAGCTCTATTAAATTTGTATATATTCAAGGGCTCAGTTACACACCGAAACAGAAAAAAAAAGAGCCAAAGAAAACAAATTAGTCCGTAAGGGTGGATTGTGTTGCATGTAATATAAGAGGGGACCATTGGTGGAGATCATCAGGAACTGTCAGTGAAGTAAGACAGAAGAGAGCAGCTTTGTGCATGTGTGTGTAAATATATGTACTGAAATTTTAATCAATTAATGTATATGCATGCATTAGGCTGCTTGTTTTGTCATATCAAACTATATTTTGCAAACGGTTTTATTAAAATTTCATAGTGACTTATCTTCTCTGTTTCTGATTTTAAGCTTCAAAGGTTAACATGCTCACCTGCACGTTAAATAACAGTCTCTCTTGTAACACTGGTCAGTTTACAGAGGCCATGAGGTTACTTGTTTTTAACACACTGACCAATTATTGGTGCCTCCCTGACACCGGTCAGCAGACCTGCCAATACCTGTCTCCTGCTATCATGGCCAGACAGAGGTCATTATCAGAGATCTGGGGCCTCAGTGGGGACCTCGGGGACTCCAGTATTCACTGGCTCAACAGGCCTGTAACTGAGACAGGTCAGGTCAATGCAAGCCCCCCCCGCCCTCCCACCTCAACCTCTCTCCATCTTCTTCCTCTGCTTCTGTCTCATCATCTTGTTTCCCTCTTTACACATGCTGTAGCTCCTATGAACGGGTTTACTGGCACGCCTCGATATTTTCTTAGTTTCTGGGGATGCTTTCTATCAGTAGATTTACAGCCGTGTAGGTTATCGGCACTGAGCGCCTCCGAGCTTTGCCTGTGGCCCCTGCAGTTTCAGCTGATATGGAGGAATCACAACTCAGCCTCAGTGTTTTCATTTCAGATGTCAGAATGAGGCTGATAAATCTTTGAGAAAAACACTCATTTAGACAGTATGCATATGGGTATGTCCCTCAAAAGTAATGGGTATTGTATACTTAGGGGAATTAACATAAGACATTTTACACAGTCTAAGAAAAATATAATTCATGCATAATTGATTGGTGGCATGATTGCTCGAGTTTACTGTCATTTTTCTGTGGTGAGACAAAGTCTTTCCTCGGGCTGTTTAGCCTAATGGACTTTGGGGATATTTAATTTAGGGGCTGTCCAGGAGCAGAAATGGAGCTGCAGAATTCTCACTCTCTTTTATATAACATGTATGGCTCCCACCACTTAAATGACTTTCATTTAGCATGCAAACCCATGGTCAGAGCCAGTCTAATTGCCTGTCATTTTGATAAACTCTATCAACTTATTTAAATTTGTTGTGCCTTACATCCCAGTTTGAGGTGCAGGTGGGGAGAGTGGTACCATTGGCACCCTTTAATATTGCATCTGATGTGGTAGATTGAATATTTGGTTAGATTGTTTCATAACATGCTTTTGGTTTGATGTTGAACAAAAGTGCATTTTGGTTACATGTGCGAGGAAAATATAAAAAGTGCATTATGCACACAAAAAGTATGTGTTAGGAAATGTAATATGTACAAAAAAGTGTGCAATCCTTTTTTATCTTGACTTTACCTTTTGTTAAAACCATCAACTGCAAACGTTGAGAAAACTTTGTGTGTGTGTGTGTGTGTGTGTGTGTGTGTGTGTGTGTGTGTGTGTGTGTTCTTTGGATACTGAAATAGATTTTCAAAAAAAAAAAAAGAAAAAGAAAAAGAAATCCCTAAACATTAATGTTAAAAGCAGCAAATATGTGTCATCCCAAATGTTGCAGAATATTCTAGATATATTTTGTGTATATTTTGTGTATGGACATCCAATCAAAAATCTGAATAATGTGGCGATTTTAGTAGAGCTGAAGCTGGTCATTGAGCCGGATCTGAACTTAGATAATGCTGCTACATGCTTTGATCTAACTAGTGTGTGTGTGGTGTGTGGTCTGAATGTGTTGGACAAACTCAGGCATTGGTTGGCGAGCTCTGTCATAAAGAGGAATGGCTTTAAAAAAAGATGGGCCATGGCGAGGACAGTCCTTCCCTCGGAGTTATTCATAGCGAGCAGTTGAAGAGTCCATCATGGTGCTGACTAAAGAATGAAAAGATGAAAGTTGTAGAAGACCACTTTCACACCTAAGCACTTTCCAAGCAGCACTTCGGTCGGAGCGTACAGCGAGCCTCGCGGTGGCTCAGAACGAGGACAGACTAACAGCCGTGTTCGGCAGCTGGCCCTTTCACAGCAGGATGGACAGGGTGAACAGAACATGGCCGAGCCCCTGCTCGCCGCTTCATTATCCCTCTGTAACCATCCACATCAGCAGACACCTCCGCTCCAGCCCGCTGGGCCTGCCGCTGCACCGGCCACTAGCCCGAGACGAAAGGCAATGAACTCCAAAACATGCCGTTCATCTTCCAGATGGAGTGATTTACCGATTTAGCATGGGCTCTGTCCCCCAAGAGCCACTGCACCCATACACCAGCGTCCCCCACTCTGCTGAATAAACATTTATTTTCTTTAACTCGATGTTCTGATATTATGAAAATAGAAATAAAGCAGTCAAAATGCATTTGGAACATTCTGTGCATAACTGACCGATGGAGAAAATAGAGAAAAATGACACTGGGGGAGTAAGTGAGGAAAAATGAATATATCTGTCTGGACTGCGGTGCTCAGAGGGGATTTGAAATCGTACTGGGGAGGGATGGACGTGGGGGTTTCTCCTTTTTCTGCTAAGCTGTACCAAAGAGGGGAAGGGGCACAGTTATTTTTATTTTCCCCCCTTTTTTTTTATTACCTTCCAAGAAGGAGAGAACTCTCGAAGCTGGATTTCAGTTTGGTAATTTTCTCATCAGTCAGACGCAGCCACCTGTCTCTTCCCAAGATCCCCTTCCTTTGTCTCTTCAATAATAAGCCCACATCCGCATACGAAATGGGGTAAGGAAAATGACCAGGGAGGCAAAGTAGAAGGTGTTGGCGAGGGAGGCAAGAGATGAAAAAAGGGGGGAGAGAAAAAAAAGGGGGAGGGGGTACTAAAAGATGAGAGAGGTGACCTTTTTCATCCTGGCTTACGTCTGGCCATCAGTAAGCAGCCATGTTTGAGAGGGAAGCCATTTTCTCGCCCCACTCATTACTGTGTTTTATATTCAGCTGTGTTGGGAGGCGCTGGTCACTGTTCAAGCCTGCAGTCATGTCAGGCTTCAGTCGAAGGGTGTGCATTATGTCTGTCTGTGTGCGTGTGTGTGTGTGTGTGCAAGGTTGGCGGGAGGGGCTGTAAAGGGGAGCCAGGGGGACTCAGGATTAGACAGAAAGACCCCCGGGTTGGAGGCCAGAGCTCAAGTTCATCACTGCAGACAATGGAAACCTCTTCAGAAAGCAATTGGGCTCTCAGTGATATTGGCCTCCGTGGCGCTGATTGCACCACAGAACTCTCCTCTCATCCGCCGCCATCGCAGCTGCACCCTTGCTCTCGCTTGCCTTCTCCCAGTCCGGTTTGTGTCCCCTGCACGTCACATCCTGAGACTTAAAAAAAAAAAAAAAAGAGCCCATAAGCATGACGGAAAAATGGCACGTTGACCGTGTGTGTGTTTTTTTGAGCTGTTTTTGCAGGTGCAAAAGACAGAGGCGCTGTTTATCTGGGCATGCGCACGGAGGTTAGACTGTGACTACAATACACAGCAACCATGTACCACACAAACACACATACACACACACACACACACACACACACTGCCATCACCATTGCTCCTCTCTCCTGTCCTTCTCCCATCCCAACCTCCTCCCTCTTTACACCCCTTCACGAGGACATCTGCTCCCCCAGCGTAGCTGCCATTGTGATGCTCCACACTAACAGGGGTTTTAGCCACTGGTAGTGTGAAATTAAACAGCCACCTCGTCCCTTGATGATAAGTGGCGTCGTGTCTTCATGCTGCGGCTATCTGCTGTCACACTGCACAAGGTCACGCTTTCAAGGGTGAATTAGAGTTCACAATTGTAAAAAAAAAAATGAACATGATGGAGAGATAGTTGAAACTAACATGTTTGGACCTATTTTGATTTTTATTTTTGTGCTATTTTTTTTTTCTATTGTTGACTGAACCTCCATCTGATAGTGTGTTGGACGTGGATTTTACACTGCATCACCTCTGCTACGCTGCACCCGTGTCCCCCTTTTGTGCCATGTTTTCATGAGAGTGAGCATACGTTGGGCTATCTCACAATGGAAATATAATAGTATTTCATGCACAGGTGAATATTCACTACATGATAATTGCATATTATTCAAAGACCTACAATCAGAGAGGTACATTTCAAAAAAGAAAGAGAGTCATAGAAGTAATGAAAAGGCTTTTTTCTTTTACCCAGGGCAAATTATCTTTTGAAATTGATAGTTAATATTTCAGTATTGCTATATATTTTTAATTCACCCTTTGCATTTTTGCAAATATAATGTATCCTTCCACATTGATTTGACTGCACTGCCTTGATGAGTACTTCAAATGTGAATTAAAGCACTCCATTTTAAGAGGAAAATGAGTAATAATTCAGAGATATTAATAATGCATAATAATGCTATTCAGGAAAATTGAAAGTTTAAAAACAGAGGAGAGGAGAGGAGGAAACATTAACTCTTGGATTGTTTAGTGGTGTTTTATGGCTACAAGTTTGGAAAATGAAGTTCACAGAGTGGCTATCGGCACACAGGAGGGCATGTTTAGATACTATTGGTCAAATGTGAGGGCATATGACAGCTGGGTGAAGAAGGCTACTTCAACAGTCACATAGTTTGACCATTAATATTAATTTTCTTACTTGTTTATTTCTCAAGGCCCTATCTCTTGTGACTTGTGACATGGTGAGGCTGCAGGGCACAGAGATGCTGCAGACACACGGAGGTGTGTGGCAGTGCAAGGGTTGCTGGGTAATAAAAAAAAAAAAGTATGCGTGTGAGTGTGTGTGTGTGTGTGTGTGTGTGGGTGTGTGTTTAGGGGTGGGGGTGGGAGGGGTCGGGGGGGGGGGTAGAGGTGACTCTTTATCACTTTTTTTCCCTGTCTCATAAGATATCACTTTCTTCTCCTTTCACTTACTCTCTCTCAATTTAAGATGGTTAAGCAAAGGAAATGAAATTCCTTTTTTTTTTTTTTCCCTCACCAAGGCTTTTAAAAATAATATTAGAAAGTCTCATGATTATGATAGTATTAAAATGATTGAGATGGACTGTTAATGCCAATGGAGTAATTTTCCAGTTCTGTTTAAGCCCTAATAGCGGTGATAGAATGGCCTGGGTGGGCCCTGGGCCACATCATTTCCTTTCGTAGGTGCAGTGGATGGGCATCCTGTGGCTGAGGACCAGGCTGTTAACAGGCGCTGTTGGGAGCAGACAGCTGGAGACTGAATTAGACTCCTGTATTGAAAAGTGAGCGTCACATGGATAGTCAGGGTTTGTGTAAACAATTAACATGAATTTTTTTTGGTGAGTTTTGAAATTGAGGGGGATAAAATGTATTTAAGTCAGACGTCACTGTGCTGTGGAGGAAATGGCAGTCAGGTCTTCATCAGAGGCCAACAGCCTTCATACTGGCTGATTTTTTTTTTTTTTTTGCTGGATGGTTGTGTTTGTGTTGTGTTGGTCTGTTTCTCCGGATGCGGGAGACAGAAGGGAAGCTGATAGCGCTGACAGAGTCTTGGGGGTCCACTCTGCAGTCATGACTCCTGCCTGGTTGGTTGCACCCATGGGTGCACATCGCGGCAGCCTGTTGACCGGTGTGGCAACTCTACTTGCCAGCCCCCCTCCCCTCTCTGTGTCTGGCTCCAGCCCATACTCCAACCAGCATTTGTAGATTCCCGTTCTTTCATTTTTTTACAGGGTCTCAAAAGGGCTGCGATCACACACTCACTGTTCACTGATCGATTTTTCAACTGCTTTTCTTTTAAATCATAGCAGCTCCTATAATTATTAATACAGACAAAGACAAAGGCCTTGTATAATGTTTTTGAATTATTATTTTTAATGTCTGTAAAAACTTAGATTATAGACAAAATGAGTCAAGCATATTTTTAAAATTTTCTCATACACAGGTGTGTTGCAGATTTATGCTTCACTTAAGTGTATGCAGCCCTCATGGGATTTTCTCATTCTCTGCACTCAACCTGCACACAAATAACGGGGATATTAATTTCTGTTTTTGTTTGTTTAAATGTAATCATAGACTTCTACTTATATACAGTATGCAGTTATTACTTCTTCTCAAACTTTTTTTTCTGAAAAAACTTCAACAGCTCGCCAAAGGAAGTTGTGTCTGAGAGTGGTTTAAACCTTTTTTTAATATCTATAAATAATTCATTAAAAAAAGTCCCATTTTTGAAATTTCAAAAGTTTAATTGATTTTTGTTTTTATTGGTCCTTTTACTTTATTTAGTAATACTTATTTCACTCAGATGACAAATCAAATACTACTCAATCTTATAAGTAACTAATAGTAAAGCTTAGATTTTTTTTTTATAACAGACCATTTTTATGTCATAGAGGGAAAGTGTCTTTTTTAATTTATTCAAATAATGTAGTTAAGGGATTTAAGTAACTGATTATGTGTAATATAAAAACCCTGTTTAAATATTGCCAAATTATCATTTATTTTAAAAAAGTAAGTTGCATAAAATGTTCACCACTTTTAAAATTTCTTAAATTACTCAAATTAAAATTAGTTTAGAGATAATGAACACTATTTAAAATAGCTTAAACTTGTGTGTTTTATGAACAATGTGAGAATTCATTGTTTTACATGAATTTTAAAATTAGTAGATTAACTTTTATTGGTATTTCTTTTATATTGGAGAACATTTATTTTCCAAGTGAGAACTTTAAAAATTCTGAAGTCTAATTTTGCTTTTTTTAATTTTTATGACTGTCTACCTCACTCTCTTACTTTATCTCTCTTTTTTTTTTGGTTTCACGTACACAAACACAGGCACACACACACACAGGTTTTTGATGAAAAAATGAGTGGCAGTGTGATTTGGGACAGCTTGGCGAAGCCAGCAGTGATGTCATTAAGCAGCACCCTGCATGATAAGGCAATCCCTGTCAGTGAATAAATAAATAAATTAAAATCATATCTTATGTATTCTTTTCACCTCCCTTCAGACCCACGCTATCCCCAATCCTGACCCCCTCATCCCTGCCTCCTCTTGCCACCCCTGCCTCCCCTAAACACACACACCACAAATACACCCCTTTGCTGCTGATGCAGCCACCACCGTTGCTCCCTTCCCCCTCATGTCCACCGAAATATCAAGAAAAAAAAAATTGAATGCAGCTTTGCAATAAATAATGCATTTCACTAATACGCATTCAGGTGGAGACAGTCTTTTGGCCCCATCTCATGCACATCCACAGAGAAGAGAAATACAGAATCCAAGAAGGGAAGGCTCTCCTCCTGAACTGAGAGCGGTGACGGCTCGATAATAGGCTAAAACAACGAGCATGAGAGCGAAAGAGTGAGAGAGAGGGAGAGTAAGAGAGGGAGACAGAGAATGAGAGAGAGAGAGGGAACAGAGGAAGAAGAGGGGGGCCAAGAGAGAGGGAGAGAGTGGCAAGCATATTATAACTCATCCATGTGGATCACCCTAGTAGATTGGGAGCAATCCCTTGTTGAAATTGTCTTCTAAACACTTAGAGAGAAGGAGACAGAACGGAGCAGCAAGCCCATCTCAGTGTGCCTGTGTGTGTATTCTCACACTGCCTGCTATCCCAGCCAAGGTAGAGAGACCTCTGACAGACCGCTTGCATGTGTGTGTATTTCACTCCTGCTCGCGTGCGTGCGTGAGAGAGTGTGTGTCCACGCATGTGTTTGTGCCGTTGCCTATCTTGCCTCAGCCAGCCAGCCAGCAAGCCAGCAAGCCAGCCAGCCAGCCAGCCAGCCAGCCAAGTGAGTGTGTGCATGTGTGTTTGAGCGAGAGGGAGAGAGAGAGGGGAAGATGTGTGTGTGTGTAAGGAAGAGGGGGTATTATGCACCCTGGATGTTGCCTCGTGCTTTAAACAGCTGCCTACAAGCCCAGGTAGTGCGCGCCGGCTTCTAAATAAGCAGCACATTCACCGTCCCCCTTCAGGACAAGAGGCTAGGCTGCAGAGTGTGAAATCAGACTAATACAGTGGCGTAGGGCTGTGCAGGAGCAGGAAGCAGCTCCTGCATGACTTACTTAGACTAGAGGTTTAGAGGACAAGACCCAGCAGAAGAAAAAGAGGGGATTGGACGTCAGAGAGAAAGGGGAGGAAAAAAAAGACAGTAAGGTCAGTAAAACCTTTTTTAATTTCTGCTCCGTGGGTTCTTTCTTTCAGTCTACAGTACTTTAAGTACAGTTAGTGTGAAGCTGGGACCGAGGCTGAGCCTGCTTTGTTTTGCTGGAGAAAGTATTGATTCTTTGTAAGTTTGTGGGAAGTGTGCTCTTTTTGATCCTGCCAGGTGAGAGCAGATGGAAACACTGGATGTGGGGGGGCTGGCTTAGAGCGGCCCAACTCTTTACTCTTTGTATGTGTGTGTTTGTGTGTGTGCGTGCATGTGCGTGCATGTGCGTGTGTATGTGCGTGTGTGGGTGTGTGTGCGCGCACATGTGCATTTATGCGTGTGTCTGTGTGAGAGAGATTGCAAGAGAGAGAGAGAAAGTGAGAGTGTGTGTCAGAGTGTATAGGATTCTTGAGTTTACATAACTTTATGCTAAGGTGTATAGACTTTGTATACAGTGCATTTTGTTTGGCCTATTTTAAAAAGCAAATGTGCTTTATTTCTGGAAGTTGTACAGTAACAGTTAACTCATGTGTGTATCAGTGCTGTGATGCTGTGTATGAAAAAAGGAGGTGTTTGTTTATTAGGGGGCAAAGTTGCGGCCCACCAGAGTGGGCCAGGACTGGAAGTGAAAGATGTTGGGAAAAAAAAAACACTTTACAAAAGATCACTTTCTTGTACTTAGTTTGAGTGTATGACGTTGAGAGTAGAAACCACTGACAGACAGACGTTATTTCCTCTGAACACACCTTTCAGTCACTGTGTCATATGGCGACATATCACCCAATGAGAGGTCAGTGCTTACAGGTGCAAAAAGAACATGTGACCATAGTGCATACACACAAGATAGTATTCATGGTTGCATCACAGGAAGTTGTTGAAACAGTAATTTACACTTTTTGGAATATCATTCAGAAATAAAAAAAAAGTTAAATTTCTATCCAAACATTTAAAGGGGTAAATGTTTCATTGACAACAACAAAATAATCTTAAGAATTTTTCAGAAATGTACATTTGTTTTATGAATTGATGAAATTCAGCTCTTGATTTGGCACAAATCTGGCAAAGGATGATTTTATTCAAAAGAAGATTTTGAGCAGGTGCAAAACACTGTAACTACGTGTGGGTATGTGCCAGCATTTAGATGTGATTAGCCACACGCAAGCACAGGAAAAGTGGAAAAGCCAGGACTACCAAATTGTCAGCAATACTAAAGACATCAACACAAAAATTTCAGCCATCCATCACAGCTGTCGGCCTGTTTCTGTGGCGACAGTGATTTATTCTAGGGCTGAAATCCATTTGGACCCACTCTTTCCCCCTCTCTCTCTCTCTCTCTCTCTCTCTCTCTCACACACACACACACACACGCACACGCACACACACACACACACACACACACGCACACACACACACACACACTCACTCTAACTCACTTGCTCACTTACTTCCTCACACACATAAACCCAAATACCACGCAAAGCAACTCCCCCAGTGTTAATGAGTGTTGATTTTTTTTCAGTTGCAGTTATTTGGAGTCGACAAGTGTTGATTGGAGAATTATCTGTCCACTCACAGAGCTGACGTGGCTCTTGGTCAGGTGTTCAAAATACCAAATATATTTCACTCTGGTGAGTGTGAACTTTGCCTCTTTATGGGCTCAGATAATCAGAAGAATCACTGTATTTGCTGAGTGATTTTTATGAGGGCATATTTATACAGAAATACAAATTTGATTAATATACGTTTGATATAATAAGGAAAAGTGAACATTAGAAACACTGGTCAGTAAAAGAGAAACAATTCAACTGCAAAACAGAACACAGTCTTCAAAATGACTGTTAAGTTAAATGAACACCTCTTTCAAACTGTTTTTGAAGAAAAAGAACATTTTAACATTTCTAAAAAATAGAAAAATTGCTAATTCATTTTTTAAAGTATTGGTTTTAATTAGGTGTGACAAATAAACTGGCATCTAACTGTAAATACAGTTAAAACACAGATTAAGAGCATCAATTTTTTTTTGCGTTCATATCTCAAATTAAAGGTGTAACATACTTCAGTATTTGCAACACATTGTGCCAGAAACAAGCCTTTAAGTCTTCTGATTCACGAGATTTTCCAGCCAACTTGAAGATAAAAGACACAAAAATAAAAGAGGGTATTCAATTTTGTATTTTTCTCCATGCAGTGAGACTACCATTATACAATAATTAAAGTTTAAATCGAAATGTCATGCAATTTTGAACAACTATCAGTAGGTGCCTTTTTATCTTCTGCAGTACAGTAAACAATATACATGATTGAAGACTGTCACGCATTGATGATCCAGATTCTCAGCTCCAAAAATCCTACACAGGAAGTAGCGTACAAGACTATTTCTGACATGAATATTAGCCATTCAGTGTTTTAGCTACTGTTGTACTCACTGCACAAGCAGAATAAATGTAGAAACATGAATGAAATCTGATATGTAGATGGAACTGACAGTGTGTGTGTGTGTGTGTGTGTATGTGTGTGTGTGCTTACATATACAGGATGTGTTTGTAGGAGAGGATGAGGAGCAAAACAGATGCCTGCTACAATGCTGGTTTGCTCTCTTTCTTCATTCCCCTCTCATTTAATTTCCTCTCCTTTCTCCACAGCTTCTCTGGTATTTTTTCATATGTCAGATGATAACTCAGGTCCTACACAGTGCAGTGAGGTTTATCAGTCAACACACTGCCCCTAATATCCCCCATCTGCCAGCAAGCACACCCAGTTCCCTAAGCCCATGCTCCAGCCCTAAGCCTTGGCCCGAGCCCTCTGACTGCACCCCAGGATTGATATATGTGTGTGTGTACATGTGCGCGCATGTACGTTTGTTTGTGCATGCAGACACGTGATCATGCTAGCTGATGCCGTATTGGCTGATGGGTGTTTGTGCCACTGCTAACACATGATGGTGCTTCTTTTTGCGGATGCATGGTCAGGAACTGTCAGTTCTTGACATGTTTGTCTGTCTGCACAGCTATCTTAGATGTTGTTGTGAGCTGGCCTGTGTGTATCTGGAATCGGGTAGAGCAGAAAAGGCTCCTCTGTGTGCCTCGCTCTGGTTGGGCCTGTCTATTTCCAGAGGGTCAAAGCTAACGCTGAGGATGAGCATGGCCTTAGAGGTCACTCAGACTCTGTTAGGACCAATATTGTGAGCAAACCTTGCTACAATGCATCACCTAACACTACAGATGAGGCATTCATTAGTCTGGTTGAGTAAAATGTATTCACAACAATAAAGATACACAACCACTAGATATTCATTTTATTCTCAAGATAAACTCAAATAATTCTGAGATGCTAATAAATCAAGTGGAAGATCACATACATCACTTTTAATTACTGATTATTTTTCTAGTATTTTAGTCCAGTTGTAGTGCTGTTCATGTCTGAGGCCTGTGTGACTGAGGCTGGCCAGTGCTACTGCATAGTGATTGAACTCCAGCAAAGGTCTGGGCCTTGCCATGATAACGTGCCAAACTTAGCTCTGCTCCTAAAATCCTGGATTAATGCCTGCTTTAAGAGCTTAACATGGTCAGCCATTCAAACATGCACTGGATTGACTGGGATGCCTTGGTTGCCTGTTATCTCTGTAGAGTTTTACAAGCACACTATCCACTGGGGGAGAATTTTAGCACCACCTCTGCCTGTGCTTCTCCATCCTGTGCACGTCTTGTGCACAGGCCATGAAATACTACTGACCTCAGGAAAACCTGTGCTTGTTGTTTATCAGTAAAAACATGTTATCTTTATGAAAATCATTTATGTTCCAAGTAATATGTTTGTAGTGAATATATTTTTTTAACTATCTGTTAAGTTAGATCATGAAATCAATACAAAAATTGCATTTGTCTTTTTTCTATTCCATTTTCATTAAATTTCACTTGAATTTAAATAAATGAACGAATATATAAAGTTAATAGAATTATTTATAAGTGGAAGTGAAAACTACAGTAAATTTTTTAGTCTCACTTGTTACAGTTGAATTAATTTGTCATAATTGTTATATGGCATTTAAATTTGTGAAGATTTGGAAGCTTACCAGATGCAAGTAAATTTCCTGTCTATAAATATGACAAATAAAAAACCTCAAGCAAAAAAACAAAAAACAAAAAAAAACCACTACAGTAATTGAAACAGTTAAGTGAAACCTAAACAATATGAAATTTTTGTTACTTCTATATATTTACACAAACAAATACACACAAGTGTGCAGCAGCATGCAACACCTGCAACTCTGTCCTTCTTTCTTCCTTTTTTACTCATTTATAAAAGCACATAAAATAAACACAGACAGGCACATACAGCATTCGTTTCACCTTCTAGCTCCACAAGGTTTCACTTTATTTTCCAACAATATTTACTGAAAGTCTCCATCCTTTTTCTCTTTTCTTTTGTGTGAAGTATAGTGTAGACTGCAATACAATACAGCAACACAAGATACTTGAGATGAGTTCTTTAAATCCACTGATTTCGTTGTGAGGCTTTTGTTAGCGTGTGAATGCTGGCATGGCAGTAAGTGTGTGTGCGTTCTTGCTTCCATGATACAAACTCCACTATTGGCCTTTCACAAAGAGTGGCATCCACTGTCTTCCTGTAAGACCTCCACCTCAGTGCTGTTTATGTTGCAGAGCTGCGGATTGGACGCTGCCCACATGTATTTATTTATTTACAGTGATTACTGACACTGGGAAGAGCTTTATCTAAAAACCTGTCACTGCTGCTTTGGACACATTTTTTTCTGACTAAAGCAAGTGCATCTGTAAGTCTGATTAACATTAAAGATGTTGACACTGATGGTCAGGATTCCAGAGACATGTGCAATGTCTAAAGGGGGCTGTGAAAAAATTGCACAGCCTCCAGAAGTCATGAAATCAAATCAAGCAGTTATGGAAGTTGATGCCTCCAAGGTATTAGTTTAATTACATTAATGTCCTTGATTTGTGAAATTCTGCTTGACATCCTTGTTGCCTCATTTGTTGTTGTTTTCATATGTGTTTGCATGTTAGGCTCGAGGTTCTTTTGCCTTGAATCTCTAATATTCATTGGATTAAAATACAATGTAATCATGTTGGCCTGCCCTGCTCACTGTCTCCAGTAAATATATATGGTCATTCTGCATCCTATTACAGCGTATTACTGCAGTCATGTGCATAATCACTTCATGCCTTTCTCATGTGTGAGTAACCTTTGCACCCTCATCAGTAAGCCCCAATACAAATTTTGCTTTTTCAGGCATATTATTTTATCCAGTGTGTCTACAGGAGGATATCTAATTGTTTGGTTTGTTAAGATGCCTCCTCAAGGATACAAATGAGAGAATTGACAGTTTACTGATAAAGCACAATCATGATGTGGCCTTCACAACCTAAATCGTACAATGATTTACAATTGCACAATTTATTTGTTCTTGACCTTCTCTCTCTCTCTCTCTCTCTCTCTCTCTATACAGTATATATATATATATATATATATATATATATATACACACACACACACACACACCCACACACACACACACACACAGTGTTGGGAAAGTTCAATTTCTACATGGACTACTTCAAAGTTCAGTTCACAAATTTTGAAATGAAGTAGTTCAGTTCATAATTCAAAAATACGTTGCTGTGAGCTATTACCCTCAGAATACTGGCATTTCACCATTGTTGCCACCCATTCATTCTACACTAGTAGCCAGCTGCACCTTCCACCCCTACAGTATATTCTCAAAAACATGAAGATGAAGTATGAATCGTGGAGGCAGAGTCTGAGGTAGTGCTGCTGCCTTCCATTTGTTTTAGTCGCTTTGTGCTTTGCATTTTGATGACGCATGCGGCGGTGCGACTCTAGCCGCGTGTGCTTTAGCCGGGTTTTCCCCTGAAAGGTTCTATGGAAATCTGGCACTTATGTAAGGGATAATGCCCGACGAGGCGTGAACCGCCGGTTGCTTCCGCGAAGTATATTCAGTAAAGGATAATGCACACCTCGTCGGGCATACGAAAGAAATAAATATTAATACGTAATAGTAATTAATAACAAATCAATTATTAATACGTTAATGTTGTTTTTTACCGTTAAAATAGTCAGTTTTGACGTGAGTGGGCTATTTAATATCTCTCGCTGTGACGTGTTGCCAAGGTTCTGCTCTCGCCACAGAGCAGAACCTTGGCTGCTCTCAAGTATTGTGACATGCAGTAATACACCACATAGGTTAAAGGAAACTATAAAATCACTCATGCTGTGTCTACTGTCTTGCCGTTGTGATAAATAAACTGTGAAATAACTTGGGCAACAGCAAACATACATAAATATTATAGACTACACATTGATATATAAACTAATGGTCCAAACTTTTAGAA
>JAQMCX010000001.1:14717552-14759439 GCA_029814765.1 Acanthurus leucopareius | reverse complement strand
TCAGATCTATACACACACACACACACACACCCCCACACACACACACACACACACACACACACACACACACATACATATATTCTAAAAAAATTACTTATCTCACGCTGTAGAGGAAGCAGAGTAGTTTTTCGTGTTGCTTATTTTCACAACCTGAGCTTTTGAATGCTCCAGAGCAGAATTTCTCATTATGATGTATGGGCGCAGAAAAGACCGGAGCAGTGCCATGTGTTTCATGGTGTGCTGTGTAATGATGGTGGGATTCGGTGCTATGTTGATTCCATCTTGGCTTTTCTGCAATAATTCAGAAGAGGAGGAGGGGCGGGGTGGTGGAGAGGCACCATTTTACTCCTCCAATCCCCCTTCGCCACCACTGGAATATAATCCGCTGTCTCCTGACCTTCAAATCATGCAGCGCTGCAGTCATTCCAATTGGCCCGGCCGCCATTAGCGTGAAATGTCCTCTAGCCACTCTGCTTCTGCACATGGAAGATTTCCTTTCTCCCAGCATGGTTTCCCTCTTCTACTTTGCTCCTTCCCTCCATCTCGCATTCTATCCACCATGCCCCCTGAAGCCTGGCTGCGATAGAGGGTGGGAACCTCTTGCACTAAGGAAATGAGCCACCACAGGAGATGCTGTTGGTCAAAAGACAGGATGAAAAACACTCACTCCATTAGACGCTGATATGTTTGTGTTGCTTTGTGTTCCTTTTGGGAAAAAAAAATGTTTTTGCACATATCCAACACAATAAATATTTGGTTTTACAGTGGCCTAAGTGCATGTATGACCTTTACAAATGAATATGTTTTCATAAAGCAGGATGCTGGTACAATCTACTTTTATAATACATCATACATTATGCTCCTCTATCAAATATTTACATATTTTGCTGCAACTTCTAAATTTCCTGCTTTTAGTAACAATTGACACAAACACATAAATGTTAAATCATACATTAATAATGAAGTGCTGTCATTTATGCATCTTTATTTCTTATTTTGAGCCTCGACACATTAAATTTGTTGAATTTCAGTGTTAAAGACGGACAGCTAGTTTGTGGTTGCAGGGTTCACTGGAGCATGCCCGCGGTAGTTTCCCTGGCCAAGTGCATCACATTTAGGGAGGAGCTGGGGCTCTTATCATCCTGCAAAGAGAGAAGAAGATATACTGTCAGGGGCATAGAAATCACATGCCAAAGCTCAGCATGTGTTATGTTGCAAGTAGATAGATAGATCAATTATTGAAAGAGGACATATTTGATATGATCTGAATATTAAAAATATATCAGAGGGCAAACAACATTCATGGCTGTCTTCAGATCTATGCTGAGAGATGTGTGTCAAATCTCCAGAGAGATGCTTTATTCAGAAGGGTCAAGGGGCACTCTGACTGCTTGATAAGATGCAAGAATATTTTTATTTGCAAAAAGTGGTGTAAAAATGTCAGCTGTGGCTTTCAAAATTATGTTTATTATCAGCATGCCTCATAAAATATTATTCCTCCATATTCATAACGACAGATAAATATCCTGTGACCTAGAATTCATCTAACGATAAAACATCATTACACAAACACATAGCTCAACATCTTCGTGTTTCTCCTGTTTCCAAAACATGTAGTTTTCCTGGTTGTGTGCTGAGTGAATTTGGCTCACCCTGTCACTGCTTATTATGTTTCTGGGACAGTGACAGTTGCAAATGTGTACTTCTATATACATATACTGACTGCCTGACTGTGTGCCAGCTTTGGGAAAACACTGACCCATGCAGGTGCATTGAGTGAACTGATGAGATTTGTTTACATAGATAGCCATTATGTTTCCTGGTTCTACACAAATCCTCATCTGAAACCTTCCCTGAAGTCTATTTCTTTCCACTGGTTATTATTACATACAGTGTATGTTTTTATGATTAATGACCCCACTGGGGTATATCCATAATACTGTGACCTCAAGGTAAAATTGAAATGCATGCACTGGATGTAGAGCATTCCTATATCATTGCCCAATATACTTAGCAGCCATTACATTTGTTGGCACTGGTGAAAATAAAACAGAAAGCTATGAGGTTTCAAATCAACAAGGCCACTCTAAGAAATGGACTTATTGGAATTGCATTAAGTTGATTAGACTGAGAAATTAATACTATTTACAATGGAGCAGTGTTAAACAGTCTTGTTTCTCCCAGCTATAGGAGTGCATTGACAGTCAGTCAGCATCAATTAAATCTCCTGATCTGTATATCCTGAGAGGCCGGACTTGTTGTCTTCTAATAAAGCCGGTCTGTGGCAGCAGAATGTTTCATTTCCTCTAGGAGATTGTCCTCTATAATGCAGAGTGCTTATCATAGTCCTGGAAAAGGACTGCAACAACACAACGTTCTGATGCTTGATACCCAGATCAACCTAAGGCCAGTGCTCACAGCTCTTCTAGGCAGCATTTGGACCCATTTAGTTTCACTGAACCGTGGCCATTTAGACTCAAAAAACTGCTTCTTCTTTTTTCAGGGCAATTTCGTTTTTGGTTTAAATGTTATAATGTCCTGTACTTTGTTGGGATGGTAGTCATGTTAAAAAATATTTGTTTTGTTCTTCAGTTGAAAGAGAATACAAGGTGTGTGGGGAATATTTTAAGTCTTTATGTGTCTGTTTGTGCAGATGAAAATGAAAAATGGGGTCTGGGAGGGACAGGGTTGTGAGGGGGCCAAGCTGTCCCTGGCCATTCATTCTCTCTGGCCCCCCTGTCTAATTAATGGGCCACGTTCATACACGTTATTGCACCAGAGGGTCTGTCACTCATTAATCATGTGACCTTCTGTGGCACAGTTAATGACCTTGGAGGAGTAGATCAGCTGGAGATGGCTGAAGCTGTGGAATTAAATTGTTTCTGGAAGTGGTCATGGTCACATCAGGCACTTTAACAGCCACTCTGCTAGGGCCCTCTCCTGTTACACTTCAGCCTGTGTCCCAACCATAGGCTCCTGCACGCACAGCCACAGGAATAGGCTGGTACATTTCAGACATTAGGGCTCAGGATTAGAGTAGGCAGGGGATGGAATCAATGTTGAACTCAAATCACTCAGTTATGACTTCATTGGCTGATTTCCTGCATGACCACTGCCTGTCACATTTCAAATTTCTCATAAAGGAGCCAACTTGCACCAACTTCTTAAAAAAACTTCTGAATTTTGTGTTGCTGCTCAGTAGTCTGTTAAGTTTTTCATTATTGAGTAACTGCATAACAAATCTTAAAACTCTTTTCATGCTTTAATTGCTTTCAAAATTATTTTAATATATTTTAATCTGCAAAATAACAGGTTGTTGCTACCTCTGAAGACTGATACTATTTTCTAATTGTGATAAAATTGTCATGTTTCTGTACAAGATACTTAAATACAACAGGGAGATGAATATAAATGTCTTGTGTCTACTCACAATCTGACTTTTACTTCATGGACCTTTCAAGGTGAATTCGCAAAATGGAATTTGCAGCAATCTTAATCATTTAAGTCATTCATTAAGAATACATGCCATGCTTATTAGAAAATACAAAAATGCAGGAAACATGGATTGGTGGGTGAAAAAACAAACAACAATTGTAAAAACAGACAGTGTAAATTGACACAGTTCCAGTTGAAGCAACTCTTACACAAGTTTTTAATTGAGATTCTACTCAGGTCGCTTTCCTAATTTCCTCAGACAGGAAAAGAACCATTATGAAGAAAAGTGCAGTCATTCCTGGCATCTGGATATTAGGGCCATCAAGACAGGAGCAATATCTTCTCTGCAGTATGGTGCACTATTATGGCTGCAGCTTTCTGTGTTGCCTTTCTCTGAATCACCTTTTTGGTGTTACTAAATATGTAGTTAACTGTAGAAATATAGCAGCAAAACATATTAATGGCATAGTTAAATGTTTTAATTTAAATTAAAAAGACATTACAGAAACCATATTGTAAATACACATTTTTTTTAATCCACTTTTAGTTTATTATCAAAGATGACACTTAGTTCACTGCTTTTGAGAAGTCACAAAATGTTAATGAAAACTCAGATTTATCTAAGGTTAATTATAAGACATTTGTGTCCTCCAGTTTTTAATAAAGTCCTGATAGTGACTGTCTAATTTCATTATGTTGTTAAGGTCAATGAAGAGATAAAGTTAAATGCTGTCAGTATAACAGTGAATACTAATGTTGTCTCAGTTAATGCTATCATATATATTGGGAAAAAATCAGTGGACTTAAGACAGTACTCAGGGGTGTTCCACAGCTGAGGAAATAGTTAACCTTTTTAATAAACGGACCTCTGTACTAGCTGTAGGACATCAATGTTTGCATAATTCTGTTTAAATCTAAAATAAATCTAAAATAAAAACTATAATAGCTGAGTATATTTCCCTGTTGCAGTGGATAGCTAAATCTACCATCTTTTGCATGCTCATGTTTTACACTTGCGATGAAATCATTACTTGCCCTTAAGTTTAAAGCAAAATGGGATACAAAGCTTGGTGGCATAGTGAAGTGAGAAACAGAGATGAAGGTTGATTTTTATGACATAGTTTCAGTAATTTTACCACTTATTATACTAACCTTACTGTATTGTAATAGTTTATTGACTTACATAACCTTCTGGTTTAGGTTGTATGTACATTAAGGATTGAAAATATTTAAATTTACCCCAAATGACATCACAATTAGCAAATATACTAGTGTCAGTGCTGGCGGACCATTCCTACTGCAGAGTTCAAAGGGTAAACAATATTATTGACTTATAGTTTTGCTTTACTGGTTTACTGTGAGCTACATTTACCTTGTCACACTTATCACTGTCTTGTAAATTTTTTATTTCATTTTAACCTTTAGCATTCTTCCAGTTTTCGTCCTTTGAATTCCTATTATTGTGTGTTAAAAATCATATTGTTATAAAAATCATGAGAAGTTCAGATTTATCCTTCCTGAAGGTTTAACTTTGACCTGAACCGCAAACAGGGAAATCAGTGAGTAAGAGAGATTATTTTACCGTCTCACAGCTGAAGCAAGTATGACAATTATATTTCTGTGACCACAACATTTAAAATGAACTATTTTGAGAGAAACAAAATAATTTCACCATGTGTCCAAAGTCTAAACGATGATCACGTTATGGTTGCCACCTCTTTTTTTCACACTTGCAGCATTAAAATGTTAGCTTTCTTCTCAGTGACATTGAAACTGAGGGATTTTGTTTATCCCTGCCTTTGTTTATTTAACATTTTGCTCAGCGGGGGAGTTTCAGATTCAGATTGTTTTCAAGACAGTCCCTGCAGACAGCGAGCAAACACTCTACAGCTTCATCAAACAGAACAATCTTCAACTTTCCCCTTCTGCAGTGTGCAGGGGAATGTGACTGAGAGGAACATCATAATGGAATATGATTGAAACGATCATCATAATTTTTCTGTCTGAGTCTGTAACAATATGCAAGCAGAGTTTTTCAGAGGATTTATTTAGAACCTTGTGTAAGTGTACCATTACACAGGAAAAAAACACATTGATGGATGAAAACATTTCATTTTCATGTGGCAAACATTTGCGAGTTTTGTTATTAATGAATTCACTCATGTGTGATGGATTCTAGATTTTTGTTTCCCCTCACTAAGAAAGCATCAACAGACATTTGGGCACATGAAGTTCAACCTGAAATACAGAGTGCGAGCTAAAACAAATCTTTGTGAGCTGAAAAGTGAGTTCACCCCTGTATGAAATGAGTTCTGAATTGAGCTCATTCCACATTTGTGACTTCTCTTTGTGCAAATGTGAGCCAGACAAGTTTTGATGGCAGCTTTTTTTTTTTCATTTTTAAAAAATATATTTTTGGAGTTGGAATTGAAAATCCATACTAAACACTGATCTACCCTTGCAATTTTTCACATTATTTTTTAAGTATTATTGAGGTGTCCTGATTAATTTATAAGGGGTATTTTGATATCCACTCGTAAAAATAACTTTTACAGGGTTCAGGTCACTTCTTGAACCCCCCAAAAATACAGGAGTAAAAGGATAAAGTAAAGGACTTTTATGTTAGACTTCAACAAACTGCAGACCAAGTAGAAAAACTATGTAAGGCCCTTACACCCAGATTGTGTGGAGCTATTAGTGAAATACCCTGCAATAGTATTTTATTCTAGCTTTTTATTTTTTGGTTTGTTTGTGTGTTTTCTCTTAAAGCTCCCCTTGATACAACTTTCATTGCTCTTGTGTGCACAAGGGCAAGGTCTTAAATTTGGAAATAGATCTGTGGACAGCAGAGGAAATAAAGCTGCTTTTGTGCGGATGTATGCTTTGTAATATTACCTGCTGTCCAGAATAAAGAATTTCAAAACTGGCATGTTCAGTGTCAGCATACAGATGTTCGAAGCTTGGTTTTCAGAAGCTTCGTTTGCAAGTGCGCTCATTAAAAACACGCATAAAAAAACACACACACACCCATACACACATACTCAAAGACTGTGCCATTATCCTCTCTTCCTCTCTTACCACCCTCTGTCTCTCTCATTTTCTGTCTTCCTTCTATCTCTCCATCCACCATCTTTCTCCCTGTTGCAAGTGCAGGCTTGATTAATATTTTCCACTGTTCCGTAACCATGGCAATAAGGTCACTGCATATGATACTTAATTGAATCTTCTCAGTGCTTTTGTGTGCATCTCCTGTGTCCGGACAATAAAAATCTTCCACTGATGACTCCTACCCCCTTCCTTTACTCCACTCCCCTCCATCCTTCTTTTCATTTTGTGCCCCATGAATTTATTCATTTGTTTCCTCCGCTATCTCTTTCTTGTACTCCCTTTCTTTCCTGGCCTCTCTCTGACCCTTGCCTACCTTGTTCTGTTATGGCGTTTTACTCTTTTTTTCCTTCAAACATTGTTTCCCTGCATGCCTTGTCCTTCAGCAAGGAGCAAGATAGTTTTATTTTTACAGTGTTAAGCCAAATTCAGCTTTTTTTTTCTTTTTGTATTTTCTTTTTTTGCACCCAGCTGCTGGAACATCATTTGATGACTTTTGGTTCTTTATGCTCATTCACTTGAAGTGGCAAACACACACTGGTTACATTTTTACACTTTGACTCTATTAATTAGTAGTCCTTTTCTTTGTTTAAACAAATCACTCACAAGGCATCTGTCACAGGACTGGCCTATGGTTCTAGCAGACACAAGCTAACAGACTTCCTCCGTCATGCTACTAACATGCTTTATAGCTAAAATATGGAAAATGTGGTCCAATAGCAAGCAAAGGTATCAGGATTAAATAAATTTCCCAAATTTTCTCTCAGTTAAGTATATTCAGATGATTCAGATCACCAAGCCACGTGCATACACACCTAAAGAACCTTCAAAAAGTGTTATGCTCATGTGTGAGCAATTTCAAAAGAACATTTAGCACTTATTAAATATATATTTTCAATAACACATTATGTTTAGGAAAGATCTGCGCCTAGGAGCCTCTTTTGTTCTTTCTCTTTATGTTGCTCATACTTTTTTACCAAATGCAGCATTTGCATACTCAAATCAGTCTCAGGCATAATCGTTAAACTGATTTCAAACAACACTGATGACTCAAGTGGTGAAACAAAGAATCGGGCAGAAAGGAAACCATTGGGACACAAAGTGAGCCACTGACACGGGCTGCTCTCTGAGCAGGTGTTCTGATTAATGCCTAACAAATTGGGGTCCTCTAAGATGTGGACACAAGTGGGAGACACGTCCCCTCTTCACACAACACATGTACCAACACATTAATACATGCTGACTGAGTCTTTGTTCATGCAAGTATGGAGGCTAATCCATGACAAGTGGGGATACAGGTTCACAGGGAGAAAACACTGGAGTGGATAAATAGTGGAGGGGTGAAGAGGCGGTGGTGGTTCGTCTTTGATCTGGCTTTTCAAAACATCTTGATGGACACAGCAACTAAACTTATGGTTTATTTATGTTTGATTGGACTGATAAAGGTATAACAACTTTTCATGTTCATATATCATCTATTCAGATTTGTACACATATGAAAATACAAACTTAGAAGTTATAATGTGATAAAGTTTTATCATCAATAACATATGAAAGATTTTTTTTTTGGCAGTGGTACATGTCATTTTCCAGAAAAGTTCAATTTTGTTAATGTTATTACATAGTAAAGGAGTTGTACTCTGTTTTAAAGTGTGGCAACAATCTTGAGGCAATCATTAGACTCAAATAAAGAGGAGAAAGATAGCGTAAGAGACAGGACGGGAGAAAAAAGTACACATCAGATTTGACATATGCACCATAAAATAACCATTAGCAGTTACCTACAATCTGAAGTGACAGTCTATCAATAATGTCACTCTGAAAATAGGACAGGTTTGTTGCTGTCTTTAAATCACCAGGGACTCCATATAGCAGAAAAGCATGCAGATATAGAAAATGCATTAAGGCTTGGTGTTAATGGGTGTGGTGGGAGCGGTGAGACACCCAGGGGCACAGGAGGACATCACTCACCCCTCACTGGGTCACAGGCTTGAGACATCTGCCTGGCCAACATCTACTAAACACATCAGTTGATATTGTTCAATAAATTTTTTATTTAAAACTAATTTCAATAAAAACTTACAATCAAAAACTTAGAAATGTTTGATATAAAGCATTTTTCTTGGGCTTTAGTCATTGTTTTTTATTGCAACATCTGGTTTTATTAAAAAATGATTAATTTTAGGTGAACCTCACAAATAGACATATTCCAATTTATTTTAAAAACCATCTTTTTTACCTAAAAGTTTGATATTTGTTCACAAATATTAATATAACCAACAAGAGAGTTTTCTTTAAAATTATATAAAACTGAACTGTTAAAAAATGCTTGTCTTTTTGGTCTAAATGATGCTCAAATGCTGTGCAAGACCAAGTTCAACCCTAAACAATCTCTTTAAACGTACACAAAGCAAACTCTGTCACTTTCAAAGATATGCAAACATGTATGCAAACAAGCACAGGCAACAGCATATGCAAAAACACGCCAGACACATTCATTGACTTGCATTCACTAACCCCTTCCTCCTCCTTAATGGGGCATTTGTGTACAATCAAACTTCATGTTGCATATGAATGGACCTATTAATGAATGGGACATGCGCACAGTGTCTGCCAGCTTTGAAAGCTAAGAGCAGAGCACGCTTCTTTTCTGTCACCATGTTTAATATGGGAGCACGTGGAGGCTATAGTATGCCCATCTGCTTCTCACACACGCCCCTCAGCCAACCCGTCTCTACCATGTGCTGGCGTAACAGGCAGGCATTGTAGCAACAAGTGTCTGCACATTACCACGCTTGCCAGCTCCCCTCACTTGGCAGCGAGCCTGCTAAGCTTCCTGCCCCCTTATGAGAAAAAGACTTGATTGTGCCAATGGAGAGAGCTTAGGGGGGTAAACTGGGAAGAGGGACAGGGAGGGGGGGGTTTGATTTACATACTGCAGTTTAGGCGACACTCATCTGATTTTAAACAGCTCCAAAGCAATTAAGGGTCATTAGTCCTTTTGTTTTCTGTTGTGGCACGATGTAGCAGTGACAGCATCTGTGGCGCAGTGCCCCCTGTGGGGGCTGCCTGTGGGAATGTCAGCACTAACAGGGTCTTTCTCCCACCCTTCCTCCCCATTCATGTTCTTCTCTGCCATTGACACAGCTTTCCGCTGTGTGTAAACAAACACTCAGCACCAGCCTGGCACTGCAATGTAAGGCACTTTGGCAAAGGCCCAGCTCTGGAGTATGCAGCTGGTCCATGAGGTACAGGCTGCTCATCCTAATTATCCTGATCATGGTCACACTTTTCTTTTATATGATGTAATTTTTAAATTTGCGGCATTCAGTTAAATTTGCTTCTGGCAAAAACATATTCTTCAACAGTAGCACAGTGTTAATGGTAATGTCTTCATTTTTATGAGCTACATACAGTACAATACTGTATGATGGTAGATGTAATGTGTCCGTTTGACGCTTTAAATGTTATTTTTAACAAAAAATATGCTTGTGTTTCTCTACACAAGCACAGTAATCATCTCTACTTTGATTGCCTTTAATGCACTAAAGTGAAAATAAAATAATATAAAATATATTTTAAAAAAATTTAAAAACATAACTCTGAATATAATAGCAGTCTAAAGGGTGGATGTGATATAACAGGTATTTTAAATAAGATATAATACAGGAGAATAACATTGCCTCAAGGTCAATCACACACCTGAAATGAAGGCTGGGATGTATTCTTTAGTCTGTATCTTCCATTGCTTACATGCAGCCAGCAGCGTGTTAAGCACCCCTGCTACTGTGAAAAGGCATCAAAGGCAGCAAAAAGACAGGTATGGTACAGAATGTGAATGCTCACATGTCCATTTGTGTGGCTGTAAGACCCTCCGCAGTTGGTATAGAAAAACACTTACTGCTAATGTAAATAGCAAGGCAGCATAAATCAGGAGCCACACGCAGCCCGGGAGAATATCGTGTAATAGTTATTGCGAAATGAAGTGGCATTGGGATCAATATCCCACTATATCTCACTCTGGCGTAATGGTGCAGAGGGAAGCTGGAGGCCAAGGGAGTCCGGTCCCTCCACCCCACCGTGGGCCTATAAATCTGCCTGACCTGCAGCCCGCTTATTAAAGTGCATACGCAATCGGCAGCAGCCGTCCAAAAATACAAGCTTACTTACTGACCTGGAGTCAGGGGAATTGATGCCTTTACCTTGTCTAAGGGCAGGGGTTAAAGGCTGATTGAGGCTGTAGCATCATCTCACCATACTGTACAGAGAAACTGGGAAGTGTTGGTTTTAGCTCAGCATTAATAACACTAATAAAATGTAAAATGGAGTTTGACCATTAGCACCACTGGGAATTATGTATATTAATGTCCGTTTCTGTTATAATAAACCCAGCATTTTGTGTGTACGTTTTTTGTTTTTTATATTCTATTAAATTGTGAACTCATTTGTCCGTCTTGAACTTATAGTATCTTGATGCACAACTTTTTTCTGCCACTGTAAAGCTGGCAGCTGTGTTATCTGAATTCCACCGAATTAAACTGGAGTATTTTGTTTGTAGTGGTGTTAAAAAATCACCTCAAAACAAATGAAAAGAGAAAAGACAATATTTTCTAGGTTGAGATTTTCTCTCTCAAAATATGTCTATTTGAGTAGAATTTTTATGAACACTTGTAAAATTTGCTAGTTTGATGATTAGCACATATTATTTCCACACCTAAACACACATTCATAAATGCAGGATGAGAAATACCAATATATATATTACAAATGCAATTTCCATATTGGCAGTGGGGAAAAAGCTGTTTTTGAAACAGTTTGTATTTGAGTGGGCAGTGTTGCTTGAGGTCTGAACACTGAATCTGTTACTTTTTTGTCTGAGCTGCTGTGTTATGAATGACTTGTGAATGCAACGCATGCTGAAAAAAGGAGCAGTTTCTGATTTACATGTATACATTTTTTTTTTTTTAGATATAGGAGTGTCTCTGGTGGCTTTTATGTATTTTATGTACAATATGTATGTGCAGTGTCTTTCTCTTATCCTCAGGTTATAATATAACTTTATAACAAACAGCACTGAGCCTGGAGACAGAATTTAGTGCAAAAAAACAATAAGGTGATAATGGCTGTCTGTGATTTGCCAGATTATTCAGGTTTTATCCGTTCATACACATGATCTCCTTGCAAGCTTAGTACAGCCTTAGGACAGATATTATTGGTCAGTAAGATGGATGTTGGCAAAAGGGTCTGAATTGTAATTGTAATAAACCAACATAACCAGAACAATGAGACCTATGATTCATTTTTGTTTTGAATTTTTTCTTTTTTTATACAGACAGCTGTTCAAACATTGTGGACAATGACACACTTCTCTTATGTTTTGCAGGACTGTGAAGAACGGTTTCCTCTGCTTTACATTTGGTAAGTGTCTCCTTATTTTTTCTTTATTCTTTTTTATTTTATCACATCCATGAGACTTTAATAAAATGACTTTTTAAGGGAAATTTGTATTGTAAAGATCAACCTCCAAGCAAACCCCAGGGAACTTGTCAGGGAAAAATAAAGTTTAATTTATCGCACAAAGTCGTTTCTAATATATCAACTAAATACACATGTTCAGTTATTTTTAAACCACACCCTATTCTTGATAAAAAAAGGCCATGTTAATATTATTTTCACAATTTAATGAACAATGTCCTTTCTCTGAATTATGGGTGTTTGGATAAACTTAATTGTCTTTTTTCAATAATTCCATAACTTTCTGAAACTAATGGCAGTGAGTGAATGGTAAAACTTTACAGAATGCTTCTAATCCCATTAAAAATCAAATCATTTACGAGGTGGCAAAGGTAAAAGAGATCAGCATTTAGCTCTTGAAATCAAACATCCTAAACACAATGAAGGGAAAATGCAAAACTGATTATTTTTTAGACACATATGATCGCTTTTTATATTAGCAGACTCCTTCTTGCAGTTTCTCTTTTTTTAACGCAATACTAATACAAAAATAAGCAGTTCTTTATTGCATTTGCAACCCTAATGATATATTTCAACAAATAATATTTAAGTCTCACAGTCACTTCACATATTATCAGAAATAAAAAAAACAGTTGATGTTGCATTATCAGTGAAGTGTGCAATGATCTAAATTAAAAGAAAATAAGAAACCACGCTAAGCAAACAGCTTGCCCTCACATGCTGTTTTATGTGCAGAGGTGGTTGATTGAATTGTTATATCTTACTGAAGACTTGTTTATTGATATCTGAGATACACACTCAGCATTTTAAATTTCTCATGTCAAAGCTGGATTGATTTTAAGGCAAGCTGATAATTATATGAACATAAGTTGTTTGTGATGGTTTAATAGAATGGAAAATTCAAGCAATACTTTCTAATTGGCTGTCTGTATGGAGCAGATGTTCTAATCAACACTGGTGAAATGGTGTTTTATTTTGTTTAATTCAATAATCTACTCAAGTGTAATTTTATGGCTGTGAAGTGCACTTGTATTATTGCATGTTTATGATCATTTGTTTGATTGCACACACACACACACACACAAACACACAGAGGCGGAGCAGTTCTTTATGGATATATACATGCACATTATTCTGGATAATCATTACAGAGCAATTTGATTGTCAGCATCGTCTTGCTTGCTTACTGTTCTTTAGTGAACTTGACCTATCATGAGTTGTCTCACACACACACACACACACACACACACACCATTGCACCCATGCACATGCACATGCATACACACACACACGCACATGCACGCACACACACACATAGTGGACACCCCTTGTTCTGTCTGTCTCTTCCTTGATCTTGAACCTAGAGGGTTATCAGGTCAGAGGGCAGAGATGAGGATGGTCTGGGTTTGTAGATTATAACAGGGAAAAAATTTGTGGGTGTGACATAAAGAAAAAGGGCCAGAACAGGCTTGATTAACTCCAGACTGCACTACAAAGCTGTTTGTACCACAGGTGATACTCTAAACAAGATCTGATGTGTGGAAATCACATGTAAATATGCACCGCAGACTGACCTTTGCCTTCTGTGTGTGAGGATCTGTGACCAGTGACTGACCTGTAATCCTCTCCTAAATGGTTTGACAATAGAGAGACGTATTGATCTGGTCAGTCTCCTGGCAAAAGGGTCAAGAGCCTGACACACTGCCTGAGTCTGCTCTGTGTCTGCAGGTACGAGTAGAGTGGTCTTAGCATTACACTGACTTCACTTTACTACCACATGTATTCATATGCTGGGCCACAATACGTGTGGTTTCGGCCTCTGTTGCAGTTTGTGTTATGGACAGGCTTCACATGTCTGTTGGCACATCACTTACTTCACTAAGTTAATAAGGATTACAAAAAGGCTGTATGTAAAAAACTGCAAAAAAAACACATTAGAGATTGTATGTCAGGTTCAGGAAATAGCTTCTTTTTCTCTTAAGAGACAGCAAAGATCGCGTATAGCAAAACGTATGTCAGGGAGCTCTGGTAAACTACACCATTTAACAAAACACCATCAAACAAAAAAAAAAAAATCCTATCTGCAAGTTCATTCTCAGAGCCCCCATCTTTCCCCACTGCGCCTGGGCGGCTGCTCTCCGCTGGGCTCACCCAGAGAGGGCTGGCCAGCTCCCACATCTGGCCAGACAGAAGAACAGAGAAAACATGAGGAAATTCTCCTGCCGACCACTAGTTCTCCCTCTTGCATACTGAAACCTTCCCTCTCTCTCTTGCTCTCTCTCTCTCTTTCTTGGATTCTTTTGGAGTGACCAGTGATAGAGCAACATCTGGAAGGAGCAGCAGTTTTCTTTCCTTGTGTTTTTCTGGGGAGATCTAGGCCCCCGATAATCCGTCTCCCTCCTCATTAAAGGAGCTGAATAAACACAGGCCTCTTCCAGTTGTTCCTATGAATTTCCTCACCAGGCGTCAGGAGACCCGAGCAGGGGCTACTGGATCAAAGCTGCCGGCAGCGCCATGTGTGCCGAGAGTGAGAGTGCGTTCCGGGGTTGGGCCCATTACCTTTCTCCCTGGGAGCCTCGGAGGCCCCTAGGTCACTGGCTGTCAGCTCTTTGGCCCAAACACAGCAGAGAAAGTAGAAAAGGGAAGGGAAGGGAAAGGGAAAAGGGAAGGAAATGAAGGAAAGAAGAGGGAAATTCTGATGGAAGAGAAAGTACAAAATAGAAATGGGAAGTTTGATCAGAGGAGATCCATAGATACTATATAAAAGAAGATGTTAAGACAGAAAATAAAGAACAGAAGAAAAATTGACAGAAACAGGCTTGTCAGTGCATGAATGAGAACCTTGAGGTTTTAGAGGTTAGTCTTTAAGTCTATATGTTTGGCTTGAACAACCTTAGATTCTTTTTTATCATTGTTTTTGGGAAAACTTTAGGTTTCTGTTTTACACAAAAATGAGCGCTTTCGCCTTTTTATGTTAGAAAGTAGGACTGATGCAGTAAAATAATTCTAAGGCAGAAATTTTCTGCAAAAAATATATTCCTGTGTACCGGTCTAATCACAGGTAACAGAACAAATGCTTTGTACTAGTTTATGTGTGTACCACTCTAATGCACTGACCCCGGTGTGACATTAATTTTCTAATTCCCTGCACTTCCTGGCAATCAACTTAGAGGGGCAGTGGTTCGCTGGAAAAGTTTGCAGTGGAGGCAATTAAAGGCAGAAATCTAAGCAGTAGCAGCAACAAGAGCAGAAAAGATGATAAAATTGATCAAATTGCAAAAAATCGGCAATATTAAATGGTCGAGTAATTAACTTACCTGGCTACTGGCTACCATGATGAAGGCTGCAGATGTGGCTGAAAATGACCACATTTGTGTTTGTATATGTGCAGTTTGCATGTGTCTGCGTGTGTGTGCATATGTGTGTGTGTGTGTGTGTGTGTGTGTGTGTACAAATGGCCCTATGGTCGTCATCAGGCTCCCATCAGCCCCTCCATTAGTTACTGAGCTGTGGGTCCATGCTGGAGCCTACCTGCCCTGAATACAGATTAGGAGAGGAGCATATGGGCAGCAAGCACGATGAAGACAAACACACATGCACGCACACACTTGCAAAAGATAGCATTAACATATTATCTACTCCGACATACAGTGACATATTTCGACACACACTCATAATCAAAGTAATTGCATTTTACACACCTAAGTGACTGAGGTGTTGCATCATATGCATGGAATGGAGTAATAGTAAAATCATTAAAAACATTTCTGTATATTTCACCTGGCTGATAAAGGCATACACGTCTGATTACTGCTTGTCACCGGACACTGACACACCGACCCCTGTGGAGAGCACTTCATCTGGTGCAGGCACATCATAGCTTACCCGTTCTAAAATAATGTCACACACAGCAGAGTACACACACTGGCAGCCCAGCACAAAGGCAAATATGGTTGCATACTTCTCTTGTCCTTCTGGAGCCGCAGACTCACGTGCTCGTGACAGGAAATCTGCAGGCAGTCATTACATCGAGCCAAGCAAACACGCAGCTGCCACGCTTACTGATAATGTTTTCACATGTGCCACTGCTAGGTTGGAGGCATAATGCATGCGTGTGCTCTGTGTGTGTGTGTGTGTGTGTGTGTGTGTGTGTGTGTGTACAGTTAAACAAACACAGCTTGAAAATATAAAGGTAAAATTTATGTGGCAAAATATCAACGTAAAGGGAATGTTTGAAATAAAACAATGTCAGCACTCTGGTTTTACTCGCTTTATTTTGTGAAAAACAATTAATATTTAATTGCACTTTGGCCCTTTTTTTGCAGAAAGAAATGATAATAAAAAAATGGTTTATATTAACAAAAATTAATTGGACAAAATACAGGTAATTTCATCTCCAAAACAACTCAATTTTTAAAGAAAATGTCACTAAATAGCAACAAACCTAAAATAGATAGTTTGATTATATAAACAGACAGGATGACAGTGTTTTTTCAGACATTGCACCGGTAAAGTCAGGACAAAGGGGGAATAAAAGGTTATGGAAACCTCATCAGAAGCGATGCTAATGTTTAAAGGGATGTCATTAAAAAAGAAGTGTGCGCCCAGGTCGAGTTCAAGGCGGAAGACCAGGGCACCGCCTCGGAGTTCAAGTAGGCTGTAGGGCATTGAGGGCTGGGGGAAGGAGAGAGGGTGTGTGATGGCTTCTGTGCGTCCCTCCGGCAGTGCAATGGGACCCATGGGAGACCCAGGTCAGAAGGCCTCCCTCCTGCCCAACCCCCCCCTGCTGCATTACTGTGCCATTTAAAGCCACCCAGCATCTATTTCCTCCAATAAAAACTAATAACCTTTTCTGTCGGAAATCACGGCAGCTCTTGAGTGCTGGAGCAGAGGCCTGGCTGGATGGCCTGTAATTGCGGTCCAGAAGTCCTCCTTTAGTTTATTTTTTGCAGTGTTTTGGATTTGATTTTTTTTTTTTCCCCCCAGTCCTCTTGGTCCTCTGCGCTTTGCGGCTGATTGCCTGCGCAGCTCGCCCCACACTCAGTAATCAGACAGGAGCTAGAGAGGGGGCAAAACAGCAACTCAAGGACCTTTTATAATTGGGAGGGATTTGGAGGGCAGTTGGACTTTACATTTGGTGTCAGAATAGGTTGTGATGGTGACTGCGCTGGCTGAATAACAGAGGTGACAAAGCCCCCACTGCAGTCAAGTAGTTCATTGTTAGGCAGCTATGAATAGTCTGCATACATGTCTGCTGTCATCCATTTGTTGTTGGGAATAACAAAAACTACCACACATTTAAGAAGAAATTCCGGCATGTATTCAGAAACGATTTCACCTGGGCCTGAATGCTCTTCCAGCATATTTTGAGATAAACTATACATGCCACTAAATCATACTGACAGTCTACAATTTCACAGAATTAGAAACCCACTTGTACTGACTTGTAGAAATATATTTTTTTTTTGCTCTGATTCATAGTTGTTCGGAGTCTATGTTTGCATGACAGATTGTGATGAACAGGGTTTTAGTTGCAGCTCTTTATTTCCTAGAATATATACTACAATCGTTATGTGTAATACTGAAAAGTGTTTCATCCATGTGTGACGTTTCATTTTATGTAATTTTGTACATTACAGCGGCATTGAAAGAAGGCATGTAGAAAAAAACTCTCAAACTGCTAAATTAGCTTTAATAATATGTACCACTTTCGAGGGTAAACACACATATTATTTTCATGAAACCAAACCAATTTGCCTTTGCAATTGACAGCTTTTTTTTCTTGGCATGTTTTCAACTGCTCATGTGTTTATGTAGTGACTCTGCTATGTTGTGGCGAAGTCACAGAGTAATTTGGCACACACCCGATAGTCTTACAGCTAGCTCTGGGCTAACAGTAGGATTGAGGTGAATTCAGATTCAGCTCTGTTGAGGATGCCCTGGGGCTTAGAGAGCTGCTTGTCCAGGACTACAAAAGGTCCAGAGTGTAGCCCAAAGCAAACTGCAGTGTGAAACGAATTGTAGTTTTATGATTCTCCATCTGTCTTGGGATAATTATAATCTGGTTTATCCAAATTATCTGCTAGAATTAACCAGTTCAGCTTTTTGAAACATGCATGCAAATCGATTGTAGTCCATTAAAACATATGTTTTATTTACATGTTAAGTATATAATGTCACACATAAATTCCCTCCCCATTTTCACTGTACGTCTCTGATGAAGAAAATATGCCATCAATATCAATGTTCCAGCTCTCCTCTGCAGATCAATCAACAACCTAGCAGTAATTAGCTATTTTCCCAAAATACATCATAGATTTCTCTTTAATATTTGCAGAAATTACTTAAATGAAACATATCCCAGTATGGAGAACAGGTCAGTGTGTGGGGGGGACTCTCTGGTCTAATAAATCGGCTAATTTTTAATTGCAAGAGGAGATGTGCTTGGGGAGGCACTGCTGCATACTAATTGAAGAGAGCCCTAAGCACTCCTAGGGTCACAGTTTCTGTCTTTGGGTCCCTCCATGCTCTGCACAGACACACAGACACAGACAGCATGCTCTTTTTGGCCATAAAGAGCTGTTGCCTCCAACAAAAACACATTCTTGCCTCAGCAATGCACAGCACTGGATGGGTATATCCTCTCAATGAAGGAGGGCAGTGCTGCTGTTTTTTGTGTCCCTGTTAACTTCTGGTGTTTTAGTGTTTGCATAAAGTGTCAGTGAGGCATACCTTGTTTTTCTCCCAAAAGAAGTCTTCCATCTTAAAATGAGTTTCTTTTATTGATTAAAAAGAATACAAGAATAGACTTTAAATCTATATTTTGTTGAACAAAACTTATTTTATTAACTCTTGAAAAGGTGAAAATACTTTAATTGGCTTAATAGCACTCAAAGAAAAAATTCGAAAGGTAAAATAATGACAGCAATAACAAAGCAAAGGGCTTGCAAATTAAGAAATGTAAAGCATAAACTTGAAGTAACACTGTTGTTTGCTTTATTGGGTTTTTGTTTTATATTGTCTTCTGTGTACTATGCACTCTATGTCTAACAGTGTGTCATGGGCAGATTAGGTCAGATGTGCTCGGTGTTGCTAGATGTCTCAGTGTGGATTCTGTCACTTGGAAGGCAATAAACTTGACTTGAAACTCCAGTTGGTGAGTAATAATCCATAATGAGCAGATCAATGACAATTATGGTGCTTTCATGTCTAACTGTCTTGGCTTCTTAACAAATTCTAAGAGAATTAAGCCACATTTGTCTAGGTTGGCCTATTGTGGTTATTGACTCTCCTCAATTTTCATTAAAAAAAAAATCACAGACTTTCTTTTTATTTTGCATCACATCCAGGTTGTCTTGTAATCCAGGTGCGCATCAAAGCAACAACTTTATTAAGTTGAACAATTACTGGAAGAACGTGAGGTCAAAAGACTACAGCTCCCTTGTCTTAATGTTCACCTGTCCCTCAGTTACTCAGTTCTAGTCATACATAGGTGGTGTCACCTCCCTCTGCTGCCACAGTCCACAGTGAAGGGCAGCAGAGGGAGACTTCAGTTTTAAACTCATTAGACACAGATAAATAGGTAAATCAAATAATAAGGTGAAGTTTATTATAACACACTTCAAACAGGTGGTAAATACAGTTAATCAAACAGTCATCAAACAATAATTACTCTATAAAAGTGAAAATTGCTCAAAAATGAACCAGAAATAGTTCTACATGCCTATGCGGCCTGTGTGTGCACAGTTTTTTTCTATGGCTGTGCTTTTTCATTCATATAAGTAAGTAAATCAGAGCTTAAGCAAAGAGTAAAACAATAATCCATGAAGTGTTCAGAACATGGAGCCTAACGCTACAGTGTTGTCATTTTCAGCACATTCATATTTTAGATTTTTAGTCACCATAGTATTTGGATTTTTAAACTCTATAGACTCTACAGCCTGTAGTCTGTTCTGGCCTGGGATGACTGTGGTTGGCTGGCTAGCCACAAAATATTAATGAAGGTATTGAGGAGATGAGGCTACCACACAAAGTGCTAAAATGAGAGTAACAAGTGGTGAGATTTCCCAAGCTTTTCCCCAGCCTGACTGTAAAAGGACTTTAACTCAAATGAAATGTCTCTCCCACCAAAATAAGAGGGGGATTGGTTGAAGTTGGGCTTACTGACAAATAACAGGGCATCTAAACATGTAAAATTATGCTACAACAAGCAGCTATTCACGTCTCAAATTGGTGTGCAGTGTTTGTAATGTAGCTTTGCTTGATTTTAGGTGATCATTTTGTGCTTGTAATCACATACTGTACGTCAGAGGCTTGGGCTTAAGTGTTGGAGCATGACCGTTACAGTGAAAATAAGCTGTGTATCTGTCCAGAACCATGTCATTTTACCTTGTGAGTCAGATGCACCCTGTGTGTGTCAGCCTCAAGGTGAACATTGTTTATTATATCAAGCTATTTTTAAACACCAGAAACAAAAAATGCAGACTTCCTGTATTTAGTAAATGAGATTAGCAACTAACTACAGTGCTTATGTATAATGTGTAATACTTACGTTCTTCCTGACGTACTCAGTTCTATATTCCTGAGCTTGTCTCCACATGGGTGGAGGCATGTTTGTGATTGTCATGTTAGTTCCCCCCAAAAAAGCCAAGATTTGACATGTGGTTGTAATTTCAAAATTGTTATAATTTGCCCCTTTAAAAGCACACAAGTAAAACACTTTAAGTTGATCAGTATAAATGTAAAAAGTGAATAATTCATAGTGAATGACTGACATTCATAAGTCAAAGCATTACAAAAAAGTGTATGTATTCAAGCTAGAGAAGTTAATTTTTGAGGCTATAAATAAAGAAAACCACTACGTTTTTATCCATAGAACGAAGATTTTTGCAATATTTGAAAGTAAAATAACAATAGTTTGTTTATACAGAAGCAGTTGAGGCTTTTAAGCTTTCCTTTGAAACCTTAAAGCAACCTAGTTTGGCAATGAAACCCGCAATATGAAAGATACTGTCACATATGATGAAGCCAAACCAGGATCTTACATTGCCTGATAAATGAACCTTTTCCACTTGCATTTTTTCTGTGCTCTTTCTATGTGTTCCTGTTTTTGTCTTTCAGAGTATTACTGTATGTTTGTGTGCACACTTCCTTAATTGCATTAAGAGGATGACGCACTTTCTTACTCTGTTTAAGCTCACTTTAATTGCCTCTGAATGGTGCGCTAGGGAAGCAGGGACTGACGGCACAATGTGGACATGCAATTAGCTATCTTTCACAAGATACTCCGGGGAAAAAGAGAGGGCTCCAATTCATAAAGGAATTTCACACACAAGGCAACAAATGCTATTTTGTGTCACTGCTGTGGTGGCATCTTGATGGAATGCCTTTTCATTCATTAAAGGATCAGACTTTCAGGGAAAGCAAGACAGAGAGATCCAGTCAAAAAGAGAGAAGAGAGACTGTGATAAAAGTGAAGGCACTGTGGGACACCGAGATATTGGTGAGGTGCAAATAAAAAATGAGAGGAGAAGGACTGAGAGAGTAAGTGAGATAGGAGAAGGGGTGAGGAAAGAGCGATAGAGGTAGATCGCAGTACTGACACACAGAGATATGTGTGACCCGGTGAATTTTTGGTTCAGCAAGGAGAGAGTTTGCCAGCGATGGCACAATGACAGAACGACTCCAGAAACTACCTGGGCAGCTGTAGTTTGAAATTACAGACATATTTTACATATTCCATTCACCATGACATATTAAGTGGAACTAGAGTGAGGTACCAAACGTTTTGAAAGCATAGGAGGAAAAAGGAAATTAAGGAGGCTGCCAAAGAGTGACATTATTTTAAAGGGCATTGTTTTGATGCTTTGAGCAGGCTGTTATAAAACACTGAAACTGCCTGCTTGATTTGTTTCGTGGGAAATTAAATCAAAGAAGTAATGTGATCCTTTTGTTTTATTCTGGCATAAACTTTTCACATGCCCTCAGTGAGCTTTATCATTGGTCTGTGGTCCATGAAACCTCTATACTTTATAAATATTCATTTCTTTATATCATTTTTTTAGAAATGTCTGATGCGGAATGACAATAATATTGTAAGTAGCTCTTAAAACATGATATTAGTTTACGATCCTTTATCCAGATTGGGACAGGCTGCACATGCATTTTTCATGTGTATAAATTTATAAGCGTAAGGCATTAAGTAAATGACGTCATGCATTAGGTTAATGGCATCGTTGCGACACGTATCAGGAGCTTTCAACACTGTACAATTCAATAGGTAGCTCAAACAGCACGACTGATGCTCTCTATCTCCTCCAGCTGCCCCTCCTTTTTTCTTCTCCCACTCCTCGTACTAATTTTTCTATGCTTTTTTTCCCCTTTTTCATTTTTCTGCCCCCCCCCCGCTCCTCCACCACCATCACCCCACCCCACCCCATCCCACCCCCAGTACCCCCTTCCCCCCCATCTTGGACAATCTCTGTCTCTTCGCTGTCTCTCCCGTTCCTCCTCCTCCTCCTCTCTCTCTTTCTCTCTCTCCCTCTCTCTCATCCTAACTCCATTCTCCCTATCCCTCCCTCCACTCTTCTTCATTTAATAGTGGACCTCAGAGTGGTTGCCATGTCGACCAGCCGGCATATTACTATGGCAACCAGTCTGAGCGAGACGAGGCTGCTGATTAGGGAGAGATGTCTAGTGTAGCCTGGCCAGCGGAGGGTGGAGAGGAAAAGGGGGAAATAGTGTTGGGGTGCTACGGGGGGTTGTATATTATAGGTCTGAACATTGTGTGTATGTGTGTGTTGTGCATGTGTGTATATTGTATGTGTGTGCATCTAAAAAAAATAATTTGTAGAAGCTGGTCAGTTCTCTAATAGTGAGCCAAAGGACATTTTACTTCAGATTTCCGATCACACTGCTACCTGCAGCAGCGTACCGTCTACATGAGTCTGATAGTTTTTGCTTTCTCTAAAAGATACAGGAATATCTTCATCTCAGACTGTGCTCACAGTTTTCATAGGCTTCTAACGTGCAGTGTTGGATGCTCTTCGCTGGGACACACCTATGGAAAAATCCTCCTAAATAGATAAATGATGAAAAAAAAGTACATTTTAGTACATTATACATTATACATTTTAGTCTGTTATACAGGAACTGCCTCAATGTTTCCATAAAGACTCACAGTTCTGAGCCACTTTGTTTTGGTGGTATATGGGCAAACCTGAGCCAGACTAGAAATGGTGCTCTTATTGTGTTTGGGCAGAATCATATCTAGTGTTATGACATGTGAGGGACGGAGCAGGCAGAGCTTTTAAAAGCTTCACCCTCCTCCAAGAACACTAATGAACGCTGTAGAGGATGCCTCAGACCTCCCAGATCCATCAGAGAAACTAATTACAAGATCCAATTAAAGAGAGAGAGGAAGAAGAAGGGGAAGAGAGGAAAAGAGAGAGAGAGAGAGAGAGAGTGGAAGGAGAGGGGGGGCAGGTCTCTCTTTACCATTGACCCAGCCAAGCCGTCGGCTCATTCAAGACAGTAATTATAGCTTATTTATTATTCATCCTTGAGCTAAATAAGAGCGTGACATTTCAATAACAATAATAAGGGCAAGAAAAAAAGGCAGCACAAACTACAGACTTACTAATTGCAGTGCTCAGAGATTAAACGACTGGAAAAATGTTGTTATTTACTCATTCATAACATCTAGACCAGCCATAAGAGCATAGCAGTGCACTTCACTGAAAATGAGTCTAAGGGGTTCTCTCATGAGATCTCCTTGGTGGACATAATCCTCTGCAAAACCAGGATGCCATGCTTCCCTTAACAAGTGTTCTTTGGGGTCTTATATTACCGAGCAAGAACTTAATGACTTTCTCCCACTGTTTTATTGTGACCATGTCTCATTCCAACAGATTTTAAACTCCTTGGATTTAAGCGCACTACACTCAGTTATAGTTTATTGAGATAATAATTTGCAAAACATGCTCAGGATTTTATGTATTTCTTAATATTGTGATTATCGGTTTATCCAGCTTGCATAAGATCTACACTCTTGGTCTTCTCATCGTCCTTTTTTTTTTCTCCATACACCCATCTTCCCACCTCTTCTTCCCCTAAGCTGAACTCTGAGGCACCTCATTAAGACTGCCAGCTCTTGGCCTCATTGGCTGTGGCAGAGGTGAAGAATATCACATAATCATGAAGTGGAGATGGCATTACACTCAGCACAAATTATAGATGAGTTTTACTGTGTGGCGGCAGGCCTGGCAGACTAGTGCTTAACTTAAGTGACTGTTACAGGGGTCTGCTGTCCCCCTCCTCCCCTCTTAAACTGTCCCCCATCCCTCCTATTGGAAGTAACATTCATTGAGACTGTCCACAGTAACATCAAGCATTTGTGTATTATATTACATTATTATTAAAATGTTCCATTCTTTTTCTTTATGGAAACTGCCCCATTATGCTTTACCTTTAAGAGGCTTAGCCAGATCAGAAACACCAGTGATGTTCTGCATGAAGGCTTATTTATACAAGATGAGGTGTTGTTTTATCCAGTCAGATGATGAGTAGGGCATTTCCAGCTCATTAAACATATTGGCATATTAAGATGCAGCCTAGTGAGTAGTGGTCAGACTCAAACCAGTCAAAGTCTATAAACAAAGCCTGCGACAGTTGTAATTGATTGGTCGCTGAATATCTATATCTACCTTTGAATGCTTTTGATCAAACAGAAAAGACTTTGTTGTCTTCTGTCATTTACCTGCCAGGCACCAAGAATAACTGTTTTTGATCATGCAACTCTCATGTTGAGCCTCATGACTCCTCCATAATGGCATTGAGCCGAGAAACAAAAAAATAAAGACAAACAGCAATCTGAGCTTTTCCTTTGATTGTATCTATTTGCAATCATGTGTTCCTCCAAGCCACTCAAGAAGTCCTTTACCTCCACCACTAACAGAGTTATGTATAACAGTGCAACGCAACATAAGCTTCGCCATGTGTCTCATTGCCGTAGGGCAACAATACACTGTTCTGTACTAGGCTTCCTTCCCCTCTTAATGCCTTTGTCCTTGAATCTCAAAGGAGCCTTGTTAATGTACTTGTATTAGGTGAATCAAGCAGCAACAGACTGCAGACAGTGTAAATGAATAGCCAATATTTGGAGATATGGTAAAGACATGTAAAGAGACAAGTTTATCTGTGCATATTATGTTTTTTTTGGAGAATATTTAATCTAAAAGAAGTATGAGTGTGCATCCATAGTGTGTTCCTTATATTCTACATATGTGCAGTTGTGCACACATACAAGCATACACACATCAAACAGAAACCTTGACCTTGCAGAACTGAAAGAAGGGAAAAGCAACCAAGTGACCAAGAGAAGCTGAAAAGCTTGTTCTCTCCCTCACCTTCTGATTTGCCTGCTCTCCCTCTTCGAGTGCTAACAGTGCTAACAGTGCACACTCTCCATACCCTCCATACGCCTGAGCTTGACGAGAGCAAGAGGGGGGAGGTTACACCACTTATCAGCTGATGCGGGACATGTCCTCAGACAGAGCCATTGATTTTATTGATTGATTCATTTGCAGTTTTCCTATACAGTTGCCTGCTTGTAGTTTTTGTCAGGGGGGCTGAGCTTATACACAGACTTATGGAATTTGGTTTGGGGGGCTCGGTAAGAACACAGGAGGGTCATTGTTGTGACTGTGAGATAGAAATAAAAACCCTTATCACATTTATTATATTTCCTATTCCTCTAAAGCAGTCCATTAAACTGAAATATAGAAAACAAGAATATAGCTCTGTGCAAACATAAACAATATTTGTGAGCTTCTTTTTTTACTGCTTTCTAATGCAAATGGTGCAGAAACCGTATACATGATTGCACACACTGCACCATACCTACTGGATCACAACTGATACACACACAAACCCATTGCCCTATTGCTCTTTCAGCACACTCAAACAAACACATACACACTGACCAGATCACACCCCCCCGGGGCTGTGGGGCAGTGCTTGAGCGATGTCTCCCCAGGGGGCTGATATTTTATAGTTTGTGTCCATCAGTGCCGTAGCCTGGGGCGCCAGGGTTGACAGTAAGTGCTCTCAACACCGGTGACACTGATTCATCTGAGCTATGACACAGATGAGAGAAAAGAGGGCGGAGGGACAAACAGGAAAGAGGTAGCCCATAAAACACCTAGAGACCAGGTTACACACACGTTTTGTTTGAATTAGCAGGTTTTGTCCTATTGTTTAGTGTTTATAGATGAGAACAATACTATGCTGTTTACATATCTCCATCCTTGCACATTGGAATGTTAGTGAACCCCACGTTGTCTTGTCTTTAGTGTTGGTTGGTTCAAATCGGTTCCCTGTTACACAAATGGCTGTACTATGTTATGGCAGTCTGCTATGGGCTAGACTGGACTAGATCAGGGAGATTGGCTGGAGGAAGGGACTCCAATCTAATGGCATTTCAATTTCTCATTCCCCCCTCATGGCTGTGCTGTGCACTGCCGCACCTCTTCTACATATATATAGGGAGGACGCCTCTGAACCCCAGCCTTCTGGATGCGCATACTAAGCAATCAATGTGTCACCTCTTCCTGACAATCCTATTTTTTTCATATGGGGGCCAGGCTCATTTTTTCTTGTCAGCAGAAGGTAATTTGCTGTATTGTGATTCACTCCTAAAACTTGGTGACGAGGTGTCTGATAAGTCGCTGCCTCCCCTCTGTCTCCCCCCGGCTCCCTCACAGTCCCCCCTGCATCACCCACAATATGGAAAAAACCAAAGGAAGCACCCCAACCCCCATTCTATCTTCACGAAACTGCACCCCCACACCCCTGTCCCTTCTTTCCACACCAAGCCCAACATAGTTGTATCTGAGGCGGGCTGCTAAATTAGATAAACGGGGCTGTGGCGCAGCGCCCCTGATTAATAAAAGATGCAGTGCTCCCTGGGGATGGCCCCTCTGAGGGCCGAGCAGAATCTACCCACAGACAATGGAGTTTGCTTGCACACAATGAACAGGAAATGGAGAGAATGAACCAATCATGGAAATATAACATTTAAAGCAGAACTATCCTGTGACCCTCTGTAACATTATGCATGCATCATAATAGATAATAACTAATGTTGGAAGTGAAAAAAACCCCAAAATATTAATATATTCATTTATTTAGGGAGCATATCCTGCTATTGACATATGTTGGATAGAACTGCCGATTTCCTGCTGTTTTATGACATTCAGGAAAGCATTTGCAAGTCCTTCAGCAGAACTGCTGTAAATTCATGGTCAGTTTTTCATTCTTGTCCCTAATAGAGCACATTTAACATACTGGTTTTTATGCAGTTTTGACATTGTTAAGGCAGATAGACTTCAAAATCAGGAGAGAACCTAAGACATTGATAGAATTTGGTTTGTTTATTTTGTTTTATTTTGTATTGCTCTGACTTATAAGAAATAGTAGACTACATTTCTTGACGTCAGATCAAAAGCTAAAGTTGATGTCCTTTTTTTTTGATTCTTTAAAATTTAATCACAGTTCAAAGAAGGCTGGAACAGTATAATTTAAACACCTTTTTTTCAGATTATGTGTAAACTTCTGATCATTTGCTACTTTTAGAGAAACGTAGTCAAGAGCATGATAGGAGAGAACCTGTAGTTGTGGTCATACTTACTGTTAAGATTTATTGGAACTGCAAATATATAAATGTGAATGTATGGGATTGTCAGCAAAGGGTGTATTCAAAATTATTTAATTGTAATATTTCAAGCTCATACTCAGCCAGTAAGTAAATGGTTTTGTAACAATGCAATGGAATCAGGTGAATAAGAAAATTGATTCATTAGTTAAAACTTGACTTTGATTATTATGGAAACATTTTCAATTCCAATTCAGTCTTTTTAATTAAAATTGAGATATTTCAATTTACACTAAACAGTCTGAGACATAAACTTACATATTGATGGACATATTGATGAGCAGAGAGGTTGTTAACAATGCTAGGTCTCATGCTAACAAGCTACATATTAGCAGTGGAACATGTTTGGTTGTGATTGCACAGCAGTTGTCTATAAGATTCTCCCACTGTGAGAGGATTATAAAACAGGACTTTTTTTGGATTTCTTTGGATATTGGTCTGTGCTGTTCATTGTTGTTTTGTCAGTGACTTGTTCAGCTGCTATCTTGGCCATTTTTCACTTGCAAAAGAGATCATGGTCTCAAAAGAGGGGTTAAAACATATTCATAGAGTTTAGAATTAGAAATTTGCTATCCTAAAGAAACATCCTTGGACTAGTAATACAACACAATGTTGTATGTAGATAGATCATTTAACATCTAACTGTATGTGTTGGGGTTAGCAGATACTGAATTCAGAGATAAAAAGTGCAGTGTTTGTCTTTTTTTGCAAAACAGTGAATTTAATTGCTAGGTATAAGTCATGCAACTGAAATTTATGCATTTGTGATACAGTCATTATTCCTTGTGTTAGAGCTACAGAGTTACAGCTGCAGTGAAACATTATAAACACTGCTTAGAGAAAGATTCATAGTTAGTGTTGCAACTCATGGCTGTACACAAGTATAATAACAGATTAAGAGAGGAAAAAAAAATTCCTTACACCAAGAAAAGCGCCCAGTGTGTCATTTTAAGTGACTCATGTGTTCTGTGTCTACTTCTGTACGAGAATGTGCAAAAAGGCTAACAGATGTTTAGCTAGTTTTCACACCCACCGCATCATGTTGTCATGTAATTTCAGTCCTACATGAGCTCCATTCACATTCGTCACCTAATGGCTTTGTTACCATGAGGATATTATCCCTCTCACTACTCATGTTTATAAGACAGCCAGTAGTGATCCAGTTGCCTGTGGAGACCACTGAAATCCAGGCTGTACAATCATCTGGGTTTGCTTTCTAAATTTGTGCTGTAAATTGTGCATTAAAGCTGTTCATTTTAGTGCTCACATAATAATACCAAAGCATCTAGTGAAACCTGCTTGCATAGCACCGTCGGACAGGTTTACTAGGCAAACACAGAGCTACATCAGCATCAAACAATCAACACGAATCCATTTATGCATAGCCTCACAAATGCGCATGTGCCCCCACACAGCCAAGCGGCTTTAGCAGACATGTTTCTCCTCCACCCCATGTTGGTGGTATGTGATTGCTGCATGGATCATGAACACCAGAGCATTTATCTTTAAATAACCTCCACCCCTTGTCGCAACTGAACAATAGCGAGACGCTTCTAATTTTCTGCAAGATAATGGTAGTCATATTGAGATGAAAAAGGTCAAGGGTTGGCTTGTGAGGTTCTGATTGGTTCGGAGCATCACGCTGCGCCGGGAGATAAAATGGAAAGTGATAGTTCATTTATAGCACCACCTATTCAGACTGCACAGCAATTTTAGGTGATAGCTCCATGAGGAGGCCCAGTTCTGTAATGATTAGAATGCATCTACCAGTCAAACACTAAAAACAAAAATTGACTAGTCTGATATCTTGCATCAGCAGTTTCTCGCTCTCTTTTTCTTTTCTTTTTTTTTTATCAAAGCAATATGCTGTTTTCCACACGCTGTTATTAATATTTAGTAATTCAAATTCTCGCCCACCCCCTTCCAACCAGCAAAGATTGATGGGTTTTTGTTAATGCATATGTATAAAATGTACATATGCAGTGGAACCTACCTTTGACCTTCATCTGCTCACATGTATTAAATGAGCTACTGCTATATACTCTGCAATGCAGTGTTTTAAAAAGATTAAACAAGACAAAATATTTTTTTTTTCTGGTACTTTAAGTTATAAAACACCACACATTGATTCTTCTCAATCCTCAAGCCTCTAGATGCATTATACAAAAAAAAAAATGCAGAGCTTTATTGTTTTGCTTTATTCTGTCTGTGCCTCAGTGGGGATGTGGGGGCTGTCGCTTAAGTGAAGTGGATGAACCCACACTGACTTTATTTTATTTTTTCCCACCTAGTTCTTTGGGAGCCCAGTGTTGTATATTAAATGTAATACATCATTTAAATCATGCTTTGACCGCAGTGGCTCAAAATCACCACTTGCCTGTCTGTGAATGTATTGGAGACCAAAGTGCAGCTGATGCATGTAACACCTACCACAGAACCCCCAGAATGCATATAATCATATAACAAAACACTGCTCATTGGTAAAAACAGAAAACAAATATGTATTAATGAAACTCTAATCACTCTGTCTCCAAACTATGTCTCTTAATAACGATGGCCCTAAAACATACAACAAATTTATAACATAATTTGCACATTTACATCTTTATTATATCATGTAAATTCCCAAAAAGCTTTATGGACCAACTAAAGAAGAGAAACTTGCATTTGTCTGGCATTTTTGTTTTGTTTTACCTTGCTTGGCTGCCTTTGCATAATCTCTTTGACCTGATTTCTACATTGCTTTTTTTATTATGAGTCCAGCCTGAGGGCCAAATGCATCACACATTATCCAGTGACCCAAACTGCATTTCCCAAAGAGCAGTCCAACCAGGGGGAGTGGCCTGAGCTTGTTGAGGAGGCTGCCCTTTAAGGTCATTACAGTGGTCATGTGATAGGCCAGCAGAGCCCCATGGGCCATATGACAAACCGAGCTGCCAGGCCAAGGTGTGTGTCAGGGGTGTTTTTCCACAAAGCATTCTATAAAAGTGTAACTGGGCTGTATTTGCCCTTTCCTCCTGCTATGCGTTCAGCCAACAGGCCCCTGAAGATCTCTTAAAAAGTGCTGATCCACAGAGCTGGGCCGGTGCTCTTGTAATCCTTCTAGCTCTGCTCCACCTCCCCCCCCACACTATCCCACCCTCTGTACCTCCTGCTTCCACACTCACATTCCCTCACTGTCTCCCGCTGATGCATTGCTCTGATGTGAGCGACAAGGTGATGGGATGGAGGGGCTTGTTTGGGCCCCAAGCTAATTACCACACATTAGAGCATGACTAAATAAATCTTAAGTGCTGCTAATTGCTCGGCAGTGAAAACAATAACTGTGGTACTTGCCCAGAGGCTCTGGGGTAGTGAGGGGCTGGGGCACTGGGGACCACGGGCCCTGGCACCGGGCCAGAGAAAGACAGCAGCACCATCAGTCAACTCCCTCACCCCCTTAGCCTTCATGTTAAAGTCACACACCACTTGGCATTGTGACTACATGCGCCACATGCCCCACACCCACCACTTCCACCACCACCCAGTCCCTAACACATTCCCTGCAGCCCTCAGCAGCAAAGAATAAGCCATACATGACAGGAGCAGACAAGCTCAGCCTGTCTGTGGAGCCATCATACATCACTGCATTAATAAACATGAATTAGTAATGGCACAATTAGATGGGGTTGTTCTGACATTTACTAGTACAATAATGGTGTTCTCCTCTTTACAACCCCCTTTGGCCTGCAGTGGAGTGCCATCAGATCTCAGACCTTTACATGTGAGGGCTGCAAAGGGCTGAAATGTCTCATTCAGTATGTATCTTGGTCACAATAACAAAAAAACACATCTAAGGGATCCATACCAAGATTGTTTATGCTTTTTTATAAGAAAAATCTTATATATTTATATCATAAACATACCCCGTCTGCATTATTCAAAAAAATCTAGACTTTAATTTGTATGTAAGTGTGTGTATGTCATGTGTGTTTGTTTCTGTCTTAGGTTGCATTCTGTGGTGTGTGAAGAAGACGTTTGAACAGCCTGTGCTGCCTATCAGATCTCCTGTGGCCCAAAGGTATGCTCAACACAGGAGTCCCAGCAGCCCTGCCACACTGAATGGGGCATCACAAAGCCTTTCACTCTGCCACAGCACTCACCAAAGATGAGTGACAGAGGGAATTCAACAAAATCATTCTATTTTCCGAATATTACTTTTCAAAACATTATGTGACAGCATTTTCAAATAGTCTTCATTCAGAGTCGGTAAATGTAAAATTGTGTTCTGCACAAAGAGTCACTACACACCTTCCCATTCTGCCTGATCTGCAGAACAATAAAACACGGAATAGAAATTTATACTGTTCAATTTCTTTAAAATAATAATGAAATGTGATGCTTTATCTGTTAATACAATTTCTTTAATCAAATGTTGAGGTTTAAGAGTAGTTTGTGTTTATTTGTTTAGTTGATGCTTTAACTCAGTAGTATTAGATGAATAATATAACTTTCAATTAAAACTTAAAAGTACAAACAATTGTCACAAACATTAGCCTAAAAGAGTTTATCCTGATCAAACATCTTTTGTTTCAGATTTTTTTTCTTTCTTTGAGAATCTGCTCCTTCACTCTTTGTTCAGTTCTAATTATTTCATATAACTTTAATTTCCCTAAAAGCTGACAGGGTCGAACAGCGATGTGATCCGAGTGTCATGTGCATCCTTTGCCACTTTTTCATCCTGCCTTTCTCTCCTGAACCACCAGCTTCTCATTTGCACTGTCACTCTTCTGCAGTGTTTTACTGCTTTCCCAGGGGACTCGTGCGCTTTTGTTAGCTTTTCTGTGAACACACATGGCCTAATTGGTTGATTAGTTCAGGTTGACTGGCCTGCTAATTGAAAAGTAATTTAGATTTGATGTGTCTAATGAAGATCCTAATTTATGGTTTGGCACTCATCCAAGGGTTTGTTTTTGAGAGTAGGAATCAAACAAAAGGGATGAAAGGAAACAAGAAAATGATTCTCTCAGTGCGGCTTTGATAGCACATGAATTAAGTCTTTGTGTAAAGTGATAACACTGAAGAGTGTTTATCTCCTTGTAATTAAAACGATATAGACAATAGTAAGGCACTAATATTTATATAAAAAACAACAGCTACAGCTTAGTTTTAATCTTTAAAACTACACCCTCTTTGTTCATCCTAAAATGCAAAAATAATTTGTCTGTTTTTCTTTATCTTTTTGATGTATTGAACACACATACTGTCTTAGTGATACACGCACACCAAACCCCCCCCCAAAAAAACAATTAATAATAGTGATAAATCATAGTGCCCAACCACGTGTTTACCAGTCTATGTATGGACATATACTATCCATATATAGATTATTACACTCAGTTTAAGATAGCAATATACTGACTGAAAAGATTGGCAGCCATTTTTAGCTATTTTACATAATGAGTTATTGGCTTGGCTTTTGCAAGAGTCACTTGGCTTATGTATGGCACAAGCTGGGACAGCACAGGATTTGGATCCCTAATCCCCGACTACACGTCACATATTACGATGTGCATAAATTTTATAATCCTCATATGTGATGTTATTATCAACATCTGATAAGGTACTTATCAATCTGGATCAAATTTCAGACCATTTGCTTTTCTCACATCGTTTTTCTATACAACTCTTCTCATGTTTGAGTTGGAAAAGAGCCTTCTTTAATCGATAAACTCAGTGCAGTTTATCAGTCGTTGATAATAATATAACATTATGTTTGTTGTTGCTTCACTGAACACAGAATCTGTGCAATACACTGAATAACTGTATGCCTAATAACTTTGATGCAAGAGAGCTTGTAATGTGATGTTTACATTCCTCTCTTCACTTAAGCACCAATTGAGTTCCAGTGGTCACTTTCACTTTGCCATACACCTGAGATGCAATCGTCTAATGAATTCAGCTCAAAGTGAACATGATTCCGAATCAAGAGCTGTGTCCCAGTTCCACTATGAATATATATTAAGTTATGCATTTATATATCAAGACTTGAATGAATATAGTTTGTTTTGGAAAAGTGATCAAAATAAACTAAAAGAAAGAGCAAACATGCATACATGATTCATTCGTAGTTGCCTGATTTGTTGATAAGTGTAGTGTGTGGATAATGGTGGGACATGGCATTAAGAATAATTGAGAATGCAAAACAACATAAAAATAAATACATAAATTGTTGGCGTTAATAAATTCTTGGAATCCAGTGGTAGTGGGACACAGCCAAGAAAACATATTGGCACACACTTTGCAATGCACAATAAAGTTTAATTTGTTTTACATTTTTAAACAAAACTGTATGTAGTGGTATCTTATCCTCGGTACACAATGTTCACTCATTTGATTCAACTGCATGTTCACAGAGGAGTGAGCCTGCAGAGTGTAGGCCTCTGAGTGTCCTCACACCAGAGCTCCAGCGAAAAGAGGGTTTGTGAGCATCAAGGTCCCTCCACACAGTATGGAGAAATATATCTTCCCTCAAATCCACAATTATGCACAAGGAAATCACATTTAAAATCAATCAATGAAAACTTGATTTCCCTTTAGCATTTGGTGGAGCTGATCCCAAAAGCCTTTTGACTCCTCCTCCAGTGCAGCACAGCTGCAGGCCTTGAATCGAACACTCATCGCTGTGGTTCAGTCAGTTGTCTGTTCAGTAAAATCCAAATAAAATTCAGAGTATTATAAATATTAAATCCAATCCACTGACTTGTAAAAATGTCGAAAAACATCCCTTGTCAGCTTTATCCAGTTTAAAACAGAAATAGTCTTCCATGTCCTCTGAGTTTGAAATCAGTTTTTGATCATACATTCAACTTTGCCTTAATCAGAGATGTTCCCGTTACTTCCTCCATGGGTGTTGTATCCATAATGCAGGCTATTCCTTTCAGTAGTTGATTTTTTCCAGGAATTCCCAGTTTTGAGTTTGCTGTTGCGACTGAACCCATGAGCCATGGTGTGCTGGGCCTTCCCTGTCCCAAGTCGTCACAAAGCCAATGTGCTCATCTGTGACACTCCATCTACATCTGTTCAGTTTTTTGAAGATATAACATCAAAAAGTCAAAATACAGCCAGTGATTAATGTAATAGTGGAAATTATTGTTTTTTTTGTTTGTTTTTTTTCTGTGCAAAACATCTAATCTACATCCCCCCCCTCCTTACACACTTGGTCCCTTTGAACCTCATGCAGTCATGCATCCTTATGCACATGCAACAATGTACCTGACAGTGCTACATAGCAGGCCAAACTAGTGCAGGCATTAGCAACCTTAGGTGTGGGAATCACCCCCTTTGTTGCACATATGAACATTTCTTCGCACTATTTCTCCATCTGTCACCAACCCGCATACTTAAAGCACAAGTCATTAGTCGCCCTCGCCCTCCCTCCCTTAATGAGAAAGCAATTACCATAGGTTTCCACCCAATCCCAGTGGCCTGGCAGCGCTGTCCGAAAACCTGCCTCTCCACCTGCCTTCAGCTCTGCGTCTGCTTCTCTCTCAGATTTGCTTCTCTTCCCTTGTACCTCTTCTCCCTTTCACTGTGGCTGCAGACTCTCTCTCTTTCTCCATCCTCTCTGCAGCCTCTCTCTTTCGCTCCTCCCATCTCTGAGCTCTAGGCTGCTCTGGGTTTTAGACGGATCACTCTCACAATGGTTGATCAATACGGGTATTGATCCACTGGCAAAATGTTTATAAAATCATTCTGGGCAGCTGCAGTGCAGTGGGGAGGGGAGGCGGGGCGACGAGAGGGCCAGCATGCCATGCCATTCGCCTGCGAGAGAGTCAGCGCGAACCTGATTGGCTGTCTGTCTACCCGCCTTGCCAGGAAGAGGGCTGGCATGGTCTGCGTTTCTTTGTCATTGTTGCTTGGTATACCACAGCCCTCCCTGGCTCACGCTGCTAAACTTTCCAGACCACCAAAGCAGAGTGCAGCAGTTTAACCTTTTCGCTGCTCGATGTTGACTGCTTGCCAAGCGGGGGCACCTGCTCTCTCTCCTTTCCCATCAGCCAAGAAAATAATTTGCATAAATTAGCAAGCTGCAGGCAATCCCAGTCTAATGATCCACTGTCATTTCACGTTCCCTTTCTCCCCCTATCTTAGCGGGGGACGCGCTCTTTCTCTTTAATGCCGCCCTGGTGCCTGCCTGTTCACATGCCCACTGTGGGAAACGTGTCGCACCACCAGAAACCTTGCCCCCCGTTTCATTAACAAACATGCATGGATTTCATTAGTTGCAAAAACAGGGAAGCTCATAGGCTGGCAATGTGCCTAAGAACACTCATCCACAGCATCTCTCCGCTGTTCTGTCATGAGGGAACAGGGAGCGGTCTGGGGACAGAGCCTCCCCCTGGCTCTCATCCTTACCTCCCTCTCGACTCTCCCACTTTGAAGCTTTACCGTAAAAAGAAAGGACTCTACTTCAGTCTGTGTTACTCCACTGAGGGGATCATTAGCAACATTAGCCGCAGCACACCAACCACAGCAGACTGCTTTGCTCATCTATAGCAAAACCACACTGTTGCACCACTTGGGAATGCTACTGATGGGCTAGCTAACTTAAACAGTGGGACACTTTGGTGGCAGTGCAGCGAGATAGTAAATTCAAGTGGCACAGTTTATCAAAGGCATCGTATTCTTGGGCGGGGCGTTTGCTTATGTCTTTTAGAGTGATGATGTATGAAATGTTTCTTTACACAAAGAAGATAATTGCAGTGTGAAGCACAGTGTGGTGTAACTTTTTTCTAGAATCACAACTCTTGTTGAATCGGAGTAACATCTGTCAGCCATAAGGCCAGGCAGCCTCTGTGACCTAGAGTCAACCTCACCCCTCTGGAGGGGTGTGTGGCTTTGTCTGTCTCCCTGCCTTTCTGGCACCTACCCTAGACCCAGATGCCCCAGACGCCGGCTCAAACCACAGAGCCTGAGCTCGGCCTTACCCATCTTCTGTTAAAATACAGTGTTAAACTAATTATGGGAGATGATATGTGTGACAGAAGCTGTCAAAGTGATGCATTCTTTTAATTAGCTCCTGCAGTTGCTTCTGTTTGGCGCATGGTGGAAATGACTTTCAGGATTTTTTTTTTCTTTTCTTTTCTTTTTTTTTTTTTTGAGCCTTATCCAGTTTACTAAAGCTGGACTCCCAGGAATATGACCAGTACACATGTGCGCACACACACACAGACAGACACATGGCTTTGTAAACACGTGTAGGAAGTGTCAGTCACACATACGCTGGAAAGTGATAATTACTCTAACACACCCAGAACTGGCCACAGCCCATTCATTACCATAACATGTTGTAATGAAGTTTAATCCCTCATCATGTTGTCTGTGGTTGAGGATTGGTGTGTGGCTGTTATCCTCCACTACTCCAGATGTCTTCCAGACTGTCTCTCTCGCTCTCTCTCTCTCTCTCTCTCTTTCTCTCTAGTGCTGTACTAAACTGAAGACATGTCATTCAGTGTACCACCTTCCGCCATTTCCTTCTTTTTTATCTCTGCTTTTTTCCTTGTAAATTCATTTTGACCTCATCCATCTTTGTTTCTCCCCTCCTCCCCATCCCATTTTTCACCTTCTGTTCCTTATTTTACTTTCCCTGCCATCTCTAAGAGAGTGTGTTATTTATTTCATCTGAATGCACGGGCTCTTTGGTGCATGCTTCTCACAGTAATCAATTTCAGCTCAGACAGCATAACCAAACAAAGCACTGCACTCATTTCAGCACGGGCATAGATGTAACCCATCTCTCTCATTTTCTCCCTCCCGCTCCTTCATTGGAAGACATTTTGTTCTCACTCTAATGCCATTATGTCAATCACTGCAGACATGTGGTGATGTGTGAATGCAGCTGCTAAATGAGTCATGGCAAGCAATGACTAGAGAGTTTACATCCGTTAATATATATGTCAGTTTTTTTTTGCATTTGATTGTCATCTTTCAGTCTGAGTGCAAATATGTTTTTACTCAGTTTTCTGGCTTTAGGATACAAAGGGGGTGTGTTCAGCATGTTGCATCTGTGTATGCAGGAATTTTTTTTTTCCCCCTCAGCTTTTTCAGAATCTCCTTGTCCTCACCAGAAGACAACATAGTGTGTAGACAAGAAGCAGATATCTCCCACTGCTATATGAATGAGAACGGTGCTGCCATCTCTCCTGTATCCTTTTCTCTGCCAGCCATCCTCTTTGTACAGCAGTTGAGACCACCAGTTAATGCAGCCGCTGGATTGGCCTCTTTCCTTGCTCTGCTTTTATTGATTTCAGCCAGACACAGAGACAGACAGAAAGAAAGGGCCTTTTCAGGAAGAAGTTAAATGGTCAAGTAGCGGGTGGAGGGTGGCTTTCACCACTTTATTGACGAGGTGGAAAAATGTCACTATTATGGAGGCTCTTGCAGCAGATAGCGAGCTGATTGGATGAGTGCCCCCAGGTCAGAGTGGAGCACGTTCCCCCTGCAGCCAAACGAGAGCAAATAAAAGGGCAGAGGAATCCGCTTGAACTAGAGGTGAGGTTTCTCTCTACCAGGCCTCTCTTTAGGCAACATTTGTCTGGGCATATGAGGCAAAGTGCTTGGAATTTGGACCGAGGGCTGATCTCTGGTGGACCCCTTCCTTTTGAACTCTCTTCTCAAAGCACTCCGAGTTTGCAACATTTTATAGCTCTAGGGACTTTCATGTTTTATGATACACTAGTCCAAGATACATACAGATGTTGAACAGGCATTATGTTAATATCGCTTCAGAAAGTGATGCGAGATGAAGATACTGATGAGAAACACAGAGGCATAATGCAGTGAATGCACAGATTACATACAGACAGCAGCTGTTTTTTAGAGACGCCAAGGCAGACGGAATCTGGCAAAATGGCTGACTGGGGCTGACCTGAGTATGACATGTAAGAACAGTGAGATGCCTGAAAACTCTGAATATTTTTAAGTTTTATATGTGATTAAAAATACAGAAGGATAAAGCAAAACATGGTGCAAGAGAGGAGCGCACAGCAGGCTCACTGCGTCATGAGGTACTGGGCAGGTGTTACATTTTTGATTGCCCCTGAATACAAAGGGAAAAAGTTTAATGACATGAGAGTATTGGAAAATGAAAGAAAAAAAGCATGATTGGACATTAACAGAGAGGGACTGAGGGTACAGTATATAAAAGTTAAATTGTCTGAGCCTTGAATCTGAGTTGTGCAACTCTAAAGGCCCTCTGACAGAGATGGGGTTGTGAGTCCTGACAAATGGATAAGGGTTCAAATACAAGCCACTCTCAGGCCCTTCCTTCTGACGTCAATCAATCTAATTAGCCCGGAATATCATCTGGCCAGCCCCTCCTTGCAGCACAAGACAGAGCTCTGGAAAGGTCAGCATGCCACAGCAGAGACAGAGCAGTGCTTAATCAGAGGTGAAATGGTTTCTTTTCCAAATTGATTCCAGTTCGGATCAGACAAGAGTGTCTTGTGTGGAGCCACTTAAAGACTCAAGGGAAAGGCGGCAGGCGCTTTTAAGAAGGCTTTTAAAACAAGACATTAACAAATAAAAACTGTTCTGGTGACATCTGGACCAGGGCCCAAAGAGCAGCAGGCCATATGAAAGATCCGTCTGTCCTTCTGTCTCTATCTTGATCTCTTGTTGATCTCTGTTCTCTGTTTTTCTCCTGATCTGCACGAGACACAGCACACATTCACATATGGACGCACACACTCGAATGAACTTAAAAAAAAAAAAAAACGCATGCAAAACTCTGCAGGAAACTTTGTCTCTCGCATTGTAAAAATTGCAAAGTCTCTTTTATAATGTTGACACAAAGTAGTATGAAATAAATATTTTGTCTTCTCTCTCACAAAGTAAACTAAGTACCATTAACACTGGACCCCCGAGGCGTTATATCTTTTTACACCCTCTTTAAAACTCCTTTTACAACAGGCTTGTCACAGCCATGTATACATAGAAGGAAACATCTGAGCTCGTCCACACCCACACACACACACACACACACACACATCTGCACACTGCACATTCACCAACTCCCTTATGCTGAATGCATAATATATGTAATGAAATAATGTTTCCAGTGGGGATGGTTGTGGCTGGGGGATGGAGATGTGTAGTGAATATCAATGTGGCTCCCACCAGACTCCCTGGTTCAATTGGTGTGATGGTGGGGGGTAAATGAATATGTGGGAGTGAGAGAAGCTTTATCCCTTTGCCCAAAGCTACAGTGAGGAGTCCACACAGATAGAAAAAGCGGGTTCTTCACTGGCCCACTCAGTCATTATGAACTTGAGATTCACACATTTCGGTTGATGGTGTGTCGTCTGTTGTCCTCTTCATCTTATGCTCGAGCTGCTGCTGAACGGTTGAATTCAATCCTCTTGTCTAGAGAGCAAATATACTTGCTCATCAATTGTCCCACGCTGACTGTACACTATACTTGACGTATAAAAACATCCATAGCATTATGCAGTTTTTGGCATATAGACAAATGCAGAAACCAATAATGACAGAGAGGAGGCATATTATGGCGTCCAGTTCTCCCATGCCACGGACACTAAAGGTGTTTTACCTGCTCTGAACCACAGCTTCTCCCGGAAATCTCAATGAAAATCAGTGGGGGAGACAAATTACTTTTTCCCCTGTGCCTCACCTTGACAAACTCAAGTGAGCTCATCTGTTCCATCTTGTCAGAGTGGAGATGCTGTGTGTCTGTCAGTCGGGGCTTTGATGTTTTAAACATTACCATTAATAATGTTTTCAGCATCAAAATTAATTGCTTTGCTACTGTGTCCTGATCTCTTCACCCTAAGCTGAAGTATACATAAATCAAGACTAACTACCTTTGTCTTGAAATTTTGAGGTCAGGAATTTGGGATGAGACCAAACTTGAATGTGGCCAACTGGAAGAGGCTTGTATTTGTGTATTTCTATCTGTGTGTGCGCTCTGTGTTGCAACTGCATGAAGTCTACATAAATCGAGTTTTGAAATACTTGTGCTCATCCACATGTACTGTGTTTGAAAGAATAAAGGAATATGTGAACATGTGTAACTCAGTATATACTCCACAGTGTAAAAGTATGTATTAGTTTGTTTAAGTACCTTTGGGGTTTGGGGTACTTTTCCATGACCTCCATCTCAGTTAAATTGTGAAGTTTAAGTAAAAGATGCTGCACAATCTAAAATGCATGAACTTTTGCCCACATAATTGGAATGCCAGTCAGACATGGCTACTTTTTTTTTTTTTTACAGCAAAATTTGAAATATTGGAGCTGTCACTGAGTTAGCTTTGGGATGTCGTTCACTGCAGGATGTGGTGACTTTTGAATTAGTTTGGATTAGACGCTAGAGAAGTATTTTTGTGACTTCCAGATGTTCTGTTATCTATAATTCCCAGCTGTGTTCTGAGAGGTTAAATGAGCTGGAAAGTTTCTGTCCACGTTCTGTTATACTCATCAAACTCAGGGAAATGTAATTAGTGCCTTTTTTGAGTTCACATTGCCTAGCAACTCACTCCTAAATAAACATTAAAAATTTGCCTTCCTTTTTCATTTAGCCACACCTTTTTATCTGCCAAGCACCTCCTCTTGAGTGGCTTTGGCCCTACCCAGTCTCTGGGGCCCTGCAATGTGAAGACAGAGTGAGGAATGTGTGAAGCATCCAAGGAAACATGAACTGCTATTTTCCCACAAGTATGAAAAAACAGAGGCCATGGCTTTGGAATCTTTCTGACGCAATCAGCTAGTGGGATGGCTGCTGTACAGTTGGGATTTGGACAGGGGCTCAGGTCAGGGTGTTGTTAAAGCTGTAGTCTTAGGACTTAAAGATCTAAGCTGGACCTGGGTGAGTTTGAGAGCTGCTGACGGGGGTAAAAACCCGACGAGCAAAACTGGATGAAAAGATACCAGGAGCTGCTGGATGATCCCGTTTGGGAGCGCTCTATAGTTCCTGCTATTTCATTTCAAACAGGCATCTGTGGGGCAGCTTATTAATTGTTTGTTGGCCAAGCCATCATTAAAAAAACAGACAGCAGGGTGGCTTTTACAGAGATGTGAGAGGGAGCAGAGAGCTGAAACAGGAGAGAGGATCACTGAAGAGGCCCCAGGAGGCCCTCCTAGAGACCCACATGATTACCACAC
>JAQMCX010000001.1:14687552-14715052 GCA_029814765.1 Acanthurus leucopareius | reverse complement strand
TCTGTCCAACCAGATGACTGATATCCTTTCCCCTGCCAGAATAACACTAGAAAGCAAAACACTACATAGTTAGCTGCACATTTACAATCTACGAGCATAATGTTTTCTTTCCTTTGACAAATGACAGCTAATTCATAAGCCGGTTTATTTATAGTTATCAAACTCAATAGACAAAAAGGTTTTGATTTAAAGCAGTTGGTTAACAGTTCTATAAAATGCTTACAGGTAATCAAATTAATCAGAAGTGAATACGAAAAAAGAACAATTGGAAGAATGTAAAAGTGATTGTAACTTTGAACCATAATGCATCAGGAAAAACCATTTCACATGCTATCACTCAATCACTGACACCAAATATAGAAATATAGGCTAAGATCAGCCCCCAGTGCACCAAGCGTGTCGATAGGATTTTCTTCTGTTCTGAACTCTGAGAGGTCTCACATGGAACTTTGCATTCTTAAATAACTCTGGCAAAACGCTTTAATCTTAATGAGTCTGAACAGCAAATCTCTCATCTGCAGCAAAAAGGATTAGGAATGCAGAAAAAAAAAGACTGCCGTTCCACTTTGATGAATTGTGTTTAGAAAATCCCTGGGCATGAAGTTCCCCCAATGAACAAAGCGTTAGGCGAGAACGGATGCTTTTAAACAACACAACTTATCTGAGAAAAACAGAACATGCACTTAAGTGAAAATACAAAAGCAGAGCTGATTCGACTCCTCTGCAAATGATAAAAGTGACTAACTCTTTTTCCTCAATCCACTTAGCTACTTTTGGAATCAAACCTGGAGTAGCTTTGCACAAATTACCTGCATTGTGTTTTCAGTGCTTCATCAGTGGCGTGTTTATTTATTCTGCGTGATGCATTCTCCCATTGTTACACATAAGCAAATGAATTCATAATTTTTTTTGCCTCTTGGTAGAAGCACTTAAAATTTAGGATGCAGTGATGAAGAAGGGAGTTGATAAACAGAGACACAAGAATGCCAAGAGGTGTTACTTGCAAAAACCTGCAAAAACTCTGCCGCTTCCCGTGTAGTTTGCTGTGGGTTTTCTCATCACTTAAAAGACCAACTTTTAGTGTGAAATTGTAGTTAGTTAAGTATGGTATTATGCGGAGGTGTTTATTTGTATTTGATTAATACATTATTGATAATATGTTAATGTAATCCAAATCAAAGCAGTTCAGCGTTTACTTGATTAATTATTACTCTGTGGTGTAATTTCCCCAAACAGTCTCTCTGAGTGTTAAGGGTTAGAGCAGTAAGCCTCTGGCTAGTTCAGACTGCTCAAACTACAAAGAGCCTTACTGCACTGGGACCTGCTCTTGGTTCCCCCTTTCCAACCCTCCACCCACCTCCCCAAATGCCTCCAGGCCTTCAAAAAACTACTCTGGCTGATTTTTTTGCTGTATTTATTTTACCTTTCTTTCCAAATCAGCGCTCCCCTTTGTTTCCCGTAATGGACACAAGAAGAAGATATTGCTGATGCAGGCCAGACATATGATCCATATTAATGAGAAAACACCATCATGCCAGATATATATTCCCCTGAAATAAACAAGAATATCAATGCGTGATTTTTTAATATATATAATTTTCTTCCTGCTCAGCGTAAGTCTCTGTGTTGCGAAGACTTCAGTGCCTTGTGTGTGTGGAGTGGTGATAAATATTACCATGAACTTGACCTATATTGATCCCCCATGTATACCCACTCCACCGCGTTGAGCCTAAACATCTGGTCACCAGAGTGCTCCTTTGAATGACAGATAACATCTGGGAAGTCTGCTGCTATCACAGGAAACAATGTTCCTATCTCCCCCTCCCCACCCCTCTATCTCTCTTCACTCTCTCCCCCTTGTCCCCCTTTCCCCATGTCCTGCTCATAAGCACATCCCTCTCATTGATTTCCCATTAACCCCTGCTAGACTGCGAGTATCTGCCCACCCAGACACACAGACACCAATGGATTGATTACTAACATAATGGCATCACTATGGCTGCCCATTCTCATCAGGCTGACCAGGCTGGTGCAGCCCATCTCCAACTGTCTGTTGCACTCCAACGTCTTTCTCTAACTATTCACTGTATTTTCCCTTTTCCTTTCTTTCTTTATTTCTTCCTTCCTTCCTTCCCCTCTTCCTTCCTTTTCCCTTCCTCTCACCATCCTGTTCTAGCCTCCTTACTTCCTTTCTTTTTTCACTCTCCCTTCCTTAATTTGTCTTCATTTCCTCCTTGTTTCCTTTCACTTTCGTTCTTAATTTTCCTCTCTAACTTCTAATCTCCACCATCCTCTGTCCTCTATCTTCCCTCTCCTCTCAGTACCCTGTTAATATTCTCCTGATATTCAGTCTTAAGTCACACATACAGACCTACCATCTGAGGCACAGTGTCCAATGCTCAAGGTCCAATGTTTGCTGTCTTGATATGGTGATGAAACTTGAGGCTGCGTATGTGTGTGTCTGTGCATGTGTGCAAATATCTCACCATATGAGGTTGCAGGTGTGTGCTTTTCAGTTTCATTAAGGACCGCAGTTTGAGTCTGAAAGGAACTGTGGCCGACACATTTGGTTGCATCAAAATAGCAGTGCAACTTTAACTTCAATTACTGTGAGACAACAGCTTAACTTTTAAAAAAATACTTGTGGAAGCTATTACAATGTAGGAGAAAATTAAACTTGTTTGTGTGTGTGGGTGGCTGCATTGATGTGTGCATAAGTTTAGATTTTTCTTCTATTGTTGTAAAACAGACTCTGTGTTAAAATATATACTTACATGAAAGGATGCCATCATATCTGTTTCACTATGCATTTCCTCCCTCACTTTGGCAACTGCTTTGGCGGCGGAGATAAAGTAAATGTGTGTTTGTCAGGTTGTGTTTGTGAGCCACAACGAAGGCAAGTTAGAAAAAGCCCTTCATTTAAGCATGGCGTGCCTCCATCAGTCCTAGTCTCTGATGTACAAAGAGCCCAGAGGAAGGAGCTTCACAGCTGTTTGTAAACTATGAGAACAGGAAAGGTCAACAAAGTAATGCAGTGCGTTTTTTGTAACGCATTTTCATCTCTCTCTGTTCCATAGTGAGACAGCAGGGCTGTGCCCTGCCTCAGTAGTACTGGTGCATTTAAATTACTGTTCTTGCCTGGAGAATAATGGTGAAAGCATAACCCCATTGTATTCTTTGATAAACTCTGGAAAATGCATGGTATAAGCTGAGGAAGAGGCGCGGTTTAAGGGCACAATTGCCTTGCAAATCTACCATGGCAAAGTTTTTCTGAGAGAGAGAGAGAGAAAAAGAGAGGGAGGACGAGAGTGGTAGGAAGAAGGGGAAATGTGGAATTGAGGGTTGATGGGGGGGGGGAGAAAAGGGAGAGGGAGATGGAGGATCCAGCATGTGGGTAGAGTAGGGGGGGTCTGTGTTGCAGGGACATGTGTTATCTCTGGGTGCAGAGGTCTTTGTTTGCAGGGCAGAGAGGTATAGATTTCCTCTCCATGTCAGCGCCTTTATTTAGGGCTCAGCACGGAGGGGACAATAGCAAACTAATCCACTACTGAATCAGGATTAATATTCAAGCTGCAAATATTAATTCACAGCCAAAAGGAGGAAATGCAGAATGTGTCAAAATGCTCAAACAAATAAAGAACAAAAAAAGCCCGAGATCCTTGACCAAAATTTCCATCCCCAGTCTTTCATATGAGTACATTATTTTTACTGGGTCCTACAGTCTCGTCTCAGCATTCTGTTTGATTTCTGTATTAATCTTCATAATGATTTTCTATAGAAGAGCGAGAGCCAGGGGAAGCTGAAGAGCTGCATGTTGTTTTTGGCTATTCTCCTCACTAAGCTCTGGATTTAAGATCTGGATTTGAATATTTATGATAGAAAATAATAGAGGTTATAAAAATAAGTCCCTGTGGAGCTGGGCTGTAAGTTATATGGGTAAGCAATGCCTCCCACATCAAAGAAGCCTGAAGATGTTGGCCAGTAGTCAGTTGCCTGTAAAAGCCTATAGCTCCTCAGCCCAGCCCAGCAGAGACTGCAGTTCTGCTGATGATCCAAAAGTGTCACTCACTATCAGAGAGCCTCACGAGCGCCCAAATTTTTTACTAAAAAAATTTAAGGGATTTAGTTCAGTTTAGTTTTGTGTGCCTCAAAACAAGAGAAAACTAACTTGCCACCAGGGTGAGATCGTTTGACTCGTTTCAAATATATTCTCAGTTGTTTTCAGATCGAAACAAGTGACAGTATTTGTAATTGACAGGTAAATCACTCCCCGAGTTCCAACATGATATCACTTGACCCTTAGAAAATGTTTTCAACACGCTGGTTTGCATTTGAAACAAGTGACACTTTGCCTTCCATTTGACAGCCTTTTTTTTTTTTCTCATAGAATACTTAGATGTGAAGATTCAACACCAGACTTATGACAATGACATTTTGGAGAACTGTGGAAATGAAATGCTCTCTACTGTTCTCCTCTTGAGTGTCAGAGTAGCAGGGCAGAGCGACCTGTCCCACAACATGAGGAGTTAACATGGGTACTCAAGGGAAGAGCCTGGTGATGTTGTATAAAGGTGAAAATATCTGAAATATTCATAATACTGTATCAACGGTTGATTTCTGTCAAATCTGTTTAAACCAGCACTGTTTACACTGAGGCATTAGATACGTTACTCAACATTCACAGGTTCTCGTTTCATTTATTTTTGTCCCACATTATCATGGAAAAGAAAGGAGGTAGTCTTAAGTTTTTACACTGAATTAGTACTTTAACATTGTCCAAACAAGCCAGCATGCCTGTCCACAACACACTCCTTTCACAACGCACACACACACGTACACGCACAAGCAGAGTAATCCCACACTAGGGGGTAGAGGCCTGTTGTATACCAGCCTGAAACACCATTGTGATGTTCAAAGGGGCTTCACAGAGGCTCCAACCATTGATAAGGTCTAATGTGATGAGGGACTGTAAACTTCATCTTTTATACATGGCAACATAATGTGAAAGGTCAGCTTATCTTAATCCTCAAATCTGCAGCATCCAGGCCCGTGGCCCCATTTCATGAAGTTAAAGAAATAATCTTAGAGTCCATTCTGAAGACGGCCCTTATTATCTTCTCCGCAAGGTCCAATCAGAAGATATCATTAGAGTGTACTATGAATGCACTGTAAGGAATGATTATTTCTCTTTTCTAATCGGCCCCGATCATATCACGGAATCAGCTGGACTGTGTGCTCATGGTGAGAAGCTTTATTATGTCCAGTGATTAATCATCAAGCACTGCCTTATCCCTCTTAGACACACAGTGCACTCCTGGTCGGGTTCACAGAGGAAGAATGGAAAACATCACCTTCATCAGCATGGTGCTTACCTGATTTTCCATACTCTTTAGTTTACCATCACCAATGGCCTTAAACAGCAAAACGCTGTGATGTATCATCATCTCAGGAACATGAACGTGTTTTTATGACCCATCATTATTTCATTCAGCATGTAGTGGCTAATCGGTGTTGGGTACTAATGGTTAAATAGTAGCATACCGTTATGTTTTGCACATTCCTTTGTTTTTATTTATTTCGTTTTCTTTTGTGTAAATCTTTAAATGTGTCTTGGCATCATGATTTGGCTTAGCCTGGGTTTTTGTTTGTTAACTTCTTGAACTGTTTCATTCTGTTCCTTTCCATGAATACTGCCAGAAATTTCTTGTCGACTTAAAAAAGAAGTGAAGACGTGTCCTTAAATTCCAAACAAATTGTGGACGGATTATACACACAGTCGGGAAAGTCGAAGTTGCTCCTGTATTTTGTGAATTAATGCAGGTCAAAAAGGTTATTTTCTCAAGACCAAGTTTGGGCAATTTGTTGTTTAGTAGGAATCCTTTGTTCTCAACTGAAAGTGTGTCAAATGTAGACAGATTGTGAAATATTTATTCCTTGACTGCAGATCATATTAGAGTGTTATTGTTTGTTTCGTTTTGTATTCCACCCCTAATTTGCCAGTGGTACAGTTTCTCAGGAAGCCTAACAAACACACATCAACTTTAACAAAGGTAGACCCCATCCTGTAGCTGTAATTAGAAGGAAATTGTAAACAGACGCATGCCTTTCTTTTATGGATTATCCATACTTTATGACTGAATGTTTGAAGTTATGAGGGATTCTGAATCAGCACTGCTCGAGTGGTGCTCTTATAGGACATTGTTGTCTTCAATTATTTTCAGTTATATTCCCGTCTGTATGAAGCAGGGGATCATTTATTATTTAAAGATGCAATCGTTGCTGTTTATCTGGGATTTTTAAAACCGGGTTATCTTTTCGCGTAGTTTTTTTTTTGATTAAAGGAGCAAAGTGTAATAAAGTGCAGTTTCAAACAGAAGCTTGTCTCTCCAGCATGAGAGCTCATCTGCCATTATTGTGATTTAATATGATTGGTGCCAAGCAGCTGCCGAGAGACAAGATCTAACGAGCATCAGGGATGCTTTAGTATGTACATAAAGGGTCTCAAACAGACACAAGCTGGCACAGATGCACGGAAAACACACAAACACACATTTGGTTGCAGTCATGCATGTCTTTATCTATATGTTCTTGCTAAAGATGGTTGACAGACAGACTCATATTTAAGTGTTTTTGCAGCTGGATCAATGAATTTTCTTGTAAATTAGTATTGATCTCGAAAAATACTGATCAATGAATTTATCATTTAACTTAACCATTTTGGGGCAAATCACAGGAAAAAAAACAATCAAAAGCGGTGTGAATAATGGTGCGCATTGAATTCATACACAGATAGTTGATTCTGTCTCTGTTTGGAAGAAAGCAAGAAGGAACAGATTCTCTGACTGCAGACCCTCATTCAGTCAAAGTGCAGTACTGCAGTTGTTCAATACATCATACACTACAACATACTTTATGCCATTACTCAATAAAATTGTCATGCACAGAGCTTCATCCCCCAAGTGCACCCTAAGAATAGAACCTTCTTCCTGGCTTGAACAGCAGTTGCAGTCCCAGCTCTGCTACTACATCTCACTGTTCTTACACATATTGTTTTTTAAAACCCCAAAGCCCCACAACTCTTGTTGTGTCCCTCTTATGGTCACCAGTATCCACTCACCCCACCATCACTCTTGTTACTTCCAATACTTAACTTTACACTGAAGCCTTTGCCCCTGAGACCCTAGTGTTGGGAGATTAGTCGAGCCTCAACTGAAGTAGACAAACTGCAATCAATACATGATATAAGCAGTCCGCCAGGGTCAGGCGACCTTGCTGTATGGCACCCACGGCAACTCGAGTAAAGTCCTTGTAAATTCTGGGTGACTGACCCCTGACGACCTGGGCAGATAAGGTCAGTCTGGCCAGAGTGACCTCAAGTCAAGAGGCTAGTGTCCAGTCAGTCTGGCTGTCCTATAATGAAGTGGTCAGTATTGCCTTTCTGTCACTCAGCAATTACTGGGAGAGATATGGAGCCATAGATAGGTGCTGAATGCACAAGAGGCAGTGGCCACAGAATTACATTCACGAGGCAAAGGACCGGTAAAGTGACATGTAAACTACTCTAATATGGACTGGTAATGACTGGGAGCAAGATGGATTTAAAGGAGTCTGGCAACTTCAGTGGGACTGCATTATATCTGTGCATGCAGCCACAGGAGACACTGCTGTAAGGCTTATGGTTAATAGCTGCTTTTACAAATCTGATGATTTGCTGTAACAGTAAATTATCAGCACAAGAGTTACGCAGTATAAACATTATTCTGTCTCCTTTACTGGAAGCAGCAATCTTTGCATGTCTTGAAATCAATCTTCAAATATCTTGTGATTATTCTATTTGTGGATTCATTTACATATGCTGTAAAATAAATAAATAAATAAAAAAAGCTGCACCCATCAATCATTACTAAAGACCTGAATGTATTAAGGATGATTCTAGATAATCAACCTAGAGGGAGCCATAGACAGAAGATGTCCCTGATGTATTAACGACACAGGTGTAACTTGCAGAGTGGGAAGCGACCAGTTTAAAAGACAAACAGGCTGACATGCAGACAGAGGTCATGCTGCCTGCACAAACAGAGGCCTGCGTATGCTACCGTGTTGCTCCCAGACACAGGTCAGGGGCTAGGAAATCCCTGAAGCCATCCAGCTGCTGCCATCAGACACTCTCGGCATTCTTCTGTCTGCTAACTATTTAGTTGTCAGTGATTTGGTTAAGTGGAATTGACTTTTATCTACGGTGTGCTGTGGGGCTGCCACTGGCAATTCAGAATCCCCCTTCCTCAGCTCCTGTCTTAGCCTAGTGTCACATCCACCACATTGCTATTGGCAGCTGAGCCAGGCCTAATCAATAGCCCAGGTCAGGGATGGCCCGCGGCTCTGCTGTGGGTGGGCTATTGATCCGACACACACTCCCACAGGTCGCTCTGACAAACCGGGAAGTCGTGGCCTTGGACGGAGCCAGGAAGAGCGACGACAAATTAGCAGCGCTGCTTTCTGTCTGCTTTCTGACTGCTGACAAAACAGTGTTGTAAAAATTGTTGTAGTTTTTTTTATTTACTAATTAATAAGTAATATACTGCCTATTCTTTGAGCTCAAAAAGGTCAGTGTTCGAATTGATATTTCAAAAATAAGTTACGTGATTCTGAAAGGCTGAGCTCACATTAAAATCAGGACCAAAAGAAACAGATAATTCTGATGCAAGCCCATCATAACCACACAAGACCTCTGCCCCTGTCTGTCTGGCTCCTTTTTTTTTTTAAATTCCTTTCTTTTTCTTTGCTCAGGATCCTCTGTTGTCACTCTTTCAGACCTGTGGCCAATGAGAAAGAGCCTAGTTATTTTTGTTGCAGTTTTTAAATGTTGCTCCCCGAGCTCCTTATCAGCACCACAATAGGAACTCTTGGGAACAATTAAACATGGGCTTTAACTCAAATCTAACCACAGAGGTAAAAATAATCGCACAAGGTTTTCTAAATGGAAGTGGCTTCAAAAGAGCTATTCAGTTATCACAAACTGTCTGCCTCTCTCGTCTGTATTCCCTAACTAAATCTCTGTCGCTGTGGAACTATTGGAACATATGACAAGCATATTTACCCAGCTTCACAAACCAGGCCCATGTGGAATTCAAAGTCTTTTTTTACATGTTTTTTTTTTTTTCCTCATCGCTGGAATTGACAGTTAAATAAATATGTATTGTCTATGAGACTTTGTTGTCATATACAGGAGATCCTCTGCAGAGCAGGCAATTATATATGCTATTACAGGAATATGTCTTGTTCTGGTTACAGGGAAATTAAGTTTCTCCGGAAATCTTTTTCATTTCTCATTTTAAAAGTCGTCAGTGGTATGAGAGGAGAAATTACTCACAGCAGTTCATTTACTATTAAATGTAATCTTGAAATCATAAGAGGCTTTCCTGCAGTAGTAGCATACAAATAATTATAGATTAATTTGGTTGGCTCTAAAAACAGCTGATTAATTTTGAAGTCTTGATGGTATCATACTGCTCTGCTTTGCTTCTCCTGAAAGACATTTATTATGTGCTCAGATTGCAGGGATGAGGTACAGAGTTTGTGGGGGCTCTGACAGGACTGCAGCGGAACTCTGTTTGCTGTCATGATTTCTGTCTGTGGTCAAAAAAGAAAAAAAAAAGTTTCTGACTGTTTCTTGTGTTTGTTTTCTTGTCGCAGGTGATGGTGTCATCCTGATTTGTTCGTCTTGTGACCCGGGAGTCCCTAAATCCCAAAACCACATAGCTTTGGAAAACCCTGGAAATACCTGGAATTCTGGGAGTACTTCACCAAAACTTCTTAAGGTGCCCAGGCACCGGATCAATAGCTTTACATTTTATTTTATTATTTTTTTGTGTATACAAAGACAAAGACGAAAGTCTGAACGTTAGCAATAGCCGCTGGCCATCCACCATTGCTTCGACGAACCTGCTGTGACCAAGAGGGCGTGACCTTTCTGCCTGCTGACTTCAAACAGACACTTAAAAAGAAAAAGCAGTCAGAGAGGCTTCCGCGCGGTGGCAACACAGACCAAAAACCCCATCAGGTAAGGCTGTGAAGTCCTCCATGCTCCTGCTGTCCGAGCCCTAAGCCCTTTAACTTCTACAGAGCTTTGAAGCTAACTTGTCCCCAGTCTGTGTCCCCCCACACAGTTAGTTCGCCTTCAGAGTTTGTGTAAAGGAAAGGCTGGCTGATAAATGCCCCGCTTTCATGCACTGCTCACCTGTTTGTTCCACTTGGATTAGAGGTTCTGAATATGTTGTTTGGTTGATAGACGCTGGCTTTGGGTTCCTCACTGGCCCTTTGGCAGATTTGGCCAATGACCAGCCAGAGCTTCAGCACATGTGCTAGAAACGTTACATGACTAGGCGTGTGTGACCAGGTGGATCACACACACACATACACACAAACATATTCTGAGTAGCTACTTTACACTATATGTATGTCACATTCTCTATCCACACATAAACCTGCAGAACAACTTATATAAACACGCAAAGAAAAAAAACTCATGTTTTCACATGGATATGGAATGCATTTTATTAATATGGTCTTACACACTGACAGATCTACAGTAGAAACTGTGCTGTACCATTTCTATTACAGTTATCAGTAATGCTGTTAGTAATGGAATATGTGAATGTTCCAAGATGTGGGCGTCTTTTAGTCTTCTATGGGGACAAAAGTGATTTTCTATCTGATAAATGTCACCGCTGTTTATTTGTGTGTGTTTACAGATGGGTGTGTGTTATGTTCTATGTGACTGTGAGTGTGTCTGGTATATGTAAGAATAGATATAGAGTATGTGTTTGAATGTTGTTATATCAGAAATTTGCAAAAAAATGGCACATTTCTCATGCATACATGCATTTCTGGGCTTCACAGCACATGGTTGTAAAATGAATATTTTCATTCAGAGTGACTTTGAAATTGATTTTGCTCTCTGTCACTCTTCTAGTTTTATTAGGGTCTGGTTTCCCAGTTGTTTTGCAGAAGACTGAAAACACGCTTTCAGTCAGTGATTAAGACTTGATCCCAGGTTATCTGGACTATATTAAATTATTCTGCTTGATAAGGGAATCTGTATGATTTTATTTTTTCTCAGGCAATGACTTGGAATCATCGTCTGATATAAGGATATTGAGATTGGCTTTGTATCTCTGAGGCAGAGCATTTTTTCCCTCCCATCATGCAAAAGATGACTTCTATCTTTAGCTCCTCAGCTAAAGAAAAGGCATTATTGTTTGCTCTGAAAATAGGCCTAATTAAAAGTAAAAGTGTTCAAAATTAAGTGTAACAAAGTGGCAGTGACAGCAAAAGGACATACAGGATGAGATGAGGTTTGTCATTAAGCATCTAAAGAGTTTTGAAATTCAGGTCACTGAAATTTAGTACCAAGCAGTAAATCATTGTTTTTAAAATGAGAATGAAAGAAAAGAAAAGAAATAAATAAGCAGCCATTTTTCCCCTCTTTTTCTGCATCTTTTAAGATTATTTTTAGTATGAGGACAAACAAAACACTTGAAAGCACAAAAAAAAAACATTATTTATTGTTGTGGAGCTAATTAAGAACATAATCTGAGATGGCTTTTATGTGAAGTCTGATTTAGGGACAGGGTCAGCTGCTTCACAATTGGACAATGATAATATAGCAGGAGTCAGGAGTGGAGAGGGCTCCAGTCTGGAAGCAGCTCCCCTCCCTGGCCTGTGCTCTGATGGAGCTGCATTCCTTGCCCAGGGCTCCGACACTAGACCTTATTTTTCATGTGGGCTGCACACTGTTCTGCTGCAGTCGGGGTCGCTCCCTTTGTGCCAGCCCTCCCCCTTTTAGAGAAAAAGACATGCATGATTTCATACATGAAAGATATATGTAATTGGACAGCAGGGCCTATGCAATACATTTACAATTCTAAACAGAATACATTGAAAACCAGTTTCCTCTGTCTCGCCCCCTTTTCTTCCTGAGGAAATGCATTTGCACATATTCAAAAACATAAGATCAAAAAATAGACAAAACACAGGTTATCTTTCTTGTTACATGCTTTATATCTCATGTTAATGTGTAAAATGCACAAGCACTGCCAATATATTTCACAATTCCACTTTATCAGTATGTGACTCATGCAGTTTTGCTGTAGCTTACAGAGAAATACAGTGGATTTTGGCATTGTTTTGCAATATGCACGAGTAGTTGTAAAATGCATCTCTACTGAGTCGCATAGGCAGGTAAATCCCAAACCACCACCATCGCTCTTTTGGGTGAGGTTAGGAGAAAATATCAAGTTTGCTGTATCATCGTCTTTGCATTTGATGGTTTAGTTTGCAATTAGAAATATGATCCTTATCATGTACCTGCTTAGAGCCAAGATGTTTTGCTAAATTCAGTACAGAAAAAATAGATAAATAAAATTTGTTAACTAACATGCATCACAGGATTATTTTTTAATTTGTGAATAAGAGACAAAAATTGCAACACATCTTTGAAAAAAAACACCAAAAAATCTCAAGATTAAACATGGTAGGCATACAGTATGTGTTTCTGTGCTTGGATAATGAGAGTTTTATGTTTGGTTTACAATCTCAAATGAAATCACTATTGTCAGATAATACAAACATGGAAAATCTAAAATCACATTTCATTTAAATTTGAGAGAATCTGAGAGGTTTTTACTTGTATAACACAGTCACATTGTGCAGATATATGTTATGTGTTACTGGTTAGATTGGAGTAAGCCTTAATCTATTAGTTTACTGTAACAAAGACACAGATATTTACAAAGATCCTTTTACAGAAAAAATTTAAGCTTATGCAAGTTTTAATTAAAATTTGAGTTAAAGATGAAAATGACAACAACTTGATGCTTGCAGATTAACTCACAAGCTGCCATTAAGTGAATTTATGGGTGTTTGTGTGTGTGTGTGTATGCGTGTATGCGTGTGTGTGTGTGTGTGTGTGTGTGTGTATGTGTGTGTGTGTGTGAGAGAGAGAGAGAGAGAGAGAGAGAGAGAGAGGGTGTGAGTGGTCCAACACACACTGTTTAACCTCTTAGCAATGAAAGAGAATATCACATCTCTGTCTGTCTGTCATTTGACCACAGGGAGGGTATGACCTTTTGGAATTCAAAGACAATTTTTCATGTTGATATCTTTTTGCCCTTATAAGCAGCAAAACAACTTGTTTTACTGGATTAGATTGAGCTGATACAGTAAAGGTTGTAGAGATGCACATTACAAACTATTCAGAAATCACAAATGTGACAGAATTAAAAGTGGTATTTTACACCGTCACTAATTTCATGTAACTTGATGTCGGCCTCATGTAAACGGCCTGTTGTTAACACAGTTGAGAGGACAGTATCCATGTATGATTCACTCTCTGCAATATCAAATCTTTCATCTCTCAAACACAACAGACAGACAGCCAGACAAATGATTGAGCTAAACCAAAAGTACAGTCTGTGCTGTGCTACGTGAATTAGGTGAAGGGTAGTATTTCTGCCACAGCAATGAGGTCAGCCGACTGTTACACATGTGCTGAAATTCATAACACAAAAGAGATTTTGGCCAGAAAAAAGACCATGTGAGCTGGGCGTGCAGGTAGCAGAAGTACAGGTGCCATTCTTGAGTGTTTTCCCCGTGCCTAATATGCAACCTGTCTGACTGCCGGCATGACAGCACTCAATTTGAGTTGAGAAGCTGAGGTCCTTAATTGCACAGAATGTGTCTTTCTACCAGAGACATCTGTGACTCCAGTGTAGCCTTTGCATGAATGCGTATATACAGTGGGAACATGGCACAGGTGATGACAGCATTTGGTATATGGACTGGTTTGGGGCTCCTGGCTTAAGGTCTTAGCCCACCCCTCATGCAAAGTAAACACCTTCACTATTAACCCCCTTAACGATCTAACACCTAAAAAGGGAACAGCTCCACTAATCACTTGGTTTTATTGGCTCCAGGAACACTTGAGGCTACAAGGGGGGCTCACCTCTACTGAGGTATTTAGAGCACAGGGGCCAAAGCAGTTGACGGACAGGCAATGCTCCATGACCTCTACCCTCCCAATTCACCACCCACAGCAAAAGTGGGTGGGATCACCTGTCACAGAGGCGATGTTTCAAGAAGCTGATAGGGGTTAAACATCCATAATTCTGCCTCAGTTGCTTTGACCATCTATAATGACTCCCACACAACTCCAGGTGACTTTTGGTCCTTTTACAGCTCTGGTTTAATCACACGAGGCTTCAGATGAGCTTGCTGGGTCTGTTTTCGAAACGGAGAGGCTGCACAGATATTGTCGCTGCATCAGCAGGCGTTGTGCTATAAGAGTTGTTGACTTCCACGCATGTGACGTCCTGCACGATGTCTGCATTCACTTCTCTCACTTGTTTGAAAAGCGGCCCACTGAGTGCGTGGTTGTCAGCGCGAGAATGTGTTTAGTAACTGGGTCCATGTCACTGTCACACACTGAAAAGCCAGTGGGTATGTAGAGCTAAACAAAATGCTGTCATTTTATTCATTGTAGTTAGAGGCTACTCGTGCGTATTTTATGGACTATTCATCATTATTTGTTCATTTGCGTCACAATGTCATTGATTTGAATTGAACAACTCATTACGTCTGAATCGTTCTCCAATAATCAGCAATTGGGTGTGTAATTTTGTCGTATTTATAGCCTAATAAACTTAACTACTATGTGCTTCATTATTTAAAAGGCTGTGGGCCAAATGTTGCATTTTCTGGATTTAACTAGCCTGTTTTTTTCTTTATGAATATTCACAAGACAAACTTGGAATTACAGCCGTCCTCTTTGACTCCAGCCAGATAGATGATGTTGAGGCATCCAGAGGCTGTGTGTGACGCAGGATTTGGATTTGACCCCTGGCGATAATCCTAGATCTGTATTTGCCTTCTGCGTCGCTTCCACCTGTCATCTTTCATCTCGTCGTGTTGTTTGGGGGGCTCCTCTTGACATCAAGGAAAATTACTCTCTTCAAGTTTGTCATATTTAAGTGCAATTGCAGCGAGCACGAATTGGCATTTTAAATAGAGTTTGGCGTTGTAAGGATCTGGGTTTGGGACGGTTTACCACCAGCTAGTGTTGCTGTTGCCTGGAGTGGTCATATGGCTCTGATTTGGGACCCCTCTGTTTCAGTGAGCCTCTCCAAAGCGCGAAAAATCCCACGAGTCCCGCCTGTCTCTCACCCAGAGTCTGTGACAGCAGCTTTCAGGATTTCTCCATTATTCACTGTATCTCCGGCCTGAAATATGTATTGTTAGAATTACTGCTGTGTACCTATTTCTTTCTTCCTTTTTTTTTTTTTTTTTCCAAATTGATCTCCAGTTTATGAGTGAATATGCTTCAAAATAATTTAGAATTTACATATTAAGTTGACGATTTGCAGAAAAATTGTTGTACTGTGGAGACTTTATAAGCCTAGCATTTATAAAATACACTATTTATTTTGTGTTTTCGTGCATTTGATTGCAGAGTATTTTTGCTATTCATGAGCTTGTAATTTACATCTGTGTACACATATATATTGTGAACTGACGGCTATACCAGCAGGCAAACTGTTCACTCATCTTCTATTGAAACAATTAAAAAGAAAATACACAAACAAACAAAAATTTTTAATTACATTTTAATTACACAATGCTAACCATAATGTCAGTAACTAATTTTAAATGAATTAATACATCTTTGGTCAAGTTTAATAATTGGCCAAAAACAATTATGAACTTGCTGGTGAGGTTTTAGGTTTGGCAGACACACACACACTGTCTTGTTTTGTTGTTGTTGTTGTTGTTGCTGTTGTTGTTGTTGTTGTTGTGTGTGTTCTTAAACACTGGTGTGAGGAAGATATGTGTACCTTTGCATTTCTTCAATAATAATAATAATAATAATAATAATAATAATAATAATAATAATAATAATAATAATAATAATAATATACCAAATTAATATATTTTAAATTTTCTATCTCGTTTTGAAATATGATGTAAAACCGTAAAAACACCCAGACACAACCTCACAGAAACACACGCACGCACACACACACACATTTACCATCGTACATGGACGCACACATAAAACACACACACACGCGCTCAGGGGAAGGAGGGAGAGAGACAGAAAGAGTCACGCTCGTTGATTTTTTTTTTCTTTTTTGGGGGGGGGGGGATTTGTGCGTGTTTGTGTATGTGTGCGTTCGTGGTGGGTATGTGGTGTGTATATTCTCTTATTTGATTTTATCTCAGTGGCCAGGATGAAATATTTTTGGACAATCAAATGAAGTCAGCAAATATCGGACATTTTGGGTGTTTTACGACATTTTTCAAATATTGACAGACTTCAGGTGACGTGTTAACAGGACTATTTTTCCAAAATGCAAACGTCCAAACTGTTTTTGAATAATGCATGGGGTCATTAATAAGGTAGTACTGGCAGGACGAGTAAATGGATGAGAGAGAGGAGGAATTGATATGCCTTCTTGTTTCTCATGTAAATGAGGCAGACTGACCAGACGGCCGCTCGTCATCTCTTTTTTTTTTCTGTTCCAAACTCTAAAATCACAACCTCAACAGCAGAAAACAGGTCCTGTTTTTTTCACCCCAGACTACATGCAAAAATATGATGTCAGCTTTGCCCCTGTGTTGCTGGTTTGCATACGATTTGACGTGAACATGTAAAGAACAATTTCACATTTTCATTATATTAGAAAGACATGAATTACTGGATGCAACGTAAAAGACAAAACAAACAAACAAACAAACAAACAAAAAAGCAAACGGTTAGATTAATTTTGTCCATTTTAATATCAACATTTTATTCCAATAGCATTTACTTAGATCACCAAACAAAAATAAAATATCAAACTAAATTTAATTTAAAAATATTACTATAAACGGGAAGACATTGAATAAAAAATAGAAAAACATTTGCTTAGAACAAAAAACAACAAACAAACAAAAATCAACAAACAAACAAACAAAAAAGAAAACCACTATCACCACATGCGTTTAACATAAGAACATTTTAAAAACGTTTACACAAAATGTTCAGCATTATAAACTGAAGGCTGCAAGATTTATTCATGAGAGCAGATTTGCACCTCAGGGATACATTTATACATCTGTAAAAAAAAAAAAGTGAAAACCAGTCGAAATGATGATTAAATAATTTGTTATATACATGCTATAAAACAGACAAGACTGTACATAAGTAAAAAAAAAAGGAAAAATGTATTTACAAAAGTTGCGTTTCCGTTAATAAAGAGGGTTACACACACAAAAATTACTACACTGGGTTGTATCTTCTTTAAGAATATTCTTCGTGTGCCAACCATACTACAAGCATAAAAAGAGAAACTACGATTTACAGACGGATGAATTATCAGCATATTCGTTAATTCTGGTTTAGGAAGTAATTTCGAAAAAATAAAATGCATACAAGAAGTAAAGGTTTGCAAAATATGTCTCATGTGTCTACGAGGGACACTGAATGTTTTAAGCATGATGGTGGAAAATCATCCAGACTGTAAAACAAGCTGCATCTACGGCCCCAGACATTCAAACGAACGTAAAAAAGTTCACTTTTAATAAGTTAGGAAAAAATTTTAAGTAAATATTTCTTCACTGAACATAAATCTATTTATAAACTATGTTGAGAACAGGCTTCTTCGTTAATTGGACTCTTTTTCACATTTGATCTGACTTGGATGTTTGCTCTTCATCCCTGTCCGGTTGCTATTTAAAAATGATGGTAGTTTCGGACAGTGTGTGAACTGTCATTAATAGACTAACTATAGAGGTGAAATGTTTATCTGAAATATTTGCGATTTCCGCCGCGAATAGACTGTTTTTTTCCCCCCTAACCATCCAATAAACCGACCATGTTGATTTACATCATTTACACGCCAGGCAGCCTAATATATAATGTTGCACTGAAAGGCAAAGGTGCGCTTTTGCAAAGACCAGCTGGTCCGCAGGCGCTTGGCTCCTGTAAAGAGTTGATGCGCTGCTTGATCCCAGTGGTCAGGCTGAACATAAGAGGGCGCTCCCATTGCACCTGGCTGCGCTGCCCTATCCACCCTAGACACATGGAGAGCCGGACAGCAGCCTCTCACATGTGCTGCGATGTGCTGGTAAACAGCGCAGCCTTGACGTTTTCATTCAGTCGAGAATGATGTGAAGACAAAGAGCGAACAATATAAGAATAAATAGGCCATACACGTATTTCTTAAAAATTCAAATCCCCCCCCCCCCCTTCAAAAAAATTAAAACATTATAAAATCACTGTGACGCTGCTGAGCTGTAAATATGTCAAGTCAAAAAGTTTTTTCTTTTTTCTTTCTTTTTTTTTTTTTAAATGTGGATCGTCTCTATTCACAAACAAGAAAATAGCTTAAGTAAGTAAAAAGGGTTTGCCTTCCAAAGGAAACTTGTTCCACGTGCTGGAGTGGAGAATCCAACAGACAGGCGCTACATGTGTAGCCTACAATATTCTTAAGGTGTCTTTTATTGACCTTATCACCAAAGTAAAATAGTAATTTCATTTTCCTTCTTAAAAATCACTCCAGCGTTTTTGTTGTATTTTGTTTTGTATCCCATCTTGAGCTTTCTGTCCACCTACAAAGGGTTTTATGTAGAAATATTTTCATAGCGTAATCTCACTCAGATTGTTTCCTAAAGAATGTCTGATGCCCTTTTCATCTCTGTTTACCATAGCCTGAACATATGACTGACACCCTCCTTGTTAATATTGCAACCTATCAGCATCTTAAATCCCCAAATCCTTCGGAATATAATGGTTGTTATCTCTTTATAAAGTTATATGACCTTTCTCGATAGCAGCTTTTATCTTTAAATACTTTCAACCCTGCTCATTTCCTCTGTTTCCCTTTGTGCTTTGTCTGGGATCGCGCGTGCGTGCGTGCGTGCGCGTGCACATGGGCAAGTGCGCATACACACAGTGGCTGGTGCTCAGATAAAATAGCATAAAGTTAAATTTAATTTAATTTGAAAACATTAAAATAAATATTTCCATAAGCTGACAAGTGCACATGGATTTGCGGAGTCCCCATCACAGAGCACCGGTTCATGCACGTTAGAAACGATTATGGGGCTTTGCCCTCTGCTTGAATGCACTGTTTTGTTCCTTGCAGTTCTGGTGATGGTCAAGGGCTTTCATGTGCCCCACATCTACGGAACATTTTGCATTTTAAGCTCCTCTGCCTTTCTTTGTCATATCCACGGGCTGTCATAGCCACAGGTTGTGTTGAATTTGTAATGCCACTCATCGATGTATGCCTATTGAGACTGGCACGTGGACAGTTATCCTTCCCACAGAGAGGCGCAATTGAACGCTTGTAACACAAAAGCTTCAGACCCTGTCAGTTCCCCCTTTTTTCCCTTTTCAGTGATGCATAGGCCCTAAAAGCATCAAGGCCTCTGTCTGGCTGGTCTTCTTTTGATTTAGCCTACACCACACTCAATATGGCCACTGATGGAGTAATGTCAATCAGGCCTTTGCATAAATTTGTAAACTGAAGTTTGCATTGTTAGGCTTTAGGCGACTGACTGGCTCGGAGCTGCCTCCTACAAGCCTCAAATTACACCAGACTCTTTTATTATCTCGTAGCCCCTTTAACTCCTCTCGCACGCTATTTTCAACCTATTCATTTTTACAATCTCTTCTTCCCGAGAGAGCAGACACGCACAAATCCTCGAGATTCCTGCACTCTGGCTCTCACACTGCAAAAATGTGGGCAGTTCGGCTGGGCGATGCGGTTTTCTTGTTTTTTTCTGAGGGAGGAATGCTATACAGCAGATGCTACGTTGCTTTAAAACAGGTAGGTATCAGTGCCTGCATCGGCTTATGGAAGGCAAGTGCTGAGGAAATGCCGTGTTACAGCACACCATATATTTTAGCAGCAGGGAGAAAAGTGGGGGTGGGGGTGGAGGGGTGGGGGTGGATAGGTGGAGTTGGGTCTTGGTCATATAGGCTCTCATATAAGAAGTTTGATTTTCATAGCCTCTTCTTAGGGATATAGCCTATGCTATTGCAAACGCCTCGTCCCATGGGGGTTCCGTAACCCCTCTAACCTTTAAGTCAAAGGTCTTTGAAAATTTAAAATGTAACCTATATATTTCATCAGCCATCCTCGCCACATAGGCCAACAACATCACAGAAGGGCTGCTTAAACATATCAGGTGTGTGCAATCGTAGAAAATAAAAACAGGCTTGAGATGATCTGTGCCATGCATTTCTATCCAACACAAATCCGAGCAAAAAAAATATTTCAGGCCGTTTTATTAGACCAAAGATAGTTTAGCTCTTGCACAATATTGTTAAAGGGCATCTTTAAGTTATTTAGCATATTTGGACCATGTTTGGATTCTGGTACATGTCCCATTAACTGTCAACTTTGTATCGGAATTCCCTGTATAGGCGCAGACCATCAAATCGGTATTGTTTCAGTAAACATAGCACGTTATGTGATCATTGAAAGCTGCTACCTGTATTCAGTGAACCAGCACTCTATATGGAGCTGTTTGCACAGAAAATGTGCATACTGAGAGTGAAGGGTTGTCCAGTTCCTCAGAGAATCAACAATAAAATTATCATAACAAAGAACACTGAGAGACTCAAAGGTTGATTTTTTGCAATACAGTCTTTTCATTCGGAGGGAACGAGAGGACATCAGTTACAGAGGCGAAGTGCTTTACGGAAAGATTATTAAGGAAAAAAAAAACAAAGGAGAGAATCTCAACAAATTTATGTTAGTATTGATCATGAAGGCATTTCTCATCACGAAACAAAATTAGAGAAGACACTGGCCATCTGGGCTTATTGTTATAATATCAGAATATCTAGAAAAATTAATGCATACAGGCCGAAGCTTACCAAACCTCTACAACTCTGTCACTTTGTCACACATTACAGTTTTATTATTTAAGACAGCGTTTCCCTACCACTTTCGTAGGCTACTGTAGATGTCACGATAACCTGTTTCCCCATCATCCCTCTGTGCCACAGCCACTCTTACAAGCCTTTAACTCGTGTGCTGGGTAAGAAGTAAAAAATCAAATTTATACGTCATGAACATCTGCCAGACATATGGAATTTAAATAATTTGTCACTATATAGGATACACTAAAGCTTCAACAAGTATTTCTAAAAAAAAAAAAAAGAAAAAAAAAAAGACCTGAACTTGCTTTGCATACTTAACTAATACAAAGCAGGAGATTCCCAATTTCACTGGAAAATACTGAAACCTGTATGCTATGAATGCACTCAAATCATTACAACAATTTGTCTTTTCTATTTTACAATACAGTTGTAACGTATAAACCAGAAATTTAACCTGGACTGATATTTTGAGCTGACAGTAAATGTAAAAACGACACGTCTTTCATGTCATCTCCGTCATACTTTCATATGACATATTTTATAAAGTTGAATTTTACTTGATAAAATTTAGTTATGACTCCTTTTTTTTACTGTTTTTTTTTATTCAAATGACTGCATGCACACACACAAATGTGTAAGTTGAGGAACAATTATTGCTTTAGGTTTTGTCATGATAAATTTCACCGTTAATTTAATATTTGTGTGCGATCTAAACATAAAAAATAATCCGGGATTCCCCTAAACGGTGTGTTCAGGTTGAATCACGTAAAGTTTATCAAAGTTATTAAATTCGAAGCTACGCATCAGGACTATTTAATGTCAACTTCTGTCTCCGAGCAAGTGGTATTTCTCTTAATGCTTAAAATATATATTCGCAAATACTAACACGATGTTAGACCTAATATCTAGGTGCAACTATACTTACGATAAACTCTGTTCTTTGCAGATTATAAAAGTGCCCGTTGGCAGCCTATATGATGTTGTTACTGTACAGTTTTGCATACATGTAGAAATCGCTTTAAACATACTTTAAATTTTTGGAAAGTGTTACTTTTGGCTGCTTGCAAACACAGCGGTTGTTTGCATTATTACAAGTATACTATTGCTAAAAGAAGAGCATATTTCCATTTTAATCTCTACGGTCGCCGCAACTCAGTTATGTATTTCAATAAGTTGTTCAAACGTATTCTGTAAACTAACTCGAAACTGCCCTGTGTGCTGCTTTGACACGACTGAAATGACAGACTTTTGGTTGAAAGCGAGAGAATAAAATAAAACATGATCGCTCATGTACTTTGAGTGGTCGGAGTATGGGTACATATTTTCATTTTAAAAAGCAAAAAGCGGGACAAAAAAAACGTACACAAAGTCAAAAAAAAAGAGCGGAGGAAAAGCTGTCCCTGTAGCGTCGGGCTCTGCCTGCTGCGGCTGCCTGCCCCCGTATTAACTTTCACTGTCTTCCGTCTAATCAAACTCTTACTTTCCGCTGTTCTTAATTCCATATTTTCAATTCCTGATCATTACTTTCCTCCTTTTTCTACTTGTATCTATCCATCCATCCCTCCCTCCCTCCTCTTTCTCCCTCCCTCCCTCCCTCTCTCTCCCGAGCTCTCTCCTTTGCTGAATCTTATTGATCCAGAAGGCGGCTAATTAGCCCTTCCCTTCGTGCCTGTGTAATGAAGCACATGCGCACTGAATTAATCACAGCCATTTTTTGCAGGAAACTAATTAGCAGGAATAAAGATCCAAAGAGTTTTTTCTTTTCAATCATCAGATCTCACTTTCACCTCTTCCTCGCTCCCTCTAACACAAGACTCATCGCCTGCTTTGCATCCAAATTATTTTTATATTGCCTTTAACAACTAATAGTACCTACTTCGTTTTTTTACACTCCGCAACAACAATGATCTTTCTTTTGCCACCCTAAGCGCAAACTGACCAAAAGCGGACTGCCTTGATGGGATCTTTAGCTAAATCATCTCAATACTGGATTAAAAAGCGAGGATCACAAAGCGGCAGCGAGAAATTGTAAGTTTCAACTTTGCGTTTGTCTCTTTTCCTCTCTCTGTTTCCACGATCCTATTCTTTTCGCTGTAGACTTATCTGAATCTCTTTCCTATCTGTTCGTAGTTTACGTGTAGCGGAGCTTGCTATTCTCACATTGTGAGAAATGGCTGGCGATCACAAGTTCATTTCATGCAAGTAGTTTGGTTTATTCTCGATTTTATTTGTATCGTTACCTGTGTTTACATCAGCGTTCGTCCTCTCCTCCTCATGAATGGAAGATAAGAAATGGGCAAGACAGCGATCCTCTCCAAGCAGTTGACCGTAGAAAAACACGGTTTTCAAACAAATATGTGCATTTCGGTGGGATCGGGAAAAGGTATACAGGGCTTATGGGTGTCGAGAAACGTGTTTTGAAGCACAGATTCAATAAGAAAGGGGCTGTATTGAGCGGACGAAGGGCAGCGGCAGCTCCACACGAGCGCAGCCCAGAAAAGGAGCTCCAAGTCCAGCCTGTGGGTCCGTGTGCGTCCGGCGAAAAGGAACATCTCTCGCTTTCTAATTTTGACAGATTTAACACTTGCAACATCCAGGGGGTTTCAGCACCGTCGTATGCTTATAGAATCCTCTTCGGGATAAACACATTTTTGTTCTTCTCCGACACGTCTTTCTCTGAAATGTGCAATCCCTCCGCCCTGTCTTAGTTCCTCTATAGCTAACACTTTTCCTCTTTACCCCACTTTGTCCATCTTTTCTTTTTTATTTTTCATGGCAGTTTGCCTCTTTGAAGCGTTGTTTTTAAGTCGATTCTCGCTCATTCCCTGACGAAGTCACATGCAAATCGATCGACATGTGTGTGTATGTGTGCGTGCGCGCGCGAGGGGGGTTCGTGTTTGCGAGCGTGTGTGTTATGTGAATGTGGTGTGTTGAGAAAAGACGAAGCCCCGGGTCTCCTTCATGACAAGAGCGGATCTGCAGGACCTTGTACGCGGACAGCCTGAGAGTCTGAGCTGCGTTTCACAGAGCAGACATGTGGTTCAGGGAAGACATAGTCTGTATCTGCTGCCTCAAACTACTTGGCTACCATATCTGACTTTCAGGAGAACATTTTTTCTCCGAGAAATGCTGACCGGAATGAAAACAAAACAGTGCCCTTTTAGTCTGACCTTAAGCAGACATAGGCTAATCATTCCAAAGTTACGGAAACTTAAAGTATGGTCCAGGCTAAACCTATAGGTCACTGCGTGCATTTAATAGCCGCTTAGCCAGTTAACATTTGCAGGATTTTTCAAAAGTTAAACTACAAGATATCCTCCACATGCCCAAAACAGAACAGGCAGCATATCTGAGCTGGATAGGCCTCTTCCAGAATATTTTTTTTTATTATGACGTATTAATAGCATTGTTACCAATCTCAGCAAATAAAAGAAAACATAAATGCAACTGTTATCTTGACGTGTTAGGTGAAAATGCAAGCCGAAAATCGCCATAAATATGATCAAAAATAGCCACTACTTTTCGGATGAGATGGAGCCATATATAGTCAGAAAAAGGCTGCGAGAAATATAAGTCAGTCTTGGATATTTTCCGCGACATAGAGACGGAAAGAGAAAGAGGAAAAAAGAGGTTTTGCGAGCGAGCAGAGGCAAGGATAGGATATGTGTACCGTTGGGGGAAACAGAAAGGGGGGTGAGAAGCTGTGTGTGAGCGTGTGTGTGTGTGTGTGTGTGTGTGTGTGTGGGTGGAGGGGTAGGTCAGACAGCAAGAAACAGGGGGAACAGGGGTCACAGAGTGAGTGCAGAGATAAAAAAGAAAGAGAGGAAACCCCCGCGCAAACAGCCGAGGGATGATGGGGAGAGAGTGGGTCTGGCTCCGAGAAAAGGGTGATGGTAGTTGTTGTTTGTATGTTTTGGGAGCAACACAAAGCAGTTGTGCTTGTCAGCATCTGCAGGTTTAGGACTGGCTTTAGTTAAAGATGGGTGAAGCAAAAAATAGACTGGTAACAGGTTTAGTAAAACAACACGGTTTAAGGCTGTCAGGCAGTGAGAGAAAGGCAAAAAAAAAAAAAGAAAAAAACAGAAAAAAATGGGGGCTGAGGGTAGGAGTGTTGAGGGGGTTGGGTGGAGGGGTCAGATAGCCATGGGCCATAGAGGAGGAATCAGGGGAAGAGGTCAGATAAACAGATCCCCACCTTTCAGAGTGGAGAGGAGCAGACGTAAAGAGATTAGCGCTGGGGGGAAAGGCATGAATCTGGTATTCATGCTGATTATTTAAAATCAGTTCTAATATTTATATTTAGCTCCTTCTAATTTTTTTTTTTAAGTATTGCTACATAGCCCTGCACCTCAGTATTATTGTTCGTCTGCAACAGTAAAAGGTGTGTTTCGATTGCATTGATTAGAAACTCAAAGGTGTTACAGTGTACAGCATAAGACAGGTAGGCTGCTGTGCCAAAACTCGAGTGATCTCTCTTCCTCCCCTGTCTGACAGTAACACTCCTCTCCTCGTCCTCCTCCTCCCTCTCTCTCCGTCTTCTGTTACAAAACAAAGACAGCAGAAATGTTTACTGTCATCTCACCTGTCTGATTTTCCTGTCTTGTCTCATTGTCATATTTATGTGTAATTATAACAGTTCCTGCTAAAGGTATAGGCATGTCATTGGCTTTATTTCTACGTATTCTATTTCAAATATGTGTTTGTCAGACGTTGTGTTTGGTGCAGCAACTATATGCTCATCCCTGAGTGTGATATTAGAAGCATTGTGTTCATGAGAGCTGTGGGCTGCTAAAGTGACACCAGAGTGATGGTTTTACCACAGATACCGTTTTTGAAAGATAATTGAAAATGGACCATTTTCGTTTTGAACTCATTACTCATGGTAAGAGTAATTTCTTTTTTTGTTTGCTGATGTGGTTATCAAGGCTAGATTTTTGGTTTTTTAATTGTTTTGAGGAAAAAAAAACATTTTTATATTTATATGGATAAATACATGTAGGTGCATTTAGGCTGTTTACTACAGCTGAAGTAAAAAATTGGAAAAATGGTTTATCACTATGTTCAGAATAAATGAAAAACACTCTAATGCAAACATTTCAGTTATCTGATTGTTGAAATTAATTTTATTGAAATTTGTTAATTTATTTGGAATTGTTTCATATACCTTCCTGACATCCGGCAGCTCTTTTAAACTATTCCATACAGAGTAATAAAAAAATAGACAAAATTATAAACATGTTATTTTAATTTATGAGAAATATAACAATATTCTTTGTCTGCTAAGATCAAAATGATTAAAATTAATTTTTAAGAATGCAAGTGTATTAATTTGTGATGGTGTTGCTGTTCATTTGCTGAACATGATTGCAGTCATATATTTAATCAGCTAAGTGCATATGATAGAATTGCTCCCTGTGTGTTGTTTCTGTTGTGATTGTTATTTGCATCATGGAGAAAAAATATTTGCTGTTATAATGTTGTGATGTGGTGACAGTTTTTTCTGTGGAGATGTGTGTTTGCTACTCATCCTGCACAGCACGAAAAAACAAAACAAAAAAACAAACGGTTGTCCACTGTTTGCACTTGGTCCTCTTCTGTTACCATATTCGATGACAGGTATATTCAGATGTCACTTGACTGTATAGACAGGAATAGCACTTCCAGTTGGGAAAATGAGATAAAGGGAGTAGCAGTCGTCATGGATAGGCTCGTTTCATGGTTTGGGGGGATAACAGAGAAATGGGAGACAGCGCCTCTGGCTGTCATAACCCCTTCTCCTTCTCTCCCTCTCTTTATCTCTCTCCCTCTCTCACTCTCTTGCTCTCTTTCTCTCTCTCTCTCTCTCTCTCTCTCTCTCTCTCTCTCTCCCTCTCTCTTTCTCTCATGCTCAGTGTGTCTCTGCATACCTCCCTCTTTAACTCCCACCTTTCTGTACTCGGGCACCGGCACCGTGGGGGAGATTACTGCCATGTCCTCGGTCGGAGAGAGCCCCCTTTGGGTTGTCGGTAGGCTGAGGCCATACATGGGAGATTTAACATATTTAAGTCTATAGACACAAAACACAAGAATTCACCTAATTATGATCTGATAGGCAAAATACAGAATTATTTTGTGCCTTCTGTAAATTGAAGTAAAATGATTATTATTTATTTTGTATTTTGATAAAAAAAGGTAAAATTTCAGTGTAATTTTATTCCTTTTTATTGTTTATTGTTTGCTCTCTGAGAGGCAAAGCACTATAAATATAAATAGGTCCACGTCAGTGTGAATGCATCTTCACTTAAATCAGAAGAATGTTAAGTGTCTGTCTTGGCCATTTGCTGTATGGACATGTAGATGAAGGCGATCCACACAGATGATGCTGGCTTTGAATCTGACATGTGGTTTTGAATATGCAAGGTCGTACAGCGAGGACCAGTTCTTCCAGTTGGCCTGCAGCCGAGGCCAGTGTACTTGTCATGCTATCAGAAGGGAGCAGGCGGGGGGGGGGGGGGGGGGGGGGGGGATCACGGCGCCGCACCGGGGTTTATTAAAAAAGTGAGAAGGGAACATGGAAGAGTTTACTGGAATG
>JAQMCX010000001.1:14653296-14687452 GCA_029814765.1 Acanthurus leucopareius | reverse complement strand
GGAGCCTCAAGTGGTCAGTCGAGGAATTGCAAGTTTTTGTACTTCCTGGTTGGCTTCAATGTGGAAGTGGAGAGTTTGCCCCTCGGTTAGGACATGAACACGGGTCAGAACATGAACCTGCGTGGACGGACATGTTTGCTTCCCAGCAGCCTGGAGGCTTTTTGCTTTGCTGTAGTTGAACCAGGTCGTCCTGAACATCTGACATCCTGAGAGGAGACGATCGACCTCCTTCTTCACAATGTGTTCTGATTAACTTGTCATCTAAAAAACTGTTCTAGATTTACTATGATTGATTGAAATATTCACTAAAATATTAAGTCATTTCTAATCACCGCGTGGCCGTAATCTGCCGATAAAAGTGATGTAGAGCGACTGAAAGGTCCTGAACATCCATCAGCTGATTAGATTCTTCATCTTTTTCTTCTTCAAAGCTTCAACAAGAAGCTAATAATTATTAAGATGTCTTTTGAAAACACATTTTTCTTAATTTAATCTGAAATATTTTGTATTTTTAGAAACACTGGGATCTTAACTGGAAATTAAATCATAATTAGGTGAGTTTTGATGTTGTTCAGCCATATGACGTGAATTTAGAAAAATAAATCCAGATGACAACGACCTGATATGATGTCAGTGGAATAACTAATATTATGATAAACTACAAATGAGTTTGGTCTAAATGGTGGATTCATCTCTCTCTCTCTCTCTCTCTCTCTCTCTCTCTCTCCATATCGAGGTCAGTCTCTGCTTTTTGTCTTGTAGCCTGCAGAGACTCATTCTTCCACTTCACTGCTTCTTCTCCTCCACCCTTCCCTCCACAGCTCCGAGGGGATGAAAGATGGATGCTCGTCATGTTGAAAGCTGTCAGACAATCGCTGCTGTTGTCAGACAATTAATCTGGTGTTTAAGATCCGCTGGTTTGGATCTGGTTTTGCTGATTTTACCCAGCCCGCTGTAAGAAATGAAGAGAATCCAGTTTGTTTGTCCGACAGTCTTTTAATAACTTGAAGGATGAACTTCAGTCATCTAAGAGGATGAATATCTGCACCGTAATGGGAAATTTTATTTTAAATTATTTAAAAAACAGTATTATGTTACATATGTTGCTTGGCCTGTCAGGCTCTCTCCTCTCCAAGTTTTACTAGTTGAAGTAATTTTAATCTTTAAGCGTGAAACAGCCCAAACTGCAGTTCCTCTAACGGCCACTGGAGGCAAATCGATTCTTATAAAGACCCTTTAAATGTTGACAATAATGTTGTTAAAGTTAGCAACTCTGCCTTAAGTGTGAAGGTTTTAGAGGAATTTTAAACTCCAGCTTCCAAGAAGACAATAACTTAACATTTACAGAAAATCTATTTTAAAAAAATGCAAAAAAAGGTCTGAAGGATTGCAGCCAACACGATAATTTTACAATTAAACCAATGTTTTAAACTTTAAATGACTTCCTATCTACCTTTACATTGTACAAGCAATGCAAGCATGCATATATGCTTATTCTCAGACATCAGTGTAAGTCTGATGTCCTCCTGTGATGTGTTAGCTTTAGCCTCCTGCAGCTCCATGTAGCATGAAACTTCAAAGATGAGACGTTGCAACAGTCTGAGAGACAGAAACAGAACAAATGTTGCTGCAACCTGCCTTCTGCACCGTAAACTCGCTTCATGTCAGCGTGGCGTCACCTCACCGGCTTTGTTCTCCACTCTGACTGGAAAAATTACAGGCAGAAATTTGGCAGAATTCCCCTTTAATCCACAGCCAGGAGAAGCTCGGGAGTGAATTCCTCTGAGGCGAGTTGGGACAGGAACAGGACTGCAAGTATGTGTGTGTTTCTGTGTGTGTGTGTGTGTGTGTGTGTGTGTGTGGTCCAGGTTAATGTTTCTGCAGACTCATTGCTGCAACACAGCAGAAACAGTTTTTTTTTTTACAGTCCGAATCAAAAATGAGTCTTTACAAATGCAAGTTGTGTATCACGTCCCAGCTCTTTCTATCTTTGTCACTGGAGCTAAAAACACATCTGTTGGAGTAAAAATAGCGATGAGCTCATCACTTGTTCTCTTCTTTTTGTGCTTTTTTTGTTTGAATAGAAAACTACTTTTATTGCAGCAGTGGAAGAAGTATACAGATTTTATGCAAGCATGCAAGTACAGTACAAGTATTAAGATCAAATATACTTGAAGTAACTGCAGTTAAAAATTAATATTTTCTTTTTAGTGAAACATAAACAAAATATTAACACCTGTGACTTTTAAAACTTCAGGTGTCTTCAGGTTGTCATTATTATTCCAAACAGTGACTTTTCCTCATGCACTCCACCTTTAGAGCATCGTTGTGTTTATCATGCTGTTTTAAATTATAGATAGCATCACTTCGTGGGTTTAGTGGTGACGTTGAAGTCATGTGACCATGTTGTAGTTCCTTATTTACTTTTGTTGATTACATTTAGGCTTGTTATGTAGGTTACATTTATTTATATTAATGTATTGAACACGAGGTGTAAACATCCTAAACTTTTCTGCAATGACATCCAATAAAAAGTCCCATTAGCTTTTGAGGCTAACTGTGCGATGCTAATTTACCGGTCGGCCTACAAAAACACGTCATCCCTGCGGCACTGGACTACATTACGTACCGGTGAAGGCCTTTAAATGTATCTGTATGTAAATATCTTTAAGCTCCTCTTTTTAATTTATGTCTCATTGTGATCGTTTAAACACCAAAGTGATTGATCCGTGTATTCTTCCACTGTGAGGAGGCCGGGGGAGTGTTATTGATCCCAGCAGATTTCGCTCCGCGTGCTCGCTTGTCTCCCTCGCTCAGCTATGAATGAATGAAGGCGGGAGGCGCGTGCTCACTGCCAGCGCGTGCTTGTCAGGCAAATCACATAAACGGCTGCCAAACTTAATGATATTAGAGATCAATTATGTCAACTAGAGCCGCGTTTGTCGTGATCAGATGCGGCGGGCGCGTGAAGCTGAAGGGGTCCGGGGTCTGACGGTTTACCGGTACCCCGCTCGCCTCGCGGGCTCCTTCACGGTCACGTCACCCTCTCTCCGTCTCTGCCTACTCTCACACTCCTCCGGAGACCACAACGAGGCTCGAGGGGTAGAGTTACAGGAGGGGAGGGGGTCGAGAGACATAGACAAAGACAAGAGAAGAAAAGAGAGAGAGAGAGAGAGAGAGAGAGAGAGGGAGGTTCGCGTGCCTGTGAGAGGTTGAAAAAGAGAGAGAGAGGTAGAGTGAGGTAGCCTCACAGTGCAGGGGGAGGTGGATCCCTATGTAGTGTAGCGGCTTAAGCTAATGCTAACTAGCCATGTTGCTGTCGCTGCTGCTGCTCCTCCCGCTGCTGGTAGTGTGTGTGTGCTAGCGGGCCGCCCTGGACTCCCTATCCGCCCTGAGGTGCATCATGCCCGGCTGGAAGAAAAACATCCCGGCCTGTCTCCAACCGGACCAGGAGGGAGGTAAGACCAGACCGGACCGATCCGCACAGGTTCATACCGACCGGCGAGTGTGTCCCTCTGTGTGTGTGTGTGTGTGTTGAGCGCATACCTGTGTGTGTATGTGTGTGTGTGCGCGCGCGTGTTTGTGTGTGCGCTCATGTGTATATTCATATTCGTGTTTGTGTGTTTGTGTACGCGTGTGTTTGTGTGCGTGTGTGTGTGCGTGTGTGTGTGCGTGTGTGTGTGTCTGAGCGCGTGTACTAATTATCGCCGGTCCAATCAATCTCCGTGCAGCGTGGTTTGGCGCCGCCGGTAGAGCTCGCGCAGACGGTGACTGTCTTTAAAATTAGTGAAAGTTGGTAACTGATACCGTGCGAATGTGTGTGTGTGTGTGAAAATGTGTGTGTTGTCTCGTGTTAATCTGACGCAACGGGTGAGGTTACGGTGACGTTACGGTGATTTCACCTTATAAGCTACTTGTCTTCAAACGTGCGAATCATTAAGAGCGATCACCGGTTACTGGTTACCGAGCAGCGGAGCGAAGTTAGCAGGGATGCTAACAGGCTAACCAACGGTTAAACCGGGCGAGGAATAACGGTTGGTGCTGGTCAACCGAGGGTCTGCCCTTGTGTGTGTGTGTGTGTGGGTGTGTGTGTGTATGTTTTTGCCTGTGTTTGTTAGTGTGTGTGTGTGTGTGTGTGTGTGTATTCTGTGTATGGTGTGCATGAACACAGTACCTGATCCTTATTCCCAGCAGCCCTGAGTGTCCAAAAGGACTCCTCTTTATCCACAGAAAGCACCCTTTTTACTAAGAATCCCCTCCCTGTCTTTTTTTGAGCTGTACTTCTTCTTCAGTGTCACCCTTTTATCTTTTGAAGTGAAGTTGTCGGGGATTTTTGTGGTTTGCTCTTTCACAGTATGTTATCGTGTAACAATCTTGGTTGAATCATTGTGGTAGACTAGATTTATGACAGAGAAGATGCGCATGTGTCTCTGCACGTGTGTGTGTGTGTGCACAGCCGTATTCTAATTTGTGTGTATACTGGTATTATCAATCAAATTCTTTTTGAGTGTGCCATCTCAAGGCCTTCTCATGATACATTTTTGTTTTTAACAATCATCATTTTATTAATTTTAAGCTGTCTCCAAAAATATTAAGCCTGTGTTCGAAGTCAGACAAATCACATCAGGCCTGTGTTGTCATAACGCAACATTGCTCTGATTATCTAACAGTCATAAGAGAATAGATATGGGGAAAGAAAAAAAATCCATTTAGTAATATGTTTAAAAGCAAAGTATGAGTTCTATTTTGACTTTCTACGCTTCAGTGAAAGAAAATCACAAGCTGTCATAGAATAGAGCACAACAATATGTGATACAAATTTGTATTCCATTTCTAACAATAAATGAATGCTGCTGTAGTCATGGAAGGGGGGTCATAATGTTTGTGTGGATCTGCGTCCTTGACTAGAATTTCAATATTGCTTCTGTAATAAATGCACAATATCAGTTTTGTAGCAAACAAGGCTGTTTGTTAGATAGCAGCGTTGTAACAGTGATAAAGACTGTTGTATTTCTGGGTTGCTGTATCGACTGGGAGTCGAGGACCTGTGTGATGCATGCCTGTCCGGGGCAGGCAGTACTGTTTAAGCTGTATGTGTCTATTTGTGTGTGTGTGTGTGTGTGTGTGTGTGCGTGCGGGTGGGTGTAGCATCGCGGCTACGACTGTCTGTATATATGTTCTATTTGGGGCAGCAGCAGCTAGCTCTAGTGCTCGCGAATGGGAGGAAGAACGGTTTCGTGTCTGTATAGACTACATATGCCTACACGCGGGCAAGACAGGGATGACAGGGACCACTCCAAGGGCTGCAAAATTAAACTGAGCTGCACCGCAGCCGCCCCCCGATAAGCCCACCCCTCTCTTGGACCCTGGAGGCCAGCATTCCACCCTCGGCACTGGCGCTTATCATCACAAAGGACAGAATGCATAAAACATGGAGGACGCTTAGACAGAGGCGGCCCAGGTCGCCTTTTTCTCCCCACTCTGAGCCCTGGAACAATACATGGGCCCCTCTGGCCTGTGACTCTGACGACACACACGCCGTCTTTTTATCCTCCCCTATTTCTTTGTCATCCTCTTCCTCTTCCTCTATGTTACTGTGCTCCGTGGAGTGATAACTGCCCTCACATTGTTTATCTGTGTCTGTGAAATCTGCATTGTGTAGCTGAAATGTAAGTGTGTGTGGGTGTGTGTGTGTGCGTGCGTGTGTGTGTGTGTGAGAGAGAGAGACAGATTTAAAATATTGACAGTGAATTGGTTGCATAACTCTTGCCTTCAAGTTCCGTATTATTTATTGTATTCCATATTTTTAACATAAATTTCAGTCATATTTTTCTTTAAAGAAAAACTATGTGCTCATTAACTGGCATGATGATTAAAACGTAAACATTTAAAATTATTGTATTTTTATCCAAAAATTGCATTTTGCAAAAGAAAACACATTTCAGTGCTGCTGATGTGTGTTTCAGTCCATCATCTTACTATATTTCTTCTTCACTTGTATGAAGCCAGGTGACCAGATGATGCAAAATCATGCCGATTAGAAGTGCTAAATACACTGCATGTGTTTTTATAGTCAAGCCATCAGCCTCTCAGGTTTTTGGTCAGTGAGCTGCAGCTGGATTGAAAGGCCAGATAAGGAGTTATCTGAAAGTGTTATGAACATTTTGACCACTGAGGACTCCATAACTCCTTGTCTCTCTGCCATTCATTCTCCTCTGCTTCTCCCAAAACATCCTCAGTATCAACAAAGGTGCAAAAACAGACAGGCAGATTGACTGATCGTGTTCAACAGTTTTTTGTTTGTTTGTTTGTCTGTTTTTTTTTTGTTGTTTTTTCTATTACTTTTTGTGAGTTCATGTGTACAGAATTTCTCTCCCTTTTTTTTTTTTTTTGACCTTGATATTTTATTTGTGTTTTCATGTCTTGTTTAAAGCCCAGTTTTGGTTTCAGGATCAGATCATACTGATTTTAATTTTCTTTCTGTGTGTGCACTGCATCACACACCCCCGAAACAGCGTAATAGACAAACTATAGCAACGTGCGACCCAGAAGGTTTTGATCCGTGTCTTTAGATGTGTGTGTCTTATAGCTGGGCTGCCGGAATGTGCTGCTAGGATGTGCTGGACCCCAGCAGGTCTGTGCCACTTCCTCTCTGTGTACCTCACAGCTTATCCTCCTCAGGATTATAGAGAGAAGAAAAGAAAAGAGCGGTGGCAGGAGCACCCTTTCGCTCTCACACCCTCTTCCCCATTTTTTACAATTCACATATGCACAAAAAAAAAAAAAATCTCAACAAAAAGTGTAATTCACTTGCAAATGTGTAGTAGCCTGTCCATGTTCCCAGTGGAGGAGAGAGAGAGAGAGAGAGAGAGAGAGAGAGAGAGGGAGAGGGAGAGAAGGGGAGGGAGGGGCAGAGATGGAAAGACAGAGAGAAGGCTGCAGTGTATTTCAGTGTGAGACAGGGCTGAGGTGAAGCTACCGTCTGCTTCTTCCTGGTCAGGAAATGCAGCCTTCTCCATCTGCCCATTGATAGATCCTCATGTGGTTTGTGTGTACGTATCGTTTCCAATGTGTAAGTAACAGGACGCGTACGTTTGTGCTGTCGTCATACAGAAGGAATAGGAGTTGTGACTCGCTATTTGTCATTCTCCTAGCTTCTCCTGAGGTGGCCTGGTGTTGTTAGCTCTGTGCCCCAGGCGACTGATCTGCCAGTAGTGAAGGGGTTAAGAAGCAGGGATAGCCCTCTTTTGTCTCTGCGGCCCTCTTTGCCATTGTTGTGGTGGAATTGAGCTCGGTGCACCTCACTTGACCACAGCAAAGCAATAAAATGGCCTCTAAGTGCTGTAGCCTCCGTAGTCCTCTGATGTCAGCTCTCTTCCAGCTTCTGCAGATGTATTTTCCTTTTTTCTCCTCACACATGGGCATGTCTCTGTGTGAAGTGTAGGTGCACGCATGAATTGTACATTATTGTTTTCTGGATAACTTCCCATTTTATTATTTACTAATGAGAGATTAAGCATACATCTTTTTTTTCTTTTTTGTTGGAAAGTACATTTAAGTCACATATTAAACCTCATACTGTTATTATAATTTGTTTTGACCTGTGTTGGTGCCACATATGATCAGATTATACAATAATATAAGAAATTGATAAATATATAGCTTAAACCCTTCTTACAAATGCAGTGTTAGAAGGAACCAAGAAATAGCTAAGAATTCTTGAAAATTATTTTTAAAGATGCACACTTTAAATTTTTAATTATCTATTAAAATTATTTTTTGTTTATCAGAGCTTTACATTCTAAAAAATGGAAAAGGGATTCCATATTTTATACTCCTCTGCTTCCTCTGTGAATGCTAGTAAATATCTAGACTGATTTGACCACCACCACCACCTGGTAGTCTTTTTTAAATTAAAGAAAGATAAGAAGAAGTCTGCTGTCATAGCGACTGAGTGAGAAAGGATACAGAGTTAGATGCAGCAGTTCAATAATTATGTACTGTTTTATTTTTTTCCCCCAGTTTTTTAGTCGTGTTACTAGCAATACTAATACAAATACTGTGCATGATAATTTTATTTTTTCAGTTGGAGAATGCATTATTGTAATGCATAGTGTTGGTGGTATTGCATTTGATTGCACAGATGATTGTTTATAGCAGAGTCCCACCTCTGCAGACATTGTAATTAAAAAGAAGATATACTGCATGTGCGTCTGTCGCCATTCCATTTCATCTCGTCAAATGAGCATCTAGCTGTGGCGGTGAGCATGTCAGTGGATTTATGAAAGATTTCTGATTGGCTGAATTATAATTGGTAGTGTCCCAAGTGTAAACCATTTATGCCAGGTGTCATACCGACTGCATTAAATGTTTCACCAAACTGCAATTAAACCAACATTTCCTCAAAGCCACAATATTACACCTCTACATTATTCTGCAGGGTGTCTCTTTCTTTGCCTCACCCTTCTCCTCTCCCGCTTCCCTCCTTCTAAAGCACGTGTGGTTTCCTCTTTGGGTCTCACTGTACCTAAAACAAATGCTCTTTCTCATTCTCCCTGTGTTAAATGAACAAACATAAGCACCCCGGTGCCTCATAATAAATTGATTAGAGAGAGGCAGACTCCCACACAGCAACACCGAAAACTGGAGATGTACAATGTGTGTGTGTTTGTGTGTGTGTGTGTGTGCGCGCGTGTGTGTGCGTGTGTGTTTAGCCTTAGGAGGAGGAGACTTACTCTCTTCTTCTTCCTAGCACACATACAACAACACATTGACTAAAATTGTGTATTTATCTGGTTTAATGGCAGTCCTTGTCTGCTGGTCCTAATGCTCCCACCGCTCTAGCAGGCTATACTCTAACTGCTATTTTTGCACCGAGCGGCTGACGTCTCATGACAGCGGCAATGCCGTAGTGTTTAAATATTCTACACGGAGCCCTCTGCCACTGTTTGGTTTTCATTCTGACGTTCAGTGCCACAGCGCAGAGATTTGGTCTCGGCTGGAGGGGGGTGGGGCAGGTCCCATGGGGATGACACAGGGCTAGACGGCCGTGACAGACTGGTGACCTCGGCTTTGTGACGTCATTTGCCTCGTCTGGTCACCATGGCATTCATTTTCCCCACTGTTTAATGAATGAAGATAGGGTCCAGGGCTAGTTTATGCAGCTATTGATGATGTTCTGGTAAATTCGAAAGCCCTAATGCAAACGGAAGAGAGCATTATGCCATTTTCTTCTAATGACTTTAGTTAAAAAACATCCCTTGTGTTACCTGATCATCTGCAGCATGTCTGCAAGTCTGTCACATATCAGTTTAGGTTTAATTAACAGTGACATTTTCTTCTTTAGTTTTTTTTTTTTTTTTCTTTTCTAGCAGCAAGGAGCATTTGACTTTTCAGTTTTACTCAAGTGGTAACAAATAGCAAGCGAGCATTGTTGTGTGAAACGGTAAAACAAAACACACCCTGACCACATATAGGAAGTCAGCCTGAGGTAAAAGCTAGCCTCAAAACGGATACTGACTGTTACAACAGTTTCTCTGCTCCTTACATGCCAAGTGCCAATTCTTTCACAAAAAAATGCTCTGCTTTTCCTCCCTCCTGCCACTCTTATACTCTCCCTCACAACAATGCTTGAGCACTTTTTTTAATCCCCCAGAGCCATTGTAAATCATGTGCATTTGAGAAAAATAAAAGAAAAAAGCCTTAAAAATTAGGTATAATTTGGGCAGCATTGCATCTGTAGATCCAGGGTTGTGTGTGCAGCTCAGACAAGGTGTGTATCTCTATCAGGAGGAGGATGACTGTAAAATAGGCTCCTCTTATTGCCTGCTTTTTGTTGGAGCCAGGTGTTTCCTCATGTCGGATCATGCCCTGGTGAGGAACAACAGGCCAAATAGCAGGTGAGAACCAAGTTATTAATGCTAGCGGGTAGCTTTTCATTCTGTGTTCTTCCTGCACCTTGAACAAAGCTCAGAAAGCTCTTGCGAGCAGTGTAGACTGGTAAAATTGCACTCTGGGCTGAGGATTAACACAGGAAGTAGCCCTTGTATGGTGCAGGAGCTCTGTGGATGTACTCTTTCCCTCCTAGCAGCACCAGGAGCAGGACAAGTGGGTAGATGACACAGCCTTTGTTTACACTGGAGAGAATATGGGTATGGAGGAAGGAGAGAGAAGAGAGAGGTGATGGTCACGCCAGGGGGGAAGGGAAGGAGGGCATAGACACCATTCTCATCACTTCCTTCCTTTTTATAGAGTAGGGTTTTTTCTCGTTTTTTTTTCTTTTCATGAATCTCCATTGTCAAAACAACAGAAGAGGAAGTGTAGAACTGAGGCATAGGTCCCGTTAAAATCTGTATAATAACCCATGAACATTTGAAACAGCTGAAAATGTACAAGTGACAGCAAATTAACTATGGAATGAGTCTTTATCTCTAATCTAACTGCTTGTTCTACACTTTCATATCTACCACACTCTCTTTATTCTTTTTCTTTCTTTTTTTCTTTCTTCCAGACAGGGTACATTAAACAAACCTGTATGTTTTGACCCTGATCAAGACAGAACACACATTTCATACACACATTAGTCCCTGGCTTTACTGGGATAGTTCTGTGTGTGTTTATGCAATGTGCAGGTGTGCATGGATGTGTCATATATATATCAGATATAGAAATATCTCAGTTCTTTACCGTCTTCCACATAGAATATCTAAGTAACAGAAAAAGCGGACTGACACCTGCACCACTCTGTCTTGTCGAGCGTCACCCCTGTGGTCAGGGCACAATGTTCTTTCACATGACAGATAGCTCTGTGGGCCTTCAACAGGAAGCCTGGCTTCACTGTTTCGCAATCTCTCCTGAAACAAGAACTGAGTACCCGTGCTATGGTGTGCTGTGCGTGTTTTTTGTGAGGGATGCCAGCTTGCCTGTTGTGGGTACAGGCACAACGCAAGGGGAGGGGGGGCGGGGGTACCCCGGCATAAGTGGACCCCTGAGACCTCCTGGAGGGGTAGAGGTGTGGCGAACGTCTGTTTTGGGCATGGCTTGTGTCAGCGTGTTTAGTGTTTGCCTCTGAGGGCATTTATATGCAAATGCTAAACAACCTATTGGGGTGGCTAATTACAGCAGGGCCTTTGTGTGTGCCAGGCAGTGAGAAGCAGGGAGTTTCTAGCGCGCCAGGCCCGGACTTCCCCTGCTTGTTTACTCATTGTCTTTCCTTATTACCCCCTCATTGACACTCCCCTTTTGTGTGGCTCTGCCGTTTGCCTGCATGCTGGCTCCTCCCCTTGTGGTGCTGGAGTTAATGTAGTAGATTAAAGAGGCAGCACTCTGGCCCTGTTTACTTCCTCTTTCATCTGGTGGCCCAGCTCTGTTTTACACTGTAGCCATCCCTCCTGTAGCTTTCGTCTAGCCTCCACCCATTTAGGAAGGATTCAGCCTCATAGTACTCTCTCTCTCTCTCTCTCCTACAACTAATGCTCAGCTAATTACTTTGGGTGATAAAAATGCATTTAGGTCAGGTTCTAATGCAATGCAAATTTATGAGCAGGCAGAAGCAAATATTAACTTGTAGAGTCACTGATAGTCATTGGCTGGGGACAAAGGTACACCTCCCTTAACTGTCAAATATGATGGTTTTTATGTGGTTAGGGTGTCGCTGCCTATTTTCTCTTCTTTGTTGTCAGGGATCTAAGCACAATGACAGCAGGATGCAATGAAAATTTTCCTGCTGTATGGTAGAAACCTGTAAAGAGATGTGCCTGCTGTTCGACAAAACCATAGCGCAGTGAAACCCCTATACAAAGGTAGCCCTATTTTTGTTTTATGTAGAAGTGGAGTCTAAAATATGAATTGAACAGTTTCTTTTCCTCTTCCTGTTGTTGCCTAAAGTTACTGGTATCAGTAGTATTTAAACCAAACCCTTGTGCTAAAAGGGTGTGTTCAGTGTTTCAGAATTAAAGAAATGTATTATGCAGGAGAGAAAACTCTCCTAAATTAGTAAAAAAAAAAATGTTTGTTCGTGTGTGATCCACCTTTTGAAATTAGTGCTTGTGACCTCATGGCATCACCCGGTTGTGTGATCAAGCGGTCTGGGCAGCGGCAGAGTCATCAGAGAATAAAAGCCTGCGCACTTAAATTAGTTAAACTTGTTATGCTAATTTTCTGACAGTTTGTTCTTATTTTTTTTTTCCACATCCGTCAGAGATCAGCTGCAACATTACCCTCTTTGTTATACAGGGAAACTGCCTTTGGAATAAATAAAGTCTTGTGTGTGTGCAGAAAACTGTGTGCATCAACATGTCTTACTATCAACTTTGTCCTTTCTATATTCTAAAATCTCTGCTGAATACACAACCATATCCAACTGGATCTACTGCATTCCTGTGAAATTATTTCCCTTGTGCTAAAACAAAGAGAGAGGAAGAGAGCAAAAGCCCTGGTTTAGTGTTCTTCTCACTTCATTTTACCACTTCAGTTTTACCGTTTGTTCCATAGTTTGCCACCACTCGTTACTACATTAATCACACCCCGACTTTCATGTGTTCTCCCTCTGACGTACACATACCCTGACACACACTCATACATGCTCACGCACAGGGAGGGGGGAATTGGCCGGCCAAGGAAGCCAAGCTGGATCAAAGGCCGTGTTTGAGGGAGTCAGGGTACCTCGTAGAAAACAGCTGCCCCTTGCTGTCTCTGCCTCTCACCCCAGCCTGACAGCAGCCAGAAATATGACGCCTCTCCAGACCTCTGTCCTGGGAAAAAAGGACAGGACAGCACACATACACTCAGAAAAGCTTTTGTCTCTGCTCTCTCTCTTGCTCTCCCTTGCTCACCCAGACATACAAAGAAGAAAAGAAAGCCGTTTGTCTATGCTCATTCACTCATTCAGCCACAAATAGAAATCTACGTTTCACATATACACTCCCTCTGCCGACCTCACAAAAAAACATCATATGTATTATTGCGTGCTTGATTTCACTTTATTTTCTGTTTGTTTAACTCTTTTAGTAGCTGTTTTTGTCAATTTGGTGCATTTTGTCTGTCAATCTTACTCTGCATTTGCCTTTCTCTCCTGCCCCTCAGCATTGTACCTGCTCTTTCTGTGTGCTTGGCCTTCCTCAACACTGTCTGTGGGTGCTTTTCTTCTCCTATACTCTTGTCTCCACCTTTCCTCGCCACATGTCTGGGATTTCTCTCCCTCTGCTCTGCTTCTCCGGCGCGTTTAAACTCTGACAGAGTTGAGAAAGGCATTCAGCTCCCTAATCCGGGCTCCCTCTATCAGGAATGCTAATACGTGTGATTGTGTGACCCGCCGAAGCCCGGCAACATCTGCAGGAGCCTATGGCGAGCCTCCAGCCCCCTCCACACATACACACCCACCCTGCCCCCTGCCTTTGAGCGTTCACTCGCTGCCATTATTTCATTGTTTCATTTCACGCCTGTGACTGGGCAGTGCAGTTAACCCTCTGCTGCTCAGGACAGGCTAGCTGCAGTCCTGCACACAGGGCCAGAGGGGTACTGAGGAGGGGTGTATGGGTTTGGGACAGCCCTTCCCCAGGACAGGCCTCCCTGTCTGTCCATCTGGACCTTCTACACACAGCTCTACCCTTCACACTGTTTACTTTTGCATTCCACTAGTAGTCATTGTGCATTTGTGTGTTGATATTCTCTGTTTAAAAGCCTGGTCACATGAGACTTATGGCATGAATGTAGAAATTACCTTGTGTGTCTTACAGCAGGACATTTTACATGAGTAGCTTCAGCTTTTTCAGGGACATCAGGAAAAGGAAACTTGTTCTTGATAGGATGAGCTCTGAAGGGATGGTGTTGTTAGCCAATCAAAACCTGTTATTAAATTTTCACCCACCCCTTTGCCAGGTATTGAAGTTGAAAGAAATTATTGTTGGGATAGTGTCTGTTTTCAGAGAGATGAATTACTGGTAAAACACAACTGTCGGAGTGAATCTGTGTCAGACTGGAGTGCTGCTGATTGAATTACCCTTCTCATCGGTCCTGCCTGTACTCCTGCATATGCATTCAGGCTACACTATAGACAAGGAAAGGAGTAGATTGGATTTCTATGTGCTTAATTCACATCCTAATATTAAGATATTAAATCTTTCGCATTGTTAGACCTGTCAGAACATGGCCAGTGTAATCTGTTTTCGCTGGATTCCAATAAATTCATACACACTAAATGCCATACACACATTGTAGTTTCAGGCCATCATGCAGAGCTCTTACATGAGAGGAAAAAAAACAAACAAATATCATTTTTAGCAAACTAATTTATAACTATAAGTTCTGACAGGCATTGATCTAATGATTTGGTGTCCCCCAGTTCAAATGTCTCAAAAAAATGTTGATACTTGGACTGAAAGAAGCAGCTAACACAGCAGTGTTCCACTTATTTTAGATACAAATAAGCCAGCAGCTGGAGGAGTGAATGATTTTAACATGTGCAGCAGCCCACAGAAAATAGAAAGGTCTAATTGTCAGGTAGGTATGTCCCTGCAAACTGTTTCCAATGTGTTGTAAGAAATTCAACGCAGCCAGCCGGAGAAATGAACAGCTACACAAACAGGGAGTCAGCTTTGCAACAAGCTGCAATGTCTGTGGTAACCACTAGGGATCCACATTCAGTGTCTGCCTCTGGCACTAAAAAATACACACACACACCTTGTGTATGTCCGAAAACATGACTAATTTGAACATTTTTATTTTTGCAATGCAGCATTGGGACACTAAGTGTTTCATGCTGCTTGCATATCAGAGGACAAGTTTAAAATTGCAGTTTAACTCTGATTGATGTCCAGAGCTGTTAGAGACCCGAAGCTTTTAGGTTTTTGGATCCTTTGTCGCTCTCTCTGACCTCTGTTCTGCTTAACAGGCTTGCTGTAGTGCACTGAAACAGATTACAGGGCAATTTAGCACATGATTAAAGGTTATGATGTTTGACAATGCTGTTTAGCAGGTCTGACTGGCTCTTTAAATAAAAAAAAATGGTTTAAAATCTGCATTATAGATATATTAAATGATATTCTAAATTAAAAAGGAGTTTGCTAATTTGAAAACATAACCATAACTAAATTTAAGTATTATTCACTGGACATTCTTAATCACTTTTGTGTCATTCTTATTTTGAAAGATTTAACATAACGGACAAAACATTAATTGCTGGTTAGAACAGAACTTTGAGAAACAAAAATTACTCCGTCTAAGTGTCTTTTCCCCAGCCTTTACTGAGAGTGCACAAGAACACAAAATGCTAAAAAGAAAAATTAAAAGAGAAATGTTTTAATAGGAGTGAATAAGCCCAAGAGGTATGCTAAGACTGATTAAAAAATATTTTGGCACCATCATGCAAATCTGCTACGATTACTTTACGCAGATGGAACATGTGAAAAGTGAGCAGAAACTCTGGCCACACTGTTGTTGTCTTGGAACAACATTCAGAACAAAACCCATCTATAAATCAAAAAAACTTAACACCTGCAAGTAAACAGATGAGATGGAGAATTGTTTTTTTTCTTTTACTTTTTGTTCAGATCAGAGTTACAGAATGTCAAACTTTGAGTCATAGTTTCCTAACAGAGACAGACAAGATCTCTCCATCTGCATTTCAGTTTAACGTTCTCCACGGTTCTGTGTGATAACGATTTTGCTTGTTCTCTGCAAAAACGATTTAAACTGAATATGAGCCATAGGGGAATTTAAGTGGGCCTGCCATTCCAGTTCCCATGACGGCTCATTGAAACCAGGGATGGGAGGATGTCCTCCATTTTTAAGATCAAACTTCATGCCATAACAGGCCCTCCTATGCTCTGGAATGATCATCGACTCAGTAATGTACACAAACTCTGACAATGTTTTTAATGTGTACATTGTAGTTACATTGTGTCCTACCAATATAATATTTAAATGTTTGATTGAAAGAACTGCAGATTACAGCTCCCTCATTCCTTTGTTTACAGACATGTTTCAGGGTTTCAAGCCAGTTTAGAAGGAATGGGCTCTACAGAGCCAAATTGGATCTGGGTATGTAAATACTGCTCTGATGTTTAATGAGAAGCAAAGTTAGCTAATTATAGCAGCTCTGAGAAACATGAGGAGGACAGTGGGAAATGTTTCCATCACTCCCTAGCTCTATAGATTACTGCCTAATTGCCTCAATCGAATCAGGCGGAGACATTAGCCAGAGAGGCAGAGAGTGAGAGAGAGAAACATGGGGATGGGGCTGATTACACATATCCGTCGGTGGCTCTTCAGATAATCCAGAAGAGGACCAGCAACTTGGGCTCTCGACATACCATGAGCCTGTCTGTCTTCTTTAGCCTGTATGTCTCACATGATCTGTTCCCTTCCCCCTAAATGCAGTTATAAAGGTAAGGATAGCAGGGAACTTTATTCTCTCCTGCCACGCCAACCAGCTGCAAAGGTGATTCATACTCCCATGCGGAAGTCTTTCCAACTATAATTACATGTAATTCTGACACATGTTTATGCCTGATTTTACCAGACAGCTTCTCCACTAATGACAAAGTAGTACACGACATCCTCTCAAACATTTGTTACGACAATATTTTTCTACCTTATTATTGTAAGTTGTAATTTTAAGTAGGGGGTGAAAAACATGCAGTGGTATTCAGGCTGACCTATTGAGAAGCTGCAAGAATAGTTTCTGCCCCTTTACAACAAGAACTGTATTATCTGCTCTGTTAAAATATCAGGAGTGTAAGAGAGTGTAACTTCTAAGTGTTTTTAAGATCTCCCTGATGCTGTGAATCTCAGCTTGTCTGTCCTCTTGTTAATTTATGTCACACTGGAAATAGTGACAAGGGAGGGAACTGACTCGTTTATTATATTTCTTTTAAATCTTGCAGATGGTGGTGCAGGATTAACAAGGAGGCTTTTGAGTATAACTGTCAAATGTGTGTCGTGTTTTTGTGTTTTGTGGGCAAGGTAGGGGGAATAAGAAGCTCCATTGGATCCGTTTCGTCCTCGGTGCACAGTGATATTGAGGTCAGCTGTCCAAAATGATCTCATGTTAAGGAATTGACGAGTCAGCAGGGTCAGAGCAGAACCGCCATGACGACACTTTCTCCACGGTGATAACGCTGCCCTTCTTCCCCTCCCCTTCACTTCCTTTGCATGGGAACAGCAGAGAGGGGTCTGAACTGCGTCTATGCCCTTTTACTCTGGAGCAAGATGGTACTGCCTCTGTCTCCCCACAGAACCAGGCTCAGAAATTAGGTGAAGAGGGTCTTGGTGTATGATTAATTGGATCTTTTTGGTCCTTATGAAACCAGAGCTACATGGATAATCCTTCCATCTTCTTTAATCCCAAACATGTGAAAATGCTGAAAATAGCCAGCAGAAAATAGCTGTTTCCTGGATGTCATAGTGGTGTAAACGGGTGCCCGAACAATCCTTCCTTCAGTTTCCCAGGCAGGATGCCATGGAGTATGGCGTCGCAACTGCACATTGCACAGTTGTGTGTGGGTCCTTTTTAACGAATAGCAATGGGGAAAGTAGGCACTGTAAACAGATAAAGGCACTCGTGCAGAAAGGGCCGGAAGTGGGAGGTCTCACTTATGCAGACATTTATGGGCACTGTCAGTGTGAATCTTTGAAAAGTCTTTAAACAGAGTAAAAAACCCAAAGTTGATTTTTCAGCTGTGGAGCCAAATGCTGTTAAAGCGTATGGAGCAGAGCTGAGAGAGTGTGTTTGCATTGCTCTCAGGTCATTAGTCTCAAGTCTGAGGCTACAGCTCATATCTCTTTTACATCCTAAAATCGGTCACATATGACATGGCCATTCTCTGTCTCACTCTCACACCACTTTCTCACCCTTCTTTCTCTTGGTCTCCCTCTCTCTCTCTCTCTCTCTCTCTCTCTCTCTCTCTCTCTCTCACAGACACACACATGTTCCCATAATTTATGGCTGCCGGGTCCTTGATCAATTGATAGCAGGGAATCCTTTGGTAAATAGAGTTTTAGACACATTGCCAATAGACCTGGGCTATTGATTGGAGTGTAAATTAAAAACTTAATCAGGTCTCTGAGATAAGATTTATCTCCGCCCCAAGCAAATTACAGGGCTGACTTGGAGACATAGAGGCAGGCCGGTGGGCAGATGAGCACTGCCCCTTCCTGGGTGCCAAGTCTCGCCACAATTCTCCATCCTGTTTCCGCTTCTCCCTCTTTCTGTTTTAGGGCTTATGCCTCCCTTCATCAGTTTTAGGCTTTTCTCTTGCAGAACAGACGACGAAGACTTTGAGTGTTGACACAGTGGAGGACAGCTTCTCTTGTAGTCTTTAGTTCGAACAGGACTGACTTGGACAAACACAATAAAAAAGCATCTGGTGGACATATTTATCTAATGTCTTATTGTTCCATAATGCACTTTTAGTATGGCTGACCCAAGTGGGATGTAGTTTTATTTCTTTATAGTTTTGTTCTGTTTAGCGGTTTGTCTTGTTCAGTCTTGTCAATATTCTCTCTCTCTCCATGCACTTTCTCTCTCTTTCTCTCTCTCTCACTGTGTGTTTAATCACTTACTTTCATTGCTGCCTGTGATGAAATATGTAAATCATTACACCCAGCTTTTATTTCTTCAATAATATTCTCATCTTGTTGAGGTCATTTTACGCCACAATGAATTCATGCACATTCATAAGCACATGCAGTGTTGTCTATATTTTATATGTATTAAGACAATCCCTGGGATTGCACATTGATCAGTATATGGATTTCCACAGTAATTGCTGAGGGAAATTTTCTCTGTCTCTACTCTTCTTCATTATTAATATTGGGAAATGGGTATACATTCAAAATGTCTCTGAGTATAATTTCATCTTAAAATAACGAGAGCACTTTTAATTCATGCCAGCTAATACAGAGCAGCACGCACAGCGAGACCTGGAGTTTCCTCAGGTTTCACTGATAAGAAAGACACACTCACCGAGGATCCTGGGATAGGCACCTCACAGGTATCTGTCTGGATCTTTTAGCCGGTAATTAAAACATACATTTTTTTTCTCGTGATTAAGGCCGGTATTAGACTCCTCTCTGGGATTATAGCACTTCCTATTATCTCTAGTTATAGTCCTCATATACAGAAGCCATAGCAATGACATTGACCCAGAGAGAGAGAGAGACGGGCAGTGAGAGAGGAAGATGGAGAGCAGACAGTTGAGGAGGTCATAAGTCTATTAGCAGATAACCGTAAATATACATAAAAATAATAAAATGTGCAACACCCCTGAGGACTATTATATTGGTGGTGAATTATGGACATCATTTTGGTTTGTGAAGTGCTGGATAAGTGTTAGAGGTCCCCAAAAGAGCCACGCAACCTAACAGATCCAGTGGCAACATAATGGTGGCCAACATTTCTCTTTGTCTAGTTGTGGGGGAGGCTGAGACCATCAGTAATAGGCTTTTTGCCTGATAAGCCCGGAAAATACTCGTTTAGTTAGTGAAAGTGCAGAGGGATCCTGGCCTGATAAACCCGCTGTTTCCGTCTGTAATACCCAACAGCTAAAATCAATAGCTGGGATAATTCTCCCGCTAGTCGTCCAGTCTCCTTTATCTGCAGCCTTCCTCAACCCATGTACATGGGGGTGGTGGTTAGCTGGAGTATGCCCATGTGTATATTAGAGGTTATATAGTTACACTTGCATATAACTTTGCTTTTTGTGAATGTTTCTTGCATTTGTCTCATGTCGTTTACATTACCAGTATGAGATTTGACTGCTGCTACCATATGCTTGCCTTGAACCTAATTTATTTTCCAGTCGTTCACTACCAAGTATCCCAGTGTTGTAACAGACTTTACTACAGGGTGCACTCATTGTCCATTATTGGCATGAATGGTGTTCATGATATGGGTCCAAATCCGGGTTGATCGGCTCAGGTGTTGTCTCTGAGGTAGTGCATGTATAAATCTGGTGGGAGGAAATGGCTGTCAGCATTAATTTTGACCTGCTAAGAGCCCTCTGCTCTGTCAACAAAAGCTCAATGTTCTGACAAAGGTGCTTGATTAGGCTTAAAAATACAGCGCAGCCCCTGACACAGCAACAGGATTGAAAGATTCAAACAAGAGACGAAAGAGGTCAGCTCATAGATTTGGGGATGTTAGGTGCATCACTGTGCACCTTAAAAGGATGAGAAGTAACGTCAGAATGCATGGACAGGCATGGTAAGGAATACAGATTTCCACCCGTATCACAACTCCACTGTCCCACTTTAGCCAGTGTTATCATTTTGCTGGCAGGCTCTCCCAGAGTTAGTTTCTGTCTAATCTCTCTGGCCATCACAGCATTGCTGTAAAATACAGCCTCAGGTGTTAGTAGGCAGGGTGGTTAGCCTGCGACACCGTTACCTAAAGTGCAGTGTATTAAAAAGCAGTCAGGGCCCTGGATCACAGTATATCACAAGGGAGAGGCAGCGATAAGGCCTGCTTGCCCGCCCGCAGATCAATGAAGGTTACTGACATCATATCACAAAGTGAAAGCGAGTGCTGCACCCCTAGCTATTTATCAGCAGTGGATCGGACATGAAAGAGGTGGAGGGGAGAGAGGACAAGACAGGACAGCACTTTTCCCCCGTGTTGGGGGCTCGAGGCCTGACTCCTCCTCTCCTACCCCATCGCCAACTCCTCCCCTCGATTGCAGTGGCTCCGATATGGCAGTAGCAAGGAGCCCATGAGAAAACAGAGTGACAGAGAGCTGATACTGAGTTAGGTTTTACTCAGGAATATTGTTGGTAACAACGTGTCTTTGAAATTTCAGCAAGGGCAACCACACGTGACCGTCCTTTGTGTCTCTTTCACTTCCTGCCAAGGTTATTAGTGATAAATTGAATTTAAAAATGTAATTTGAGAATAATTTTTTTTTATCACAGTTGTAAATATTGGACCTTGTTCTCTTGTCATTCACTTTCTGCACTCACCTGAGGCACCGAAGCCCCATGGACATTTGTTGTTGTATGACAGGTTAGAAGGACACAACATCTACACTGAGACAGAAACACAAGATAGCTTGCACTACTGCATACTTCCTGTAACCCCATTCTCTTCTCCTCTTTATCTTTCCACAGTCTTTTCAGTCTAAGGCATTGTATATCATTAAAGCCCCTATACTCCTCACTCGCGTCCGCATTGGTATTGAGCCATGTGTACGCGCAAATTCACTTTTGCATTTCCATGCGTAGGAGATCATGCTTACAGGTACTGTATGACTTCCATTTATCAGCTGCCTGGGGCACAATGTGGAGGATTTCCCCCAATGGGTTAGTGTGTAACTGCTCTGTCAATACATGCTTGTCAAGGCTGGGAAAGTGCGGAGGGAAAAGGGCCCTCACTCCAACGCACTGAAGCCACTTATTGAGCAGCCAATAGCTATTTACCTCTTGACGGTGGCAGGCGGAGAGGGGGCCCAGCGCGTCAAGAGGAACTCTGTGGCTCATTCCCCACTCCCAGGACTTCACTGCTACTAGCCCGCTCTAAACCAAGCCCATCCTGAGCCAGGAAGCAGAACCAGTGGCTCAGACAGGAGACAGGGAGGTCTGTGTTTATGTGGAGCAGGTTGTCCTCTCCTGGCTCCTGGTCTTTGCCTGTACTGGCTGTGTGTGCAGCTTGCTGCTGTAAAGCCCTGCTTCCTCTCTGGAATCTCGGTGTTGACAGAGAGCATCTGGGCCCTGGGAGAGCTTCCAGCCTCCGGAGGGAGGGATGGAGGGGGTAGAGCAAGAGAGGTAGAGCGCAGCTTTCGGTTATTACACTCTATACCATCTCTGTACTTAATTTCTAACTTTTCTGTACCCGTTGACCTGCCCATGGACATGTCTCTCAGGCTGCTCCTCCTTTCTTTCACCACAACCATCTAAAGGTGGAATGTGTCATGAATGGTTATTTTGATGAGTGTTTCTTTCATCCTTGCCCACTCTGCGTCTGCAAAGTATAGAAAGTTGTCAAAGAGGTGTTCATCTTTTCTACTCTCCTTTTGTTTTCCTAGACCTTCTTGCTCTGGTGAAAATCCCCCTTTTTTTGCGGGCTGTGCAGATCACTGCACTCTGTGTTGGAGTTGTGGGTCGCCTGTCAGGACATGTCCCATATACCTGAGTCACAGAAGGATTAGTTAACCCTTACAGTACAATTGAGGAAGAGTCTGCCAAACCATGCACAGCTGGGGTTTAGCTAAGAGACAGAAGAGTTAGAGGGAAAGTTATTCTCTATAGTTAAAAATGTGCTGTATACATCCATCAATTTAATTCAGTTCTGCAGATATTATCACCTAAAGAAGTTCCCTCCCCGAGCCAAGTTGTACCATATGTATTTCATGTATATTAAACCAAAATGAGACGTCAATTTTGCACAAAGTGAGCCATACAAGAGCAGTACAGCGAGATGTCCCGCTGTTAAAGAACAGCTGTACAAACAAGGAGAGGGGGAAAAGAACAAGAAAAACACATTATATCAACATTTAACAACAGTTGCTCTGTAATCTGGTATTACTTCCACAAGCAAAGGAGGGGCCTGTGTCAGGACAAAGTGAACTTGGATACTGTTGTGGCAGGAGGAAGCCAAGTGCTTTCAAGAGGTTAGCCTGAGATGTGAAGGTCTACGGACTCATCTTAATCCAGGAGGCTTGTACTTAATCGCTTTTGATGTGCATGTGAACATGACCTGCTTCAACATTCCAGCCCCTGACCATACCAGGTTCAGAAGACCAGGCTGAGACTGAGGGGAGGGGAGGGGGCAGGGGAGTGGCTTGAGAGGGTGGCTTCAACTTGCACTAATTGGCTGCCAGGCTTGTCTATATGGCCTGGGGCAAAAGGAATACCCTCCTCTTTACCCCACCACCCTCAATGTCTTCCCCAACTGTCCTCTTCCTGACTCTCTCCTCTCTTTTCTGGACCCTCCCGTGTCCCCGCAGTTTCGTTTCTGTCCATGTGTGTGCTCGTGTGCGTAAGTGCATGAACATGCTACACTTTGTAAGCTGGCACATTATTAAGGGGAATTCCAGTGAAAGAGAGAAAGTTGAACAGAGAAGGGTCTGTCCCCTGGATCTGCAGTGGGTGGCATCCCAGCATTCTTCTTTGTGTGTGATTTCTGCCTACAGTGACCCTGTGTATTTCTCTGGTCCTGTCACTGTTCTGTTACTAACCGGTGGCACATAGGATTTATATATGGAGCATGAGAACTCCCATCTGCATTGAGTTCACTGAACTTATTGTGGAAGTCTGTGAAGACTTGGAACTGTTGTCAAGCCAGGCTTCAGGAGACTAAGTTAGAGAGATTTGGCTGAGGAGGACTATGGCTTTGCAGCAAGGCAGTCATCCAGAGTGACAGAGCACAAAGATGGAAAGGAAAAGCTGAGGGTAATAGGAGCGACGGGGTATTAACAAATGAGAAGTCATGACTTGGCATCCGTGAGTGTAGTTCACACGCAGATACACACACACGCTTGCATGTACACACACTTTGGTATTGTGTGGAGGAAAGGCCTGGCACACTGTAACATCTTGCCAAAGCATTGGAGAGAAATGCAGGCTGTGCATATGCCTCTTCCTGTTTTGTCCCTTTGTGTGTGTGTGTGTGTGTGTGTGTGCGTGCGTGCGTGCGTGTGTGTGTGTGTGCACGCAGTAGAGTGGTTCAGGTGCGGTTAATGTTGGCACCAGATCTTCAGGCCCGCGGCAATAAACAACAGAGCAGGCAGAAGGCCAGATGCAACTCTACAAACTTTTAACCTCTCCCTCAGCTAATCCCTCGCCACACTAGTAACTCTTTCTTTTTTTAACTCATTCTTTCACCTCTCACTCTCTCTCTGTTCTTTATTTCTCCTCCCACTGCCTTTTCTTCTTTCTTTTTCTCTCTCTCCTTTAGTCCCACTCTCCTTTTAAGTGAAGTCAGTGTGCTGACCTCTAAATAAAGGCTGGAACACTACAGCTGTTACCAACTTCAAACAGCAATGGCTCAGAGTGGAGCCTGTGCGAGTGTTAGGGGTAGAAATAATGTGCCTATTAAAACTAACTTAGAGCCCTCTTTACTCTCAAGGCTCCCTGGGTCTAAGTTGACCACACTAAACCAGGCTTGATACTTACTTCAGCTCAGCAGAGACAATCACAGTGCAGTCAGCCCTAACCCAGCCCTGTGTGAGGTTAGGAATGAGCAAAGACAAAGACACTGTTCATTTCGAGTCCACATTATCTGTATGATTTCCACTCTTTGATATGATCTTTTCATGGTGGAGGGCATTAACAAAGGTTCACCTACACTTGCTCACATTTGGCGCCAGTTACATCATTTGACTTGCCGTCACCAAGTGTATTTCATGCAAAACCAGTGAGGCCCCCGAATCCTACATTAGTACTTCTCTGTTTAACACTATGCTTTTATATTTCTTTTTCCTGGCACATACAAAAGGTAAATGCAAAAGGAAAAAAAAAAAAGAGCAGCAAGTTCACCAGGGCACATAATTTTTTTTTTTTTTTTTAAACAAATGAATGTGTGCTGGTCATTGTTGTTAGATCTAGATCAGTGGAAAAAGTTAACCTCTGTATTCATGGAACACGTTAGGCTGACAAAACCCAGGTCTGAATCATCCACCTCAAGCCCATATTAATAGAACTTGTAAAAATGGAAGCTGTCTTTTATCCAAACACTGACAAAATGTCTTAAAGACATAAAGACTGAGCCAGGGCTAAAATGGAAAGCATTAGGATTAGTCACCCCGCTCCCATGTTTGTTGTTTCTGGTTATAAAGGGTAGTGTTTCATGATTTATTATCTGTACAGATGGTTCTCATATCTTGACCTATCCCCTGAACATTAGTAACTTTTAAATTTGGATTCCGAGTGTTTGTCCCGTTTCTTTAGAGAGTTTAGTTGCCCTTTTTGGTCCACCTGGCCTTTTACTGACTTAACCTGTTTCCTTTGGGTGCTATAACCCACCAAAGGTCTTATTTAGTTAGTGCACAAACAGCATATAAAAATACGCAGTAAAACATCATGGCAGTTTAGTGAATTTGTGTAAAATAAAGTTATTCAGTTGATTAAAAAACTTGCATGAGGTGTAATTCAGTAATCAAATGACCATGTAGTACTTTTTGTAGTAAGCACTAATTTGTGTTCAGAACACCAAAATGCTGTCCAGCGCTTGATTTAATTATGCTCAGATGTTTCGCTGTAGTAAACCACACTCATTGCCTTTAAACCCAAATTAGATGTTATAAGCTAGTTGTTATGACATTTGTATGTCACCCGTGTTGCATATTAGTTACTACACATCTTTTCTTGAATGATGGCACTTGTGCTTAGAGGCATTATTTTCTGCAAGTCCTCCTTTTTCTGCGTGTGCATTTCTGTGCGTACGTGTGCCCGTGTCTGTGTTAGTGTTTTTCCCTTGAGAAAAATAATTACAAGTTGTACGGGTTGTCATTATGAGCCTGGCTGTCCGGCCTTCCCCCTGACTGCATGGCTGCATTAGGTTAATTACATGTCTGATGTTGCTGATGTCACCATGTTGGCAACTTTTCCCAGGCTTGTGGACACAGACTTGCTGAAGCTGACCTAGACTTGGTCTTCAGGATGATCTCTAAGTTGTGATAGCCACTTTAGGTTTTTTCCCCCCTTTTTTTGGTCCATGTGTGTCATTCTTATTTGAACGACTGGTTTCTAAAGAGTGGGCATTATTTTAGTAATCTTCCCCAGAGAAACATCTCTACTCATAGCTCTCTTTCTCCTGACGTTTAGTGTATGTCTCAGATTTGATTTATTAGTACTGTACTCGTGGTTATTTAACTTGCCTGTTGAAAAATAGATAAGGAGCTCTACAACTCAAACAAGAATGGACTTGTGCCAAAAATGTTCTTGTGTAGCTGTTGCGTGACTCATATTATTCTCAAAATATCCCACTTGACCTTTTTGGAGTGGTTATAGGTAATACAGGGCAGAGTTTCGAAAGTAGAAGGGAGTATAAAAACTCTTGTTTGGAAAGCAGTAGAGTAGTATTATTGAGGCACAAGTATACGTAGAATGCATTCCAGGCTGAAGTGGGTGAATGAGCAAGTCTAGGAATGGAAATAACATTCCTTCTGGAACACCTGAGAGGTTTGGCGGATGGTGACTGCAAGCTCAGAGAATGCTGAGTGCAAATCTCTGTCGACAAGCTGTGCCTCCTGCTCTGCTCCACCTGGGGAATGTGTTACCTAATGGGCCACAAAACTGCCTGGAGACCACAGCTCTCTTATCGCTGATATTAGATGACCCTGCAAAAAAAAAAAAAAAAAAAAAAAAGAAAGGAAGAAAAAAAAGTAGGAATCCATCATGAAGAATAAGACCCTTGCAGAAAAGTAGGATTGAAGGCTTTTTTCTGTTTTTTGTGCACAGAGGGAAAGAATGGTAGGTAATGTTATCTTGTTCACAGTTACAAGAATCCTGTTTGCAGAGGCTATGGGTTTCGAGTTTCTAATATGTATATAAAGTTTCAGTGCACAATGGATCTTTTGTCTAGAGCAAACTGAATGCTCCCCCTCCCTCTTTTCCTCCCTTCTCTTGTAAAAAAAAAAAAAAAAAAATGCATTCATGTGCTTGTGGGGCTGTGAGGACTCAGGTTTCTGCTATCTTTGTGTGCCATGTCGTCACTCGCCCCCGCGAGCTGAAATGTGCATCTTGCACAGGCAGCCGCTCTGCCAGGACTGCTTCCAGCCATGGATTAGGGAGAATCCAGGAAACAACGGACTCCTGACAAAACAGCAGCATGACAGGTAACTGAAGTTGCACTGGGGAGAGAGGAGGCAGACGATAATTACAGAGCTTTTTGTTTTCTGGGCACTCTTAGCTGGCTACTTAAGTGCCTGATCTGAAATCTGTGCCTTGTAATTACAGTAGTGGGCCCCATTAGGGCAGAGGTCTTGGTGGGGATTATTCTCCTTCTCTTCTTTCCTCTGTATGTGTGTGTGCGAGACCTCCCCACCTCCTCCTGCGTCACGTAGAAACCACAGCAGTCGAGGCAGAAGGAGGAGCAGGAATTAGCCCTCCTCTTGTCTGACTGTCCTGTGTGCACAGTCACATTCACACTTGCTGCCTGATCTCAGAGCCAGAGATGACAGTTCCACGACCAGTACTTAGTGTGTCTGCTTTTCCTTTTTCCTCCCCCCCTCTCTCTCCGGCTCCATAATACCTTTGCTCCCCGTGCTGACGCTGAGAGATTTGTGTTGATTATGACAGGGTTGTCACAGTGATGAGTGTGCGGCATGGCGTGTGTCATGTCGAGTTGGCAGGGACTTTTGGCATGGCGTCTGTAGAGGTGGCTTGTGGCTCTAGGTGAAGCTAACCTAAACACCATCAGAACTGTGTCACCAGGTTGATGGAAGGATGCCAAAGGATTTACTGTTGGAGTTCAGAGGATAAACCAAGGCAATACCTTGGCACATGAACTTATTATTGTGGCACCAGACAAAGGAAAACAGAAACAGAGTGAAATACAAAAGAAACACAGACAGAGAAATGAAGACAGAAATGGCCGTGTGAGTGGGAGAAGGGGCTTAAAGTGGGTCAACGTTGAAGGGGTCATCAAGCGCTTCCAAACTCCAGGAACAGAAACACAGATCTAGAAGTCAACATTAGATAGATCCTGCCTCTTTAAGCTGCAAGCCCTCCTAATAGATTCTTAAGCACTGGTTTTAGTGCATGTTAAACCAGGATTACCCAATCAATTACGGTCAGTGCAAACAAGGATTACTTAAAACAGTACATTTTTCTTGTTGAGACACTAAAAGCAGGGTAAATGGAAGAAGTAGCGCGGTTGTTGATGCGAAGAGCAGTCACGATGGGGTCATGATGACACCGGACATGGGGACTACAGGGAGGAGATAAATCCTCATTTTTGGTTGATGAATTCAGGGAGCTTTGTAAAAGATCCTTTGATATTGTCTTCCATTTTTCTTTTCTTTCTTTTCTTTTTCCTAATTTTTCTGTTAGGTTTGGTAGAGGCTAAGACTTTTTTTCTTTTTTTCATTTTCTGAACATACCATGTTTTGCCTTTAAAAACTGGACACCAGAGAACTATATTCATATATATACATAAAATATATATTACTGCGAGCATATGTTTCTGATGTTGCCCAGCCATGCAGGCTGTGTGAAGAACAAGAGTTTTTGAGTGGGTGTGGAGGACTGTGAGACTCGATCAACGCTCAAACTCACATACTCGCCCTCTCTCTGAACTCAGCTTTTGTTTACATTTTAATCACAATCAACAGCTGTAACCTCCTTCACAATACCCAGCAAGTAAGGGCATATATATACTTGCCAAACCAGATCCTTGCACTCTTGTGTGTATGTTTACACATTTGCTCTCTCCCGCGTGAACCACGACACAGCTCTTTTATATACCAAAAATAAAGCTTAGAAGCCCGTTTTTTTTTTTTATTAATACTAGGTTGGATATATGATTGGTTGACTAGCTGCCTGTCATCTGTGAACCAGAGCTATTGTCTTTGAGTCTTGAGACAGCAGTAAGTGTGTGTCATTAGACAGGATATGCATTGGCTTGGAATGGGCTTATGTGTCATCTTAACCTCTGCGCGTGTGTCAGTCTGTCTTCAGAGAGCAGCCAAGGATGTGAAGAATTCTGCAGTATCTTACGGAGTCAGAACTCCGACTTCTATTTCTCTCTCTTTTCCCTAGCCACACACACACACACACACACACATGCACACATTCCCTCTCTCATTCAGTTTTCCCCATGTTGTCAGTCAGTGCTGAGTGACTGGTGACTAAGAGCCCTCTCCTGTGTAAAAGGTCAGCAGGCTCCTTGGAAAGAAAGAGTCAGCTGTCTTTTTGGAAAGCAACTGTTCTCAGAGCATTCAGTTTGTCTGTCAGTCAGTCATTCAGCCATTTCTAATCACAATATGCTGTTTATGGTGGAGAATGATGTTAAGACCGTGGGGTGCAGATAGCATTTGTGACAGGAGAAATGCAAGGCTTGTAGTGACTGAGACTTCAGGGACTGAACCATTTTATGACTGTAGCCAGACAGAAAAAGGCAAAGCATGCAGTTCCTCAAAAGTGTGCATGGTATTACTGCCATAATAAAAAACTGCTGGCTTCTTTCAAGGACTTAAAATGTCAAATTACATATATGCTTAGGTTTAATTGTTATAAGACCATCTGTTTGATTGGTCGTGTGCCTGTTTCATACATGAGGCAAATCTGAGCGCAGTGTTGTGCAGCTAATTCTGGTTTTTATTTTGCTGTGGGATGAAAAAAACCCCACACCACATTAGCAATCTCAAACACATTTCAAAGGTAAAACGACCTCCTTCCCCTTCCAAAAAAAGTGACTGTTTGTCCCCATTTTTGAAATGAATCTTACTTAATTAAGAAGCAATGAGAGTCCACAGATAGCATTCCTTAATTAGCTTAAGCTGGCTGCTGTAACCAGATCCACTGCATTAATGACAACACAGCCCCTGTGAAAAGCATCATTGTTCTCAAGATAATTGTCCTTTTAGTTAACGCGGCCCGGGAAGGGCTCTCCTTGTTAGAGGAGCTGGCTGGGACCAAGGACAGCCGGAGGCAGGGAGGGGACCGGGACTGATACTGGCCCAGTGCCCGTTGTGACAAGCCCACTTGTGCCCTCTGCTGAAAACCCCTTAGTATGCAGTGGAATTAGCTGTCCCCAGGGTGTGGCACCAGGGGGTTGGTCATTAATTATATACCCTGAATCTTAACGAATGAGGAGCAATCAATAAAATAAAGCAGATGTATGCAAATAGCATGCTGATTATACTGCCTAATGACATGTCACGTTGTTGGCAGGGGAGAGCTGAGGGTAAAGAAGGAAGGAAGGAAGGAAGGAGATGGAGATAAAAAAAAAAAATCAAAATACTTCTCACATATTGAAAGCATGCATGTGTTCAGACATAAAACACTGTACATGATTTTTGGTATCTGTAGATATGAGCAGTGTTTTCGGAAATGAACCAGCACTGTTTCATTAGCTTGTTAGATTCTATTTCAGATCTTATCATTGTAGTTTTATGTTTCTCTCTGTGACATGGTGCAATGACTGTCAGCCAGGAAATGGTGTGAGACCTAAGGGTTTGGTTGGCTGGAATTTTAGTAAGATAGGGCGAACTCTGGTGGTGTGAGGTGTTGGGGAGTTGGTGGCACTGCTGATAAGGGCTTTAAGGAAAAGACGAAGAGTTTAGTTCACCTGCTCGGAACTCTGCCCCTGCACTGAGATCTCCATTGTATCCAGCCAGCTGGAGCTGTTGGAAACTCTATACCTGCCTTTAAGCAGAGAGGGAGGGCAGCCAAGAATTAACTGCTGCCTCATCCTGGCAGCCGCCAAGGATGCTGTCTGCCTCCATTCATGGCGAGAGGGCAAAGAGGAAAGAACAGAGAAGGGAGGGGAAAGAAACAGTGCTGGCAATGTCTGTCACAAAAACCTGAAAGGAATCAGGAAGAAAGGGGAATTAACCACACTGAGAATAATGTATCCTGCTTTAGCTCTGCACAACATATGAGAAGACTTTGTCTGTACAATCCAAACATGCACGTCTGCACTTTCTCAAAGGCACATACTGGTGAGTAGTGTCAATTTATTGCCCAGCTATGTCTCCTTGTTTTTAGACTCTACATTGATTAGGATGATTTTACCCACTTTAAACAATCTTAACACTCGCAACGAATTATTGTAAATTAGTTGATGAAAATAAAAGTGTCTTCAGAGGAAAAAGCCCACATTCGTAACACAATAGATCATAACTGACAGGAAAGTTGACTTGTAGTAATACAAACCCAGTTGTTCCCTTGGCTGTCAAACAATAACCTGTACATAAAGCCTGTGATTGTTTACTGCCACAGTGCTTAACCAGAACCAGGGTTTGATCATGGTCCCCCAGCATGTTTTTTCCAGTTTGCCTTCATGATAGTGAAATCTAAGACCTAAGCATTTCAGGAGGCCAGGACAGTCCAAGGAGAGGCCAGGGAACAGGTGGTGACCCTATGCTGCTTGGGAGTATATTATTGACCAGGGTCCAGCGGCCAGATTGATTACTTTATTGTATTGCCATGAACCTCAGTGGCCAGAGACATCTGGTTGACCCTGGCCGGACAGAGCATCGCAGTGACCCTCACCTTAGCTAAAGAGTTATGTGGCTTTGACCTGCTCCCTAATGGGGAGGTCCTGACCTGCTCAGGCTCTGGCCTGAGCACCGAGTTAAAGTGGGCCTGTGCCTTTCCCTCCCTGGTGTCAACCTACGTAATTTAGAGGCTGGGGGTAGGCCAGGGTCTTGCGGGGGCCACCTTGTTTTTTGGCCCGACTGTGTCCTGACTCTAGACCTTCCTCTGACCCATCGGTGTTCATTGTGTCAGCAAGCTGGGCAGATCCAGGGAAAATGTAAATTAATCTTCACCAAATTACTTCAGAATGGTGGGAAATCAATACATCTCCATCAGATGTTCCCACTCCCGGCTAATGGTTCAGATAGATGTCTCATGGTGAAGGGGATTGATGTAACTCTAACAACATTGCAATGCTAAAAATGTTTTGTTTTTTTTCCCCAAATATTGTAACTCATAATTTCAAAAAGAATATAACAGAAATTACAATATATATTCAATCATCTGCATTTAGGACCTTCAGCAGCGAGTTGAACTTCACTTTATTGTGTGTGTTGCTGCAGTATTCTGGGTTGGAGGCCTCGTGGACTAACCTTATGCCCTGTACAAACAGGGCAAGAAACAGGCAACACAAGGGAAACAGCCTTTACTCTGGTAGAGGCTGTTTCCCCCACCATCACATCCTACTTCCACTTCGCTGACAGACAGAATATCTGTCAGGCAGGTTTTTCCTGTGCTCAACATACTGTTTTAGTTGTCAGCTGCAGCTTCTCATCAGAAAAAACAACCATGCACAAAAAACACGCTGGGTAAACAGTTGATTCTGTAATGCTTCTCCCTCCACCCCTCACATTGCTCTCTTCATTTCATTGTCTTTGTTTGATTCGTTCATTTCCTCACTGGAAGTTCCCTAAGATTTCTATCAAAAGACGTACAGTGTAAGGATGCTTAAATGCTTTCAAACAATGTATGATAAATCACATCTGAGCTACTCTACCTGTGGCAGCAAAAAACATCCTCCCACTTTGCAATGCCGATACATTTTTCACGGCCATCTTTAGCACTTGTTTCCCCCCCAGTAAATGGCAGGCACGGGCTGTTGAGTGGAGTGGAGAGGAGCTGATTTGCTTTCTGTGTGAAGTGGATACTGAAGTCCTGTTTAAAGACGGATGTGAAGGCCGCCTTTCTTGAGAGCAAGTATCTCCTCAAGACTGAACTTAGTGTCTAGGAAACTCTCCTTTCACAAGACTTTTTTCAAAGGAAACATTCATATAAGTGAACAATCTACACTAGCCTTAGTCAACCTGTACTAATTTCATTTCCACACCCGGTCCGGTCATTATGCCGTCTTGTATGATTTTTACCTATTAATATAATGCGGCTGAAAGGGCAGCCTGATCAAAGAGAGCTGATTCTTTGGTGGTGTGAGTTTCTAAGTCAGTACATGTTAGAGGCGCCTACTTTTACACTTTTGTGTGTGACTCATGAGGTAGGCGGGGGGTGAGGGGGGGCAAGGCAGCAGGAGACAAGAGGTAGGAAGTGTGTTTTATGGGTGCTCCCTGCATACCTGCCCAAAGAGGGGAATGCATGACCACACCCATGCAACTGCAGACGTTGCGGCTGATTATAATCATATGTTGATGGGCCGGACAAACAGATGTTCCTGTGATAATCCTCTTCTCTGTGCTTCAACACACACCATCCGCTTCTTTTTTTTGTACAAAAACATTTCTTAACCGAGCTTGCTGTCAACATTAAGCAGCAGTCATTAAGACCCCGTACGTGATTTCTGATGCTTCTGCAAAAAAAAACAACAAAACGAAACGAAACATTGCACTCCATCACCCACCCTCCTCTTACTCTTTCCCAATTAACACTCAGCCCCCATTACATTGATTGGGAGAGGTGTAATATTGGCTAGGTGGTCCATGAGCACATTGATCACATTGACCCACCATGTGAACCATGAGAAATTGTTGAGCTGCAGATTTCTTACTCCTAAAAGAGGAGTAAAAAAAAATGTTAGTAGACTTAAAGCTGTTGTATACCGCTTGAGTAAAAATTCTTTGGGCGTGTGTATTTATCTGTACACATATATATATATATATATATATATATGTACATGTGCCTGTTTGCATTGGGTGTGGCTGTGCTGTGTTGTGACAGGTTTCTATATACGGGCTTTTTATGTGGTTTTAATAGCCACACGCGACGCCACACCTAAACTGTACTATTTAGGGGCCCTTGCTATACAAATGTAGTCCCCCCTCCCCCATATATAGTCCTGCCTTGTCACTTGCATGCACATACACACAAATGCACACACTCCATTATTGCCAGTCAAAGGGCAAACCGCTGCCCCACCTTCTAAAGGTGCACCTGGCATCTTTGAGTCCACTCCAATTACATCTTCCCAATTACAGGTTATGAACCAATTAGTCACCCTCTCGTTTTACACTGCCTGTATCACTCCTTCATCCTCTAAATTTGGGGGCATCTGTTAGAAAAGGGGCAGAGGTTCCTATCATTGACAGCACAACGAAAGGTTATTAGTCTTTGGCATTTGTTCATCAGTATATCTTGTGGGTGATTTTATAGAGTTGCACTTTTTTTCTTTACTTTTTCCTTTCTTTTTTTTTTTTAAGAGATAATGGTTGACATGTACATACCTCATCCAGAACAGCTGGTCTGGGGGCAGTTGCCGTAGCAAACTCCAACATGCACATACATTGTAAGAAACACATACTGGGGATCATTTAAGCTGTCAGCTTGTAATTTGTAGTGGCACTCAACTTGAACTTTCAGGGTGAGCCAGTTGGCCCAGCTCTTATTCTCACCTTCTTGCTAACATGTTTTTTGCCGTCTGCATGTGCAAGGAGGTTAGCATAAATGTGGGTAAGCAAGTTTGTGCATGCACACATGATTTTTTTTATTGTTGTCTTTTGTTTTGTTACGCTTTGTATTTATCTGTGGTATGTGATGGTTTCTGTATGTGTGTGTGTGTGTGTGTGTGTGTGTGTGT
>JAQMCX010000001.1:14628001-14653196 GCA_029814765.1 Acanthurus leucopareius | reverse complement strand
TTTTTTTTTTTTTTCTTTTTTTTTTTGTTTTTGTTTTTTTTTTTTTTTTTTTTTTTTTTTTTGTTTTTTTGTTTTTGTGTTTGTTTGTGTTTGTGTGTGTGTGTGTGTGTGTGTGTGTGTGTGTGTGTGTGTGTGTGTGTGTGTGTGTGTGTACGTGCATTCAGGAGAGTGTGTTTTGCAGTGTACTGTATATGTATATCCTCTAAACCTTATGGCTTCGTTCCCAGTTCTAGTTGGCATGTATAAAGCCTCTTAGCTATGCCCAGTAAACTGGCATGACAGCCTGACTCCGTATCAAAAATCCATCCATAGTTTGGCCCTGTATCTGGCTGCTATTTAGTTTCACATGCATATATATGACCGTATGACCACACACAACGCACGGTGCAGAGCTAGCACCTTGGCGCTGTGTGTAAAGTATTTCCTCATCGTGTAGGAGATTGAATGGAGCTGCCCAAGGGCCCCAGGGTTAAGATTCAAAGTGCTTTGGCTGTGATCTCTCAGCTTTCTTTTTCTTTTAGTATTCCGGCAGAACTTTTCCCAGAGCCAAATCTTGTTTATCTTGTTTGCTAGCATTCTTTCATTCAGTGTCAAAACAATGACATCATTAATTAAATGTGTATAAAATGTGCCGTTTCTCAAGGATCACTAGTGTCTGTGGAATCTTCTGTAAGTGACTGAGATTTGTTTCCGGTTTAAAAAATTTTTTTAGGGGCATCTATATAATGTGTTCAATATTGTGCAAAAATTGAAATCTTAAATAATGATGTCATGGGGTGGTTTACAGATGTGTATATGCATATGCATGTGTGTAAATGGATGCAAAGAGGAAAGGTAAACAACGTAGACTATGGTATCTCAATTCCAAAACAAAGTCTTTCCTTAATACAACCGCCCAGCAGATGTCAGTTGTAGGGTCTCATCCTCTTTCCCATATTTAGAATTTAGATCTCCTGTTACTTTACTTACCTCTGCCGAAGATAACCTTAAATCCATGCATTGATTTTTCTGCTTTCTGTACAGTGCACATAGCAATTTTTATGCCCTTGACACATGCTCCCTCTGACATACTAAATCAATGAATGTTATATGTCATAAAAGTAAAGCTGTGGTGAACTTCACATGCTTGCTTCTTCCTTGCAAGAGGCATCTATCATTGGCTTGAGCTCCTGATCCTGAAGCTAATTACCCAGCAATGTAAATTGCAGCAGGGCTGAGCTAAACCTGGGCTGCTTTCACTGTCCCCTCATCTCTCTTTCCTTCATTCTCTTTTCTGGACATTTCTCTCTTGCACTCAACTCTTTTCTCCACCTCTGCTCTCCGTCATGACTTCTATTTAAGAGGAAAAAAAACATCATACCATTCCCATCTGCGACTGAATCCTTGACAGATAATAATTCTTTATCCTCACCTTTAGTTCCTTTTTTCCTTTTTCCCTCTGTCTTTCATTGCACTCTTTTTTTTCATTGCTCTGCCTTCCTGCCTTTGTATCTTGTGTATCTGGCTGAGGACTCATTCCATACATGTAAAGCTCAGAGTTAGACTATATTTATTATTCAAATTTAAAGCTCCATAGCAGATCGGTTGAAAACTGAAGCTTTGAATAGTTAAATATGCATACACATGTGTGCATCCAATTCAGTATACATGCTTACACATTTACATGTGTCAAGATGTGTGCCTGTCTTTCAAGGAATGTGTGGGTTCTCTTGCAGTGTTGACCTTCAGACCCCAGGCTCACGTGACTGAAATTCCACTCACATATATACACACACACACACACACATACATACGTACAGTGTGTGCACAGAAAACACATGCACTCTGCTAATTTTATCTCCTTGCTCAGAAATAGAACCTACACCACTTCAAAACTGTAACAATACCCACAACCCCCACAGCACACAGATAAGAAAGCTGAAAGATAAATGGTAGCAAACAACACCCATTAAAAACTTGACTGTTTTGTGGTTGCTGAACCCTGTAAAAGGGAGACTTGCTATGAACTCTTGTGGCATGGGTGCTCCAGTATTCCCCTGCCTAGCCTCGGTTGGGCTACGCCGTGCTCAGCAGGCTGCCCAGCTGGATACCAGATGTGGCAGCCATGTCATGTGGAGCTGGGAGGCAGAAGATAAGAGGCTGATGGTAGGCCTGCTCCTTGGTCATGGGTCTGTTCTGCAGCGGTTCAACTAGATGTTGCGGTCGGTGCGATCTGAACTTTGACAGCCCATGTCATGCTTAATGCCTCACTTCCCAAATACAGCTCAGAAGGCCTGATTTATATCTACCAGGTGCTACAGTGTGCGAGCAGCTCTAGGATGAGAGGAGGCATGTGGCCATTTCATTAAGGCAGATGAACAAGGGCTGCAGTGTGTGTGTGGAGATGAGGGGCGGAGGGGGGGCTGGTCTTTTTCAATTTTAGCTCCACAGAACTGTAGCTGTCACAACACTCAGACCAGGCCAGGAGAGGAGAGGAAGAAGGAGAATTTATTAACACATTCCAAATTTCCTAAAATATCACACCATTTTTTTTCTCTTCTTTGCCTCTCACTTGTCTATTTCCATTGTCTTTTTTTTCCCCTGCACACAGAGATTATATTTTTAGTGTTTTTCAAGCTCATGGGAATATACCCCTCTGGATTAATGTGCTTTGACACTTGTGCACAGTTGTATGTGACATGTGATGTAAACACAGAGCTGCTAACAGCTTTAATATTTGTATAATTGTTGATTTTCTTTCAGATTCTATACAGTAGAGACACTTTAATTCAACTTGCTATGAGACTTTTTGCAGAGGGTCATGTCCGCCACCCAAGCCTTATCTTTCTTTATGCCACACGCACACACATCTTCTAGCTTAACAACACAGGGTTAGATGTTATCTAATGGGAACTGATTCATTGTTTGCAAATTTATTGTAGAATTGACTTTTTTTCTTTTTCAGTTTTGCATCTTAATAACAACAGCTTGCCCTCGTGTTCAGCGGGTCCTGCTGGAGGTCTGCGCTTAAGAATAAAAACAAGAATTTAGTGCGAATGAACTCTTACAATTACTAATGCAGTAGGAACTGTTGTCTTTTAGTCCCGTTTTACCTCTTTATTTCCTGCCAAACTGCTGTGTTTTTCTTCACACAAGGATCTCTGCACACCGTGGTCGGCTCTGTCAGTGCTCAACGTAGCTACAGAAATGCTGTTTGATGTTTCTTGCACACTTCAGAGTCAAGTGCTGAGGTGTCTTTCAGCATTGCCCTCCAGGCCACCTTGTTATACACTTAACAAGTTGTTTTCTTTTTTGTTTTTCTTCCCTTTTCCTCTGTTGACAGTTCCTCATCACTGCTCTACTCAGAAGGAATGCACATCACCTTCCAAGGTTTGCCTTGGAATCTGTCCTTGTAAACTGTAGGGCAAGCTCTGCTCTTCTTTTAAGATGATGATTGCATCAAGGTCTGATTTATGACTGTTCTGTTTATAAACTGCGAGTGTAAAGATTAGGCATCCCATTGGCATGTAAACTAGCGCTCAGTGGGCTTTTCTTCCTGAAGACACATCAGTGTTTCCTTTTTTTTTTTTTGTGACACATAGAAAAACACAAAAAAAAATGTCCCTGCACTACATTCTCTGAAATACATTTTGGTGATTGTAATTTTCCTTTGGGAGTGAGAGTGGTTTGAATGTGATAAATGTGATTCCACCTGTCAGATTCCCTCATGGTTATTTTCAATGAACGATCCTGGTTAGCCACACAGCTCTTTGTGGAAGTGGCACATGCTGTGACTAAGTGTGAGCACCAACTGGAGATGTACACTGCTGTGGCACAAGATCGGTGTATAATAGGTCAGCAGTGTCCATAGGGTGGGGGTCCTTTTAATAATTATAATAATAACAGCAGGCTGTGCTATCACACTCCTTTGTCATTATCAAATATAAAAAGAGTCTTTGCTTTTAGAGTTTGAGACCATTGTCTCTCTTGCTTTGTTTTTTGACATCCAGTGTCTCAACATTTCTGTCTCACTTCCTCTTTTTAAAACAGAGGGCACATTATTCTTTTAACTTTATTAACTCTCATAATTCAACAGAGGAAGGGGGCAATAGAAAACACTTTTCCCCTGAGGTTTATTGTTTAAAACGGGTGCAGTTCTTTCCCAGCATAAGAGCTTCAGCTAAGCAGAGAGGAATTTGGGCCAGGCCCCATAAAAAGAGTATTTGTGTACCAGAAAGATTTTCGCTTTGCCTTTCTAAATCTTTGTCATTAATGACTTTAGCAAATGTGAAGTGGGGAGTGAATGGTTCAGCTGTGCAGGGTCTTCAAAGGAACCCTCTAATTATTTATCCAGGATATCCTACTCTAGAATTAGAGGCCAGGTCACCATTTGCTTTCATGCTTTTTTTTTTTTGTAAAGAAATAATTTCCACAGAATGGTTTCACTGGGACACCCTCTAATCCCTGGTCTCCGTGCATTCTGTGTGTGTGCGTGTGTGTGTGTGTGTGTGTGTGAGTCTGAATATGTGCTCACACACATGGTGGGATACATGCACATACACCATCATATGAGACTGCACCTATCCCCAGTATGAGGTGCGTAACAGAGATAGTAAGTTTCCATTTTCCACACATAACACTGCATGACTTTCCACATCCCTGCTCTCAGCCTAGACAGCTTTCACCCACACTGATCAGGTTTCCTGGTCATTTGGCCTTCACATGCCTTCTAAAAGGGATCTTATCACCCTACTCAGGTTTAGACACTTAACTGAACGCCAGGCCTAACTCTCAGGCTTGTGGCACTGCTGAGCCTCTGTGTGATTTAACTCATCCTCATATACCAAAGGGTGTCTTAACTTAACCACTTAACCACAATATAGATATGATTTGCCATTTGCCTCATAGTCAGGCAAGTAGACATCTTTTTGTTGTTTTTTTCCCCTCCATTGATTTATACGTAAGTGTCTTCTGAAACTCCCTTTGGTGTTTTGCTAAAGGGGAGTGTAACTTTACGAATGCTCTGCAGTGGATACTTGTCTAATTCCAGGTGCCAGTGAACCCTGTGTTTTACCAGGTGCAGGACTAGGTCATTACTGAGGTATTTGTTTTCCAGATTACACAGAAAGGCTTGGGATTATAGACATGTTATCCATGTCCCCTATCTGTCTGTCAGGGCATGATCCCTGCATGGAGCCTGAATCGTGCTCCACAGTGTGCTCCTGTTTGCTGTCATGCCTGCTGGAGATCCCTTAGACCACATCCCAGGGCTACCATGTTGTTCTAGGGGGCCAGATCCCTCTTCTCCCATCTCTCTGTCAACAGGCTTGGTATGCTGATCAGTGTCAGCTATCCTTAATGGGAGTAGAAGCAGTGGTAATGACATCCCCCTGTTTGCCCCGATCCATGCAATTCCTCAGGTTTTGGATGGCAGGGTAACTGAGCAGAGCTAAATGTTGTTAGGGTTATGGGGTAGTATGTGTGTGTATGTGCGTGAATGAGTATGTGGTTGGGGGGGTCATATTAAACTATGGCCCATGGTTGCTGGATAGCTGATGGTCTCCAAAACATTTACATAAAGCCCGACAATTGTGATAATAAACCGTTTTATCATTGGGCTCCCAATCAATAATGCGGCTTCTTAAGGTTTAATATTTCAATGATATTGATCATTTTAACAGCTGTGTTTGTGGTTGGCTCGCCTTGACTGCAGCACTGCAGGGAGGGTGTGTATGTGTGCATATGTATGTATGTATATGCGTGTTTGGCACCATGTGATCTAGTTTTCTAGAGCAACATAACTGAGTTTCCCATGTCCAGAAGGTAGAGATAGTTTATATTTGATATTTTTTAAGCTTTGCAGTCTTCTGTCATCATGCACAGTCTGTCTTTTTGCTTAATAACAACAACATTTCCAAATAAGTTGTGATGATCGGTTCTCATAACCCTCCTCTACCAACCTCATCCTGTTACTGCAGAACAAATGAAATGGAGTGAGTGCAAACAGAAGCTCTGAAAGCACTGTAGTTTGCAGAATTCATTTCCATTCTCTCTTGAGAGTATGTCTGCTTCTCGCAGATATAAATAGGGGCAGATTTGATAATTGGTAGAAATGAAGGTCCTGGGGCTCAAAGACTTTGATCAGCACATTTCCCCCTTGTCCCTGACCTTTCACTGCACGTGTCTTTAGCTCTCTCACTTTCTCTGTAGCTCTATATCTCCAGCTCACTCTCTGTATCACTTTATCTATCTTTCCTGCTAATCTGCAAACAGAATGAAAACACATACTGTATATCTACAAATATCTTTATGGGATTTCTGAATGTCTTACATTTAGAAATCTTCCCAAGAGTCATGATCACTGTGTTGTTCTCTGATTGATTAGTGCCAGACAGACCAGGGTACAAAGTATCTATGTTCTCTCAGCCTCTCTGCATTCCACGCTATGGGAAAGTCAGCACTGCATGCTAAACGATGTGAGGTTCCATGTCAGACTGTTGCAAATCATTCAATATCCATGTCTGTTTCTCTAAAATTGAGTAGAAAAGGGGGATGTGTATCTTACTAATCTGATAAGTATTTGAAAGACACAGCTTGAAGTTCTCTCTCCCTCTTTCTCTTTTTCTCTCTCTCATTTTCTGTCTGTCTATCTGTCTGTCTGTCTGTCTTGCACACATCCAACTGTGTGTGAGTGTATGCCATGTTTGCTCTGTGCTCCAGGTTTCCTAAGAGTGAACGTTAGTTTGTGCCTGATAGCCCTTCTCTGATTATTATACATCAATACCTTAATTCCAAGGATAATTAATGCTCTTATAAATTACAAAGCTTTCTAAACAAATCTCATGGGACATAACAGGAAAATAATACAGTGCAGTCTTTTCATATAGTTTGTAAATGAAGAAAGATAGCTGGCTGTGGCAGCTATAATGAGAAGACACTTTTGTTGTAATTAAAATAGTTCCTGATTTGTGTTATTCTTTACCGGCAGTGTTCAAAAATCTGGGTGTCATTTTCTTTTTAGTGTCACTCTGTAAAATTTTGCACAACTTTTTGGAAAATGCTTTTTTTTTTTCTTTACAAAAACAGTTGTATAAAAAAACAGCCTCTAACAGCATGCATATTTCAATACAATGTGATTTGTCTGCTCAGCCTTTATCTCTTTCCCTGTGCTGAGGTTTGAGCGAAATGATATGAGCCTTCTCACATTTGTACTCTTAGTGTACCACAGAAGCCCCCCCATGCTGGTTGCTAATTGGCGGGAGACTGGGAGCTTCCTGCTGTGTGTTCGCTGCTTCCCTTTGCTTTGCCACCCCACCAGGTCTTTCACCAACACTCTGCAGAACCCAGTAATTAACCCACAGCTAATTAACTACTTCTAATTACACCAGCACGCTGTTTCTATCACACCCTCCAAAACTGAGGAAACACTCCAGTGCCGTGTGTAAATCCCCTCTGGAGGGTTTTGGAAGTTAGCTGAGCTCCAATCAGATCATCATTTAATCAGACTGCCCTGTGTATGAGTAACATACAGTTGTGTGCAGTTATATCACTGCTGCTTTCCCTGAAATTACTTTTTTTCCGTTCCGCGACATGGAATGGGTTAGCAGAATTTGATGGTGTTGCGTAAAGGGTAAAATCATTTTCAAGGTTCTATTTCAAGTCTATTAACAAAGGAGGCAATTGATACTACAAACAAATCAATTTTGTCTTTTCTGGCCAGTATAACTAGTGCAAAATGATTACTAAAATTGAGTGCTGTAAAGCTAAAGCAATCAAGCACATTGCCTCTTGGGTATTGGAGTTTGCTCATATTGTAATCAGCAAGGATTATTTTAGCTGTAAGTGATAAATCTGTTCCAGTACCAGTTTGATGCATAAAGAACACATGCAAAACAACACTGATGAAACCTGTGAGCTGCATACTGTCTCTATAGCACCTAATCTTTCTAGGTTTTTACTAGCTGCAGCATGGCAGAAACTGCATGCCTCAGTTCTGCTATCTGTGAGAAATACTCCCAGACATGCCAGTGACCAGCCCCCCTTGACTCACATACACACTCATGTAAACACACAGTACTGTCCTTCCTCGCCTCAGACTCAACACAGCCACGGCTATTTCTGTTTCACAGACTGATAGCTCCTACTGAAGATCATTGATTTTACGGGAAGCCCTGTTTACAGGCTGAGTGCCATCGACCTGAGGTGACTTTTTGCCTCCTGCAGTTGGAGCAATACTCGAGCACCCTTATGTCTGCATTAGCTGAATAGAAGGAATATTTTCAGCACACAATAAACAACAATGCTGAACATGGTTAATTGTCTGATTATAGTGTTGTGGATCAAAGAGAACAAGAACTCCATGTACCTAATGTAATTATAAAGATCTATGAGGGATGATTGATAACCTTGTGGCCTAAGGTAAAGGGAGATAAATTATATTGCTCTCTTTATATGCTTATTTTTCACATGCTCACTCCTTAGTAATTATGCAAAAAGTTTGAAGTTACAGATTTCTTTGGTATTTCTATTTCAGGTAATTTAAAATTGAATAGGTTGGCAATTTGTGACTACGTTTGTGCAGATATTTCTTTCTGTAACATTTGAATTTAGCATCCTACTCCTTCAGCATGACGTAAGAAGATGTTCCCTCGTGTTGTCCTCATGGACCCCTTTGGAGGAGCCCTTGAGACAGTGGTAGACAATGATTGCATGAAGGGCAATATTGTCCATTTTCTCAGACAGTGCTGACTTGCAATTTTCAATTACCAGAAACAAAAATAACACAAAAGTTATTAACTTCAAACTCTCTGCATAAACACTCAGAACTGAACTGCACATGTATGTGTTAGGTTATAGCTTCAGTTCGTTTTTGCAGAGAATAGACATTAGAGAAAGGCAGAATAAGACACTTTCAGTGCAGTCTTAGAAATTTATATTCCCTTACTGTACAAGCACAGTGTTAAAACCAGAATTTACACCATGCCAGGCATTCAAATCAAAATGCTTAAGATTGCAATGCATGCACGCCTTTATTGGTGATTAATTGGAACAAACCTAGGAGATAAACCCGTGCCTTACTCTGCCCGAGGACTACAATGGTTCCCCCATCAATGAGCATGTCCCTAGTGCAACATCAAAGGCCTTCCCCTGCTTTATCAATAAGAACCCTTCCTTCCCACATCTTCCTGTAACTTGCTTAGCGTTCACGCCATTGATTTTCCAATAAGCGCCCCTTACCCTGCGGTGGCTGGCCAGGCTCTGTGATGGCTCAGAGACCAGATACAGACAGGCAACATCACTGAGGGACAATTGAAAATCGGATCTGGTGTATTATAAGGGGTCCTCTAGGCGTATTAAGGAACAGTGTTTTTTCCCATTTTAAGGAGGTATTCCCTCACTGCTGACATGTATGCGAGCAGGAGCAAGGGTCAGGGCTGCGCCATGCCCATAGCACAGCAGTATTTACAGTCAGGGCTAAGTCAAAGCTAATTCCCTCAGGAAACCCTGGAGAACAGGGTCCTCTGGAGGCAAGGCCAGGCCTTCAGGCAGGTGATCAGGCACGCTTATAATCAGATAGTTCTGTAGCCTTTAATTCCTCCCTGAGTTGGCAGGTAAATCCTACCTAATGAAAGGACCCATAACTTAAAACTTATCTCATCTTCCATCCCAACCAAATGGCATCCAGACCCGCTCTCTGACAGTGTTCATTGGGACTGAGGCCTTTTCACAATGTGAAGCCTTATCTGCTTTGTTAGGGGGGTGGAAGTAGGTGGAGTGTAACTTTTTTATTTATTTATTTAATTTTTTTGTCAAGGGGAAGAGAAAGAGAGAGCAGGGAGACCCTGGTAGAAAGCCTTTGAAGGCAGGTGGTAGCAGGAGTGTGAGTTCCACAGTCAGGATCTGTGCATTGGAATGCTCTCTCTCAGATCAGCTCAGGAATCCAGTCTTTTCTTCCCTCTGATTATCTCTTATTGTCAGCTAAGGCTTGTTTTGGCTGCATACAGCCTGCTTATTGTCAACTCAATGGGCCCACATTCAAAATTATGATACAACACAAGGGCAGAGGCCATGACAGCATCACTTGTTTTGTGCAATCAGCACTAGTGCCAGTATTCAAAAGAAAATTACAACTTCTGTACATATTATGGTAAATAATCTTACATGATACCACTCAGCAGTAGTCACCTTTAGTGGGCTGCTCCATCATTTTGATTTGTGGTTATTAACACAGTCAACACACACAGACACCAGCCTCCTCCACTTCCCCTCTTCTTCGACCGCGTCTCTGTGTCTGTCTCCCGGACTTGTTTAGTGCCTCCCAGAGATTAAAGCTTTTCCTGCTTTAAACAGGTGTCACTGAGCCAGGCAGACCTCCGAGAGACGAACAGCGTTATATCAGTTGGCCCATCTGCGACTGGCCGACTCCAGACAATCCCATTGCTCATCAGTAACCACTGCAGGTTATTGAATTACCCCATCTTGATTTTAAAGGACAATCCTGTTTTCTGTAAGCAGTGGACACACCAAACTGGCTCAGAGCCCCAGCACTGATCAAGAGTCATGGTGTTATCCTGTCTGCTGCTAATTGCTTCAGGTATCTTAGAGCAGTAATGGGAATGGATGGGTACATACGTATCCTCACTACAGTACACTGTAGCCACTCTGTCCAGTTTCAAGACTATATAAAAATTAAAGGAGGGAACTTTAGAGGATGTTTTAAGCATCAGCTCTAACTACCAGTTGTGCATATGGGCCAACTGTTCCCAGGCCTGGTCGAGACAGGCAGTGGAATCTGGAGGAGGGGCTGATGGAGTGGATTACAGGAACAAGGTGTGAAACACTCAGTGCTCAGGCAGGACACATGGAGAGTTTTTCCTATGTGAGGCTGTCCTTTGAGGCAAGTCACATTTTCTGGGTTTTTTTTTCTCTTTTCATTTCACTTTGTGCAGTTTATGCACGTGCTTTAAGATTGAAGAATCACTGTCTGTTTGACATGTGGCATATTTTTTTTCTTGCATTAGTCTCGCTGCCCTCAGTCCATTTGTGTGAAATGGCTGTTGAGCTCATAGCCTCTTATTAATGGAGCAGATAATAAATACAGACCAGTAGGGCTAGTGTCCCCTCACTCAATATGGCAGCCATCTCTAAATCATGTCTGGCTGTATAAAGCAATCTTGTTAATAAGCCAGCCTGTCTAATATCTTTCATTCTATATGCAAAGCAAGGAAAGGGTCATCAGGGTTATCTTTTTTAATGTGTAAACAAAACAGAATTCTATATGTACAGAAAATGACCATTGCTGGGTATTTATGACATTTACATCTACATCATGTTTGCAATTTTACATTTGAAATTTTCTAAATAAAAGAATTGCTTTTATAATGCTCTTTTTCTTATTAATATATTCATTGAAAATGCTCATCTGGCCTTTTATTGAGTCCAAAAGAAAAAAAGGACATCTTTGATGGGAGTCCATTATTTTTTGTAGTTTTAAGTGCATATAGGCTTGAGAGGTCTCAGGTATATTGTGCATGAGAGGCAAGCTTCATCAGACATTCATGAAGACGCAGACAGACATTATCAATCTCTCCTCTCCCACAGTGGTTAATATCTTAGGGTGTGGGGGTAGACTCCATTCTGATCACAGCTGAAATTTGCATCCCTAAGTAAATAAGTAAATAAATCAAGTGCAAGCAGTGAATGTGCTAATCAGCCGGGACATGGCAGTGAGCTTGGTGCCGGGAAACTTTGCTCATGTAATATTCAGTACTGGTGGGTTAAAGGGCAGCCCAGAGTTATTGGTTTCAGCCCGATTGCCCCCTTTAATCAATGTTGGCTGCATCCCTTTAATAAAATTATTAGCTCAGCAGTATCTTGCACTATCATTTTATCTCTTCTGCGCTCTAAATTGCAGCCTGTGTTGGGCCTCTCAGATGCTCGGGGCATGGCCAGCTCCCGAAAGCTCAGTTCCCATTTATTATTTCAGAGGCGGAGGATGGCTGGAGTGTTTGAAACCAGGCTGAGCATAGAGGTTATTGGATGCAAGATCTAAACACAGCTGCAGTGAAGTCTCAACCCAGCTAATGTATTTTGAGCTCATAGAAAAATACTGCCTTTTTATTGCTCTTGGTAGAATTCATACACATCTATATCAATAATGCACTTGTATTATATTATTCTTATATTTACACAGCTTGAAGAAGGAATGATAATGGTGATACTGTTCAAATTTTCTTTTCTTAGATGCAGTTTTCCCCCTTTTTTTTTAGTTATGTAAATGTACAATGTGCTGATGGGTGGCTTCTCAGTGTCTAATTATCTCACAAGGAATCTATTTGATCCATTAAGTTAGCCTGTTTCTCCTTTTTTCTGACTGCAAGTTAATTAAAAACGGATGTAGGATTTGCGGAATATAAGATTAGGGGTGTTGTTTGGAAGGTGAAGATAAAAGATGGTACCTTCCTGATGTGGCAGGAAGATGAATCATGGACGGCTTATTAGTGCTTGTCTCAGGTATTGTGTTTAAGTACCTAATCTAGCGTAATGAGCATGGTGTCATTTTTCCAATTATATCTCAGACTTTTGTCTCTCACCCAATGTGCCATACATTTGATTTTTTTCTTCTTTTAAGATTCCTATGCATAGTGTCTCTTTTATATTTCCCTGCATCCGCTCATTTATTAATAGGTGCAGTAATATTTTGGGATATAAAGATACTAACGTTTCAAAAATTGGGATTGTAAATGTTGAGCTTTGCTATGCTTATATATATATATATAAATCCACTAATGACCTTTTATTCTCTATTTTGTGTCTCTGCAGGCCTGGATGCGATGAACGCCTCATGTAGGCATCAGCATGGACAGCTGTGAGTCTCCTGTGGTTTCTGGGACAGACGATGGGCTTGGCTCCTCCCAGCAGCAGCAACCACCACAGCCCTGGAACGATCACTCTAGCTCACAGGTCCCTTGCACCAACCAGGCCCCTTCCCTGGACCCCCTGTCTCTCTCTGCTCCCTACCCTTCTCAACCCCAAATCCCCAGTGCACCTCATGACGGGGTGAGAGAACTACAGTCCCAGCAGCAGCAGCCAAAACAGACATCACCCCAAGCCCACCGTGACAGCTCTGCCACAGGTCAGCTGCATCCTAGAAGAGAGCGTCTTGAGGAAGAAGAGCAAGAGGGAGTGAGCTGTGGAGAGGAGGAAGAATCTGAGGATTTAGATGAAATGGAGATTGACAGCTGTTTCCCAAGTCTTCAACCCTTTCCTGGGGTGCCAATGGCTTCAGGAGGAGGGGGAATGCCCACTCTTCTGAGACATCAGCCCACACGACAGCAGGGAGCACCTGAGAGTGGGAGTGAAGAAGGAGAAGAGGAAGAGGATGAGGAGAGCAGTGATGTGGAGAACTTGGCAGGAGAAATAGTCTACCAGCCAGATGGCTCAGCTTACATTGTAGAGAGCCTCAGTCAGTTGATCCAAAGTGGTGGGGGCATGGTACCCGGCCTGCTTCCCACAAACTCTCTCACCAGTGGGGGAAAACTGGGGGAACCTGCTGGGACTTCATCCTCGGTCTACCCTCAGATCATCAACACGTTCCACATAGCCTCCTCCTTCGGGAAGTGGTTTGGCAATTCAGACCAAGGTTTCCCCAATACCTCAACCATGGCAGGCCTCAGCCCTGTCCTGCACAGTTTCCGTGTCTTCGATGTGCGGCACAAAAGCAACAAGGATTACCTGAACAGTGATGGGTCTGCCAAGAAGTCCTGTGTATCCAAAGATGTTCCCAACAACGTGGATTTCTCCAAATTTGATGGGCTTGCCCTGTATGGCAAGGGCAAGCCCATCCTCATGTGTTTTCTTTGCAAGTTGTCCTTTGGCTATGCGCGTTCCTTTGCCACTCATGCCGTCCATGATCACCGCATGACACTGTGTGAGGACGAGCGGCAGCTGCTAGGGGACAAGCATGCGTCTGCCATCATCCAGGGCATTGGGAAGGACAAAGAGCCCCTCATCAGTTTCCTGGAACCAAAAACTAAGAGCACTCCTCTGCCACCTACCCTGCTCCCCATTAACTCTGGTCAGAGCTTCTATGGCACATTTAGTGGTGTCCATCTGGAGTCTGGAAGCAGCAGTGGGGGCGGCGAGAACCTCCTGAACAAAGATTCTGACTCTGGCCTCCAACAACAGCAGCAGCAACAAGTCCCACTAAGCTCAGTCCTTTCTCTTGGAGGGCTGAACATTCCCAAAGCATCCTCTCTTACCTCGTCCCCAGGCTCTGCCAAAGACTCCGGTGTCCTGCCTAAACAGGGAGGGAGAACAGAGGAGCCTGCTGGGAAAGAGTTGGCATGCAAGGGAGAGAATAGGGACACTGATGAACATGAAAGCAAAGCGCACCTATCGAGCCAAATGGGGGGCTCGGAAGAAGAGGAGGAATTGTTATTAGGGGAGGAGGAAGATGAGATGGAGGCAGAAAGCACTGCAGTGGCCTGTGGTGGTAACAGTAGCAGCGGTGGGGGTGAAGCGGGGGAACCAGCTGTCTCAAACCAAAGCATTTCCAAATCTCCTTTATTAATGCCTAGTAGCACTCTCCGGCCTTCTGCCTGCACCTCTGCAGTCAGTTCCACATTCAACAGCAAAGCCCCTGCTTCCACTTCCTCCTCTGTCAGGAAAGAGGGTTCAGCGTTGGACGGTGGGGGGAGGACCTCAGAGCTCCCTCTGAGCTTTAACTGCCAGGGGCCCACTGTTCCCATGGCAATGGCGGCAGCTGCCGTCAGAAGGAGCGAGGATGACACTGCTGGCACTTCCTCCTCACCTCTGTCCTCCAATGCTGCTGCTGATGAAAGTGCCAATCGAGATAGTGCCACAGCTCCAGAACCAAATGATTGCCCGGCAGAGGGAGAGGAGGAAAATGGAGCCCTTCTGCACCATCACCACATGCACCACCATCATCATCACCTCCACCCTCCATCTCATGGCCTCTCCCACCCCCTCCCAGGGGGCTCCTGTGACATGACGGGGATAGGCGAGTGTTCACAGAACCATGGGCCTGGTGGCAGTGGAGGAAGTGGGGTAGAATGCCCTAAATGTGACACTGTTTTGGGTTCCTCACGGTCCTTAGGTGGTCACATGACCATGATGCATTCACGCAACTCATGCAAGACACTCAAGTGTCCTAAATGCAACTGGCATTACAAGTACCAGCAGACATTGGAGGCCCACATGAAAGAGAAGCACCCAGAATCAGGAGGCTCCTGTATGTACTGCAGCAGTGGTCAGAGTCACCCGCGTCTGGCTCGTGGAGAAAGCTACACCTGTGGATACAAGCCCTTCCGCTGTGAGGTTAGTAGTAAATGAATGTGGTGATGCTCATTTTTTCAGGGTTGCATTTAAAGTTTTGTTGTTGTTTTTTTACTGTTGATTTGTCTTATTATGTCAGGTGTTAGGTCCATTTATTGCAGTTCAAGAGAAAATGTTCTGTATTTCATAGGTGTGTAACTACTCGACCACTACAAAGGGCAACCTAAGCATCCACATGCAGTCTGACAAGCACCTGAACAACATGCAGACACTGCAGAATGGGGGCACCATTGGCTCTGCACAGGAACAGGTGTTTGGACATAACCCAGGAGGAGTGGTTGCTGTCCCTACAGTGACCCAGGCTAGTAGCCATCATCCTCCCCACCACCATCCTACACAGTCCTCCACCCATATGGCTGGACCTTGTGGGGCCCCCTCCCCAACCAAGCCGAAGAGCAAACCTACTTGGCGATGTGAGGTCTGTGACTACGAGACCAATGTGGCACGGAACCTGCGAATCCACATGACAAGCGAGAAGCACATGCACAACATGATGCTGCTCCAGCAGAACGTGACTCAGATGCAGCATGGACGACTTGGCTTGGGGGCCATGCCTTCGCCCTCTGAGGCCGAGCTCTACCAATATTACCTGACCCAGAATATGAGCCTTCCACCAGGCCTCAAGATTGACCCAGCTGGAGCTGAGGCCCAGTTTCTGATGGGAAGCTTTCACCTGGATCCCAGCATGGCCGCGCTGGCCCCTACACTTGGTGAGCATATTGCCTCTCTGTCCTCAGAAATGCCTCAATCAAAGTACGGCTCAGAGCTATATCTTTCATGTTGAGTCAGTTGTAGGTTAAGTTCAGCTTGATCTTGAATCCTAGTTAATCTATTTTCATAGAAACAGGACATTAAAGTCATTCATTTTTAATAACATCACACAAAATGATGAGCAAGAATATCCACATATTGCCCCTCTTCACTGTTTATGCATACTTGGTGTATTACCACGTCTTTGCTTTGTCAGCTGCCTTGCTTTCTCATGCCCTGCAGTGTGCCTGCCCTAGTGAACTTGACATGATTCTCTCATGAGAAATTCACTTAGATGTGAAGAGGGAGAGGTTAAAAAAAAAGATGATCTATTTGAGAAAAGTTTACTTGGGGACTCTCTTCATAATTCCCTACTGTAAATGATAGGAGTCTTGATGACAATAGGCTTATGCTCAATGCCTCAATGTCACACCAATAGTTAAACCCTCTAGTGCTCAAGATCAGTGTGCCAAGTTATTTAATCTACAAATGTATTGCTATAAATGTGCCAAATAGAATTCAGAAGCCCAGAGGTAATTTGTTTTTCCTCTCATATATTTCTCTTATATAGTAATCTAGGCAAGACTGAGCTGATGTAAATTGTTTAAATTCTGAATCCCAATTTTGCTCACAAAAGGTGAGCTTGAGGACCAAACGTCTATGGTCTCATCTCCCTGCCCTCCCCTTCACGCAGCCAGCTTCAGCCTTTGTATGTCATTATTCCCAAACTGCTGCTGAACTTCACCACTGGAGTTCTCCATTTTTTCCAACTTTGTAATTGCAGCTATAAATTTTATCTTGGTCAAAGAAGGGAGGTTAGAGGGCTCAGCATGGGTAATTCAGCAGCATAGCAGAGTGTTTGGCGTGCCAGTTACAACCCCGCAGTTTGTACAGACTTGTCTCCAACTGTCGCCAGTTCAAAGAAACAAACAAGAATTGATTGCTGTGACTAATTCCTTTTTTTTCCCCTCTTCTGCCATCTGGTTCATTTTCCTGTGAGGTAAGTTGTAATAAGCATGTTACAAGGGAGGCAGTGATGACACAGTCTGGGCCCATAAACTACAGTGGTGTCATCTTTGGTCACACTTTAAGGAACTCTTAAAGCCGTCATACACAAACACTGTGATATTAACTCTACAGTGTGATGTGCATGGCCCAGTAAATCTCTTGAGAGAATCCGATATCACAAGAAGATGTCAGACCAAGTGACTAAAGTGCGAGGTGCTCTTTCATGCCTTTACCGAGGATTTTTTTTTTACTTTTGAGTGTGTCGTCAAAGATGGATGGATAACAAATGTTGACTTCAATGATCTCTGCCTCCTGATGATCTTGTTCTCAAGACTCAGCTGCTGTAGTGAAAAACGATGTAACATGGAGGGCAAGAGAGATAAAAATGAAGATGTTACTTTTAGCTATTTGTGCTGAAATTTGTTGTCTGTCTGTAAAACAGCACAAAAGACGAGCCAGTCAATCTAGCCAATTTAGTCAACGCGAATACAGGTATTTATCAACATGCAGCTTTTCCTGTTTGTTTTGGCCTCACAAATGAGGTCCTTGAAAAATGACCCTTTTTTTTCCTCCCAGGCTGATAATATTGAGAAACATCTTTTGCACTGTTGACATATAGACAGTAAAAACTCAGTTTTTTGTGACTGATGTGCTCTGTTATCTCCTACCTTTGAATTCTAAGTGTCCACAATCATCTCCCTTTATAACACGAGGCAATGTAGTACTAGTTTTAACCTTGCTAACAGAGCGTTTTTTGATGAATGTGTGTGAATGCCTTTTGGAAAAACCCTGATTTTAAAAAAAGCAAAAAAAAAACATGTTTGTGTCGACAAGGCCTCAGACCTTTTGTGTCCAATTATTCCAGCATTAGCATATATCTTTATATAAATCTGGGTATGGATTGATGTTTTTAGTAGGAGCCTATGTAAGAAACAGATGCAAAGCAACAAATCAAAATCTTGGTCTAATGGTCTACAACAAGAATTTAGTGAGGACCAGGATCCCAGCCTGTGGTAAATCATTAAATCTGCATCGTAATGGAGCATGAGAGCCAGGTAGAAATGAGGGATGTTAGGTGCAGGAAAATACAGAACCGGGATAGCAATTGAACATGTGTGTGCATCTGTGTGTTTCTAAGAGAAAGAGAGAGAGAGGGAGCAAGGAGTCATGACTGGGGAGCTGGGTCTGTGAGTGATTTTAGAGGGCTTCTCAAAGGTCTCCCTCTCCTGGCTATAAAAACTCAGGTAATGGAGAAAAGTCCGAGAGCAGGCTGCATACTGCAGCAATAAATAAAAAGGAGCTGCTGGAATTAATTTAGTGTAAAGCCAGGCAGGGTCAAGCCGGCATGCTCAGTCTGGGCAGTGAAAGATTAAAGATCAGCAAAGGCAAAAACTCCGGCTGTTCTTACCTCATTTTTTTAGTATTCATTTTTTAAAGTCTGCCTTCTGAGACTGTATAGGCATCAGTTCTTCGGTCGGTGTCATAGGATATGTGCTTACTGAGCCTTTTTCCCTCTCCATCGTTTAGACTCTGTACCAAGCAAAATTAATCTGTTAGGTGTCCATATTGATTTAGAGGCAATCAGAAGAGAAAGAAGCAGAAGAGTCCAAGCAGAGAAGTGGATTTTTTTTATGGTATTATTCAGTGAACAAGGGCAGTGGATATTATTTACAGTAATGTCTGCTTGGGAACTCCTTCATTCTTCAGTAATGACAAAATAACTTGCTTTTTCTGGGGAGCTCATGGCCTCTGGAGTTTATTTACAGACAGGCTATGAAAGTGTACCAGCCCAAACTGGGCGATCTGTATGTTCATTCCCTGGCAGCGTGAGGTTTTGGTATCCAATGAAAAGTCCAGACTTTCTTCTTTCTCAGCTCGAAGCAAGAATATCTTTAAGCCCATAAATACATACTTGCTTGTTATCCTCCATGCAGTGTCATACCAACAGACAAACCATGTTTTTTTAAACTGCTTAACTTTGCCTAAGTTTATATTTATGATGACAGCGGCACAAACTATGACCACATTTAAAAAAAAAACACTATGCTCACTGACTTAAAATATTAAATGATTATTGTACAAATATTTGAAAACTAAAACTGTGATTTAAACTTAAGTTTTGAATATGTTTGACCCTTTCCCTTGTTCTTTTTGTCTGTCGTTATTCTAGTAGGTGGGGAGATCCCTATGGATGTGCGGCTGGGCGGTGGGCAGTTGGTGTCTGAAGAACTGATGACCCTTGGAGAAAGTCTATCACAAACCAGCGATCCCTCCCTGAAGCTCTTTCAGTGCGCTGTGTGCAACCGCTTCACCACTGACAACCTGGATGTGCTTGGCATGCATATGGGAGCTGAGCGCAGCCTGCCAGAGGAGGAGTGGCGTGCAGTGGTGGGCGACTCTCACCAGTGCAAGTTGTGCCACTACACCACTCAGCTCAAGGCCAACTTCCAGCTGCACTGCAAGACTGACAAACACGTGCAAAAGTACCAGCTTGTGGCCCACATTAAAGAAGGGGGCAAAGGCAATGAATGGCGCCTGAAATGTGTTGCCATCGGCAATCCAGTGCACCTGAAGTGCAATGCTTGTGACTACTACACTAACAGCCTGGAGAAGCTGAGGATGCACACTGTCAATTCCCGCCATGAGGCTAGTCTCAAACTCTATAAGGTAAGTCGTCCTCAAGCTTCTAAATCAAAACCAATCACCAAACCTTGTCATGGCAGTGTATCACAATGTCCATTTCATAACTGAATATATACATAACTTGAAAGAGTGTGTACATAAGAAGTCAGTAGCAGAGGCTTTTTAAAGGCTTTAAAACCGAAAATTTCTCTTTCATGCAGAAAATAGCAACATTCAAAAATGTTAATCCTGTCCATAGTGTTGGACTATTTAGGTGCTATAATCAGACCAAAAGAAGTTGTATGTTTGTGAGAATTTTATATCCAGTTGAACTTTGTTGAGGTTTTACATAAAGGTCTAAACACGTTCTTAATCCTTTCCCCTCTAACTTGATTTTCCTTCACAAGACATGATAAATGTTCCCGTGCTGCAGGGCATGTTGCGTAACTTTTCTCTTCCCAGTAGTCATATAGAAGCAGCTCCACACTGCTGCCATAAGAAGAACATGGCAGGTGAAGCTGGTTTGGAGGCTTAGGGGTGAATCACTTGGAGACAAATGAAGAAGTGTGAGGAGACAGAGGTTTGGTGCTAATACTCCTCGGTGCAGGAAAGGCTGAATCGTTCTCGACAGCCGTATTGATTTTTGCTGGACTTGGAGCTTCACCTTCTCCTCTAATCATTCCATAATAGCCAATGGATGAACACTCCCCGAACAAATGGCCATAAATCTAACAGGCCTGATTCCACTTAGGTACCTATCCTGTGTGTCTGCGGCTACGGCTACTCTGCGCTTAACCCAAACTGGCATAGCTTCACACGCACACACAGAGACCAGCAACACAACCAACATAACACATACAAACACAACACACAGAATCCATGGAAGCCCGCACTGCATACACACTAAAAGAATGTTTAGTGTCCCCTCGTAGATGTGGCCTTTATTTATCCACTGGTCCACTCTGTTGTCAAGGGTTAGACTCTTGAAAAGTAAACAGGAAAAAAAAAAAACCTATATAAACAATTCTATTGCTTGACACTTTCGTATTGCTATCTGAGCGTATTATGACCTCTTTGGAAAGGCATGTGAAAAATGTGCTGCTTCAAGCATGTTGTTTTTAATCACATTAAAACCTAAGGCAAAGTAGTCCATGTAAACCCCCCTCAGAAGGGCTGTCTATTTGAAAATCATCTGGGATTGTGAATGGTTCCCTCAAAATCACTGGCATGGCAGACATGTTTCCTGCCAACAAAAACCTTTGTGCTGAAATAACGGTAAATAAAGAAAATCAATTTTTTTAGTGTTTTGTGAAAGGAAAAGGTGTGATGCAGGGTTCCTGGTACAGCGGTTAGAGGAGCCAGGGGACACAGGAGGTATTTAGGGGAGAATGTAGTTCAGCTCGACAGGCTTTGGTTTCCATCAGAACAAGCAAGAGGAGCACAGGAATATTTTCAGACATGGGATATTTATAGATGCAAATGCAAATGTGCAACATAATCTGTAAATGTGTTGAGTCAGTTGTGATTCAGCAGGACAGCTTTTCAAGTTATCCTTGTACTTTCCAAGCCCATGGTCATTCTCTCCTGGACATAGCTGCTGGACTTTCTGGCCCACATTCCAGTGAGAGTTTCATATTAGACCAAAATAGACACACTCTGGCATATTCTGTCTTTTCCACACACCTTTGGTGGGAGAGACTTGTTTTTTCTCCTGGGATAGGGTACAGTTTATGTTACATATCTCTGTGCTTTCCACTTTGCTGTGAGCCAAAAAGGCAACAAAAAAAAAAGAAACTGATTTTTTTTTCCTTCTCCCTCTCTCTTTTTCTGCACAAGATTTTTAAGAGAGAAGAGACATATGTCATACTGCTGCTCAGGCTGTGGGGGATTAAATATGTACAACACATCCAGGCATGATCATTTTTTATGACTTAAGCCTCTTAAGATGGCTTCATATTTCTTAAAACCAATTGATCTTCCCAGTGAGAGTGTGTGCAGTTGTCCAGAAATTACCTGCTCTCTCAACCTGAGACCACTGCAGTCCTCATAAGCTACCCTCATCTCATAAACTACTTAAAAACAGAGATGTTCATGAGTTGAAATGAAATATTACTGTATTTAACGACACACACATATGATTAGCAGACAACAAGTTCATGGTCGCAAGGCCTCTTAGCAGCACTGACTCCCCACTTGCTAATGTCACAATGTTCCTACCGTGTTCAATGTAGTGTCCTTATGGAGATACCGATGCCCAAATTCTAGGCGGCCCACATTCCTTTAAAACCCAACTTGGTGTATTATGCAAAGATGAAAAAAGGAAAATCACCATGCATTTATTCCTCCCCAAAGAAATCTGATGCAAATAGCACCATTTTTAACCTTTTTGGGGTGAAAATAAATCATCAAGTCAGCATAAACAGACTGTAAGATGTGGGAGATGCTTGGGACACTTCACCCAAATCAAACTGGTTTGCATTAAACAGGCCCTTTGTGTGCACAGCTCCATATAAATTGGAGCCTGTAATTACTGGAATTAAAAAGGAAGGTTTAAACTGAGGGCTAAGCTGGATGGGATAATTTGAGAGTCTGTGGTATGCGGCCCATATTAGGGCTTTCTAAAAATATCACCCCCACCACCCCATGTATTGGAATGTTCCAAAAGACCACAGAAAGATCCAGCAAGTCATCCTGACCGCATGGACCACCACACAGTGGGGGGTGATGCTGTTATCCCCTGTGTACTGTGCTCTGCCAACGCACTCCTGTGCTCTGAAGCAAACTTTCACCTTCTCTTTTTCCCATGGACGGTAGGACTTTTAGTTACTCTGATGATAGCATGATGGTGCTCCTGCTCCCAGAATGGTCACTGCTAAACACAAACAGATGGGTTCCTTCAGAGTATTTAGATAACCCAAATCTTAGTTTGTTTACTTGTTGTTTTTAGAATATATAGCTCTCACCTGGGCCTTTGTAAAAAAAAATCCAACTTCAACTTCCATTCCTACTTACAGTAAGCCACATACATAATACGTGAATATGATAGCCCTTATAAGACCAGCAGTAGGCCTAAAGGGGCTGACTGTGTATTAGTGTGGAGGTGAGATGAGTGGAACTAATCTGGCTCCCAGGCCCGAGCTGCTCTGGCCAGACAGAATGGGTGGGGCTTAAACAGGCCTGGCCACAGGCCTCAGCTTCCAGTCAAGGGTTGGGGGAAAGGGGAGGAGCATGCGGGGAGTGGGGGGGTTGCTGGCTACCTTCCTTGTCTCGGGGGCCGGTGCAATCGGCGGTAATTGAGATTGATTGGATGTTATTTTTCCTCTTGCAAATGTAGTCCATTAGCTTGGCACATGCATAATCAGTTTAGAGCGCAGTTAGCCGAATGTAATCATGTTCCTCGGTGTCTGCTAGCACAAAATCCACTCCAGATGCCGTTTGGCTATGGAAAGAAAGGGAGAAAGTGCCGTCACTATCAGATGGGGAATCTTTAACCAAGAAAGTCCTGACACCCCTCCCTCTGTCCTTGTCCCGCTCCACTGAGCACACACATAGCTATACAAACTTTTAAACTATCACTCTCTGTCTTACACACACGGTCATATCCACTATTTCTTAACGATGGGAAACAGGCCTTTTGATCATATGTTCTGCACTTTTAACTGCTTTAACGTAGTGTTAAGTGGAGCCCAGCGGCTGGCCCATTAACAAACACAATGCACATGTATCATGGATGGAGTTACTGCTCTTATTTTACCCTTCAGCGCCATCCAAAAGAATCAGTGATCACCGAGGAAAGAAAATGTCTCAATCCGTAGAGAGCAAATAATCTCAATAAAACATGATAGAGGAACAGAGGCAGTAATGTCAACAAAGGGATTAGTGGTTACATGAAAAGACATTAAGGTGTTTCACTGATCATCTTATTCAGCAGAAGCACTGGCTACTCAGACTGACCTCCCCCATTTATGATCATGATTTCCAGGACTGACTGCAATCATCTTGGACTGTACATTAGTTTGTAAATGGGATACAGGAACAAAAAGGTTATATTTGTATTGCAGCTCTAGAAATATAAAGATGTTTTGCAATCAAATAATGCTGTTTTGAACTCATGTGGGAGACCAGTCCTGCCGACCAACACTGAGCCCAAGGGACAACTAGATGACAGAATGGCTGATTTTGAGTTATCAGACTTTTGTACACATAACTATTGAGTCTTGTTGCCCATCATGTCTAATTCCTCTCCTGGGCAGTTAAACTTATCTAAGATTTCCTGACCGTACCTGATTTTTTTTTTTTTTTTGTAGTGGGCTCATAGTGTGGGTAGACAGATGAGCCTAAAATGTCACTCTGGCCAACGTCAAGAGAGAAATTGTGGCAGGTATTGTGAGATGTCCTCTGGCTAAATGGTGTCTAGCGGGCGCCTGGCCTTACCCACTCACCCACCAGACATTTCTAAGAAGAGGAGGGGTAGATGGAGGATAGAGAAAAAGACAGAAGTGAGGGGATGGAGTGGGGGGTGGGGGGCGAAAGGAGGGTTGGAAGGATAGATACTCTGCTAATTATCATGGCTAGCCTATGATTGTTCAGTAATAGTGCTCAGTGGGAAAGGTTGCAGCAGTTCCAGGAAGAGCTGAGCTCTGATTTACTGGTACTACCGCTCTAATAAAGCGCTTGCTGCACATCCTGGGAGACAGCCCATTCTCTCCTTTCACATGCACAAGCGTGTGAATACACACACAAACAGACAGACACACACACAGACAAATCTAGTAATCTAAAGTGCCGGCAGATGACTACATACGGCTCATGAAGTGTAGCATTTTAATTGCTTGTAGAGAAGTTCTCTTAATATGATTTGATACAAGTGATGTACATGTTAAAAGAAAAAGCAAAGCATCACATCAAGGAAGTATTTAAACTCTTTATGGGTCCCTGTAACACCTTCTCAGTCACCACAGTCATGATCCTGAAGCCAGGTTATCCTCTTTGTGTCAGTAGTTGCCTGCCGGGTGTTGAACTCTGTGTCTTACCTCAAACGGATCTCAGTTACTCTGAGTGGTGGGTGGAAAAAGGAAGGAGTGGCGTACAACAGAAAATAACGGTGGACTGGAGAGAGGGGCTGTCAGGCAAGCAAGAGGGGGGTAACAGGGCTTAGTGTTTGGCAGTGTGCAAGAATTTCACAACTCTTCCAGCTCCCACCGCTTGAGAAGGCCAGGGAAAGGGTCGGGCTTTGACCCGTGGCACAGCTGCTGCTGCTGCTGCTGCTGCTGCTGCTGCTGTTCTTGCTGCTGTTGCTGCCGCTTCTGCTGCTGTTGTTGCTGCTGTTGACTGTATGTGCAACTGCCCTGCTGTGGGTGTTGCTGGGATTTACAAAGTGACTGTGAAAAAAGCAAGGGAAAGAGGGGTGGGGGGGGGGGGGCAGCGTAGAAAGAAGAGGCTGGTCTTTTCACAGCTTGTTTTCAGTAGATGCATACTA
>JAQMCX010000001.1:14591508-14627901 GCA_029814765.1 Acanthurus leucopareius | reverse complement strand
CCCCCCCCCCCCCCCCCCCCCCCCCCCCCCCCCCCCCCCCCCCCCCCCCCCCCCCCCCCCCCCCCCCCCCCCCAGCGTAGAAAGAAGAGGCTGGTCTTTTCACAGCTTGTTTTCAGTAGCTGCATACTTAAATTGACAGAGTTAAAAGAGCCCAGTGCATTACAGACCAAGCTGTCAGTCCGGGTTCTTTAGTGGAGACAAAAATATATTTCTCAGTTCTGTTACACAGAGACATACAATTTGAGCACTGAGGAAAGGTTAGAGATGATGTGTTGCATTGGTGCCTGTTATAGACCTGCTAATGTGCAGGTTATTGTAGATTGTGATGTATAATGTAGATATGCAGTACGAACCTTTTTACTAGGATTCTCCTTTTTTTTAGGGTATGGAGATCTATTTGAGGTTAAACACCTCATAATCCAACCAGGCTGAAAAACTAAACATTCTGAGCTAAATCATCTGTCTGCTTCTACTATTACACTTCACACAAAGTGCTGTTAATATTGAAGTGATTGTAAGAGATGGGGGGGTATCAGAGGACAATTAGATCTTAAAGAAACTTCCTCCTGCACCCCCTGCATTTTTACCACCGCCACTGCAAAGATGCCCCAGATAGCATCCCTTTGTTTTGTCTTCAAAACCACCTGTTTAGGATTTCATGTAATGAGCAGCCTCTACAATTTCCTATGAACTCTTTATGCATTTGGTAGGCAAACTGCAGTAAAATTAGCTTCCATGCAGGCTGTGTTTCATTTCATTTACATCTGCACTGATAACTCAAATACTACGGGTACTGAATAATCGATTGATTGAAAGCCTTTTTTATGATTTGCATGAACAAAACTTCCCTAATGTCAAGTTTACATGTGTTTTTTCATGGCCAAGTTAATATCTGGAATTATGTGTGGGTGCCTACAGGCTCACAGGAAATATTTCACATGTAACTTCAATTACCAACTTAATATACTGTGTAAAACATAAAATACAGAATGCTGTCATTTGCAAACAAACTGTCTTAACCAGCAACCATTTTATGAAGTTTCCCCAACTCCCTATTAAAATTCTTTATACAGTCATGGCTTTCACAAAGTCGTGAATCTCACTCTCTCCTTGTTTGTGAATGACTGAGCCTTTCCAAGATGCCCCTTTTACACCTAATCATGATACCATCACCTGTTACCAAGAACCCGTTTACCTGTGTAGTGTCCAAAACAGGTGTTTTTTGAGCATTTGACAGCTTTCACAGTCTGTGTGGACCCCTATCCCAAATTTTTTGGAATTGGGGGTCAATGTCTTTCTTCTTGCGGTTTTTGTTACAAGATGAAAGCTTCAGCATGCAATTTGAAGCACTTAAAGAAGCCAGACTTAGTTTCTCATATATCTGAATGTAATAGATATACATCCATTATGTAGGCAGTCATGGCTAAAACGAGGTGTCTCAAAGGTCTTTTTGGCCAACTTGTCAATACATACGGTGACCTTAAGCCACCAGACCTGAAAGACTAAAAGTGGCAATTGGCAGGTAAACACTGCTTTGATGAGGCCAGATGTAGACTCCTGTGAATCTATGTAGCAGCTTAGCTGAGGGGATGTAGAGAGTGAGGCAGGCAGGCTTACCGGCTCTGTGCCATCAATACATCAGTGGCTAAGCCACCAGATTAATGGCCTACGAGTGGTCAGGGCCACAAAACTACTCAGCTCTGAGGTTTGTGTTCAGTGGAGCTGTATATGAAAGCAAGGTAAGATGAAGAGACAGATGAGGAGAGGAGAGAGGGTCTTAGGTACCAGGATGAGCACACAGGGACCCTGCTCTGTTTGGTCTTGGCCTACAGAGTAGAGTCATGGGACAGATAAATTTTATAGAGTGATGGATATGTGGCCCAGGCTGTTGTTTCATTCCATTTTCCTCATAATCTTCCACTCAGGAGTCCAGAAGGATGTTTTAATAGCTAAATACAATATTTTAAAAAGTACTGTTTTATGTACATATATTCATGTTTTAGTTTTTTATGCACGGCATATTGTGTATTTGACAGCTCTTTTAAGTAACTGCAAAACCACTTGGCTTTTTTGTTTGTTGGAAGGCAACCAGATTCAAACCTATGCCTGATTTACAGAACTGCAGCCATTTAAATTGCTCTCGCAGTGCACAGAGTGTGTACTGCCTTTGTTTTACCCAGGTTTTTCTATGTTTTAACAAATCTGCCCCTAAGGTCTTTCCATTTTGTGGTGCATCGATTACTGTTGGATTGCAGAACTTCAGCAATTTCTCGCTTGGATTTGATTGGCTGTTTGTTGTTAGTGATGGGTCAGAGAGATGCTGATGCCTGCAAGCACGCTCTCCTCCAAGAAGTCTATTTTGGATGGGTTATGTAGTGCGAAATCTGACTTAAAGTACACTCTGCAGTGAAAAGTCCGCTTCACCTCTCTGTGACCACCATCAGGGCTTGAGTAAAAATTAAACATCAACCAGTTTCCTGAGGACCGTTTTCTGGCTAGAATTTTTATTTGCAAAAGTGGGGCCTCAGAGGCCTTTTGTATAGCGCCAAGAGAGAATAGCCTCCTTTTCCTGAACTTCATGGTGCTGGTTGTCCATCCATGTTTTGCCTAATTGCTGTGTGCTTGAGTTCAGGGTTAGAACTGGGAGCTGTAAATCTATCGGTATTATGCAGACAATGTTTTCTCCAGATGTAGAAGAAAAGATTTCATCCTTTTGTAATTAAGCGGTGCAGCCCAGGGTGTCATGCAGTTTTTATTGGGGGCCCTGGAAAAGATCATTTTGCACCTTGTTTTCTCATCACGTCTTTTATTCTTCTACACAAAAGATGGATGAAGTGGAAAGATGAAAATAAAAAAAGTAGCAAAGAATAGAACCTCTTTCTTATGTTCTAATATGGAAATTACTAGGTAGTGATGTAAGAGGTAGCGTTTAGGAGTGCGAGGTGAAGGTACAAAGGGGACAAAGGCGTAGTCATGAATCCAAGGCAATTACATAGTTCCCCAGATGAAGAGCAACAGAAGAAAAAAAATAAAATAAAACTCCTTTTTTAACCCCAGGAATGTTTCCAAATGTTATCTTTCCCACGGGTGCCGTCTTCTACACCTGTGTTCTACTTTAAACTTTAAACCTACTGCTGGAGGAAGGGTGAGGGGGAGTGAGTCAGGGAAAGTGATAGTGAGTCAAAGAGAGAGAGACAGCTTTAAGAGTTGGGGACAAGAATGCTCTTCAGCTTCTCAAGGGCACTGATACTTTATGATCTCCACATTCTTCCATGACAAGCTGATGCCCAGAATAGACAGAGTGGCGTTGGGAAGAAAAAAAAAAAGAAAAAAAGTTTAACTGCCATGCCTTTAAGCCCCGCCCCAACATATCATCTCTGCTTCTTGCTCACCTACACCTCACCCTGCTTTGTTTATGTGGCAAACCTCAAGGTCACGCTGTCTGACACTTTTCTTGTATTAGCCGAAGCTGGTAAGTGCAAGGGACTGAAGTGCAAGTTTTTGTTTAGTGAAACTTTCACATATTTGTGTTTTATAAAGTCGTTTTAAATCCTGTGTTGATTTACAGAAGCCACTTTCCTCTGAGATCTCTTCCGAGACGCAGACAGCAGAGGAAGTCTCCGTAGCCACTGAACTCTGAGGCCCAGCCCCAGATCATATACTATCATCCCTCACTGCCTTCCTTGCCAGCCCCACAAACTCCTTTTTTATAACGTCACCACATTCAATCAACACTAGCCCTAGAATTAAGGACTGCTGAATAATTCAAACTTGAATCCTTCCTTCAGATGGCCTATCTCTGTCACTAGATAGGAATTTCCTTAATTTATGCTTGTTAGGTTGGAATAGTCATGTTGAAATAATTTGAACCAGAAGGACTGTCTGTGCAGCTACTGTTTAAACGAGAACTCTGGGAGCCGTTAAAGTTTCAACATGAAAATTGCGAGATCTGGAATGCACATTATTATTCAAATGATCAATGTATTAATTTGCATGCTGAGAGGCATGCAAGAGAGAGAGAGAAACAGAGCATCCTATGAAGTTCTGTAAAGCAAAGTATTTTATTATTTGTTGATGTTCCAGGAGTGAGGACGTATTAATTTTGCAGTTGTGAGTCCCAGTGTGACCTAAGTCTGTCTGTCTCTCTCTCTCTCTCTCTCTCTCTCTCTATCTCTCTCTCTGTCTCTGTCTCTCTCTCTCTCTCTCTCTCTCTCTTTCTCTCCCTCTCTCTCTGTCCATTTCTTTGTGTCTCTCTTTTTCACTCCTTCTTTTTGTTTAACACTCCTTCTGTCATCCTCACATCATCGTTATTGTACAAACAAAAACCTGTGCTTTTTAAGCTCACAAATGTTCAGAAACACCTTTCCGTCTCTCAGCGAGCCTCATTTCACACATTTTCACAAATCACTTATGTATAATGTGAAGGTTACGACAGCCCAGTAGATGACTCTGTACATACAGCCAGATGAATCTTTTTTCTTCTGACAGGGAGGGTATGACCTCCTAGTTTAAATTCAATCACTTTCTTTTTCTAATATATCTACTCTTTGCTGTATTTATAAGAAATACAAAACCTTTTTTATTCTTCCTTGTGTGAATAGTTGTCTTTTTTTTTGCAATCAAGTCTTTTTGAACTTCTGGAGAGATGAAATGTCAATGGGGTTATGAGATATTAAATAGATTTTAAGCGTAGACTCAAGCCTTAAGCAGTTAAAACTGGTTGAGTGAGGAGCCAAGTAAAGGCAAACCCCTCAGAACATGAAATTACTCTGGAAAATCCGAGATTTTTAGAACTCGCTGTTCGTAGTCTTGATTTCCTACCATTTTCCTTTACACATGAAATGGAGCTTATCATCCAGTTTCACTCAATTTACAACTTTTTCTTCGTTTTTCTTGGTGCAGTTTCTCTGCATGTTCAATACCGGATGGTTGAGCGAAAAAGGATGGAACATTTTGGAAAAGGTCCTCTAATGTTTTGGATTATCTTTGATCTCAGGAGGTTTTTTGATTCCTTGAGCGGTCACACTAGATAAGGAGTCAGTATGTGACAGAACAGCCCTGATGGCATAAAATAAAAAAAAGACATTGTGAACTTCATTCTAATAGTTTATCAATGTCAAACTGAGTAGCTTACAGTAGAATACTAACCATTTTATATGCATGTAGTTAAGAGAGGTCAGTCCTTTACATCTGGAGGGGTGGTTAGGGTCTTTTAGGTGAGAGATCCGGCATTGCTGTATTCCCAGTATTCAACTTAACTTTTAAATCATTAAACATGATGAAGCCATCACCACAAAGTCAGGGGTTTATATACGAAAATCAAACACCATCTGCCATCTCTGATCAGAAGCAACAGCCATCAGGCCAGGGTTACCAAGGCAGAACAGGAAAAGCCATTAACTGCCAATCACTGCATCGATCGACAAGCCAGTCCACCACTACCACCCCCTCTCTACCCCCACCCACCCCTGCCCACAGACACACACAGACACACACACACACACACACACACACACACACAGTTCATCAGCTTTTACTGTACAGTGCACACTCACGCACACCAATGCTAAAACCACTATCTTTTTGTGCACTCATGCTACCTGATGGGTAACACTGGCTAGAGTTTGTCTCTTTCCCGCTTGAACCGCATTATCTTTTAAATTATCTCGAGTCTAGATTGCAGGATCAACATTCTGTTCAGTTTAGATAAAGGTTGTCTGACTTTTTTTTTTTTTTATATTGGCTCAGTAAACCCAATGTGTTACTTGAAGGACAGTCCAGATGCCGCTGAAAAGATATTTCCTTCTGAGCATAGGTTTGTAATCTCCTCATTACCGAAATGCATCTCAGTAAAGTCCATTGCTCTGTCAAAATGAGAGACGCTCCATTCTTCTTGGTCTCCCTCCACATTTTTGGAGTCAACTCTCAGATAAAAAGGGAACTAATAGAGTCAGTGAAGGGCAAAAAGGAAAAAAAAAACGAGATTGATTTTCTTTTTCCTCCATTTTCAATGGTGTCGCCAGAACTGAGGGTCATTAGAAGAATATTTACCTACTTCCCAATTTAATAGAGATGCTGTATATCAGAGTGATCTGGATCAGAGGTCAGGGCTGGGGGGAGCAATTAAAGCGTATGGATCCAGAAGCTCTGGGCCTGTCCTATTGTGTGCGTTGTAGGCAAAAACAGATAGGTGAGCTAAAAGGGAGGCAGAGGCAATATGTATCGTATTGAACATGGGTGTATTAATTAATTGATCTTTGTTACTGATGAACTAGCGATGCATTAGTTAGGGGCACCAATGCATGTGTGTGTATATGAGTGTATGCACACCAGACACAGGCACGCACTTGCATTGACGTGCCTGGTTTTGTCCTTGATTGTGTACATACAGTGCACTCACATCACACCACTAAAACCATTATGGATCATTTTATATGAGTTAAACCAGTGATCAGTAATACATCCTTGTTTGAGCTTGACATATTTTTCGTTACAGTTTTCTCTTGCCATCCCACCGAATGTGCTGTCTTTTTCTGTGACTTGGTTCGGTTAGGTCAGCCTTCTCTGGGGCCACACAATAGCCAGGGACAGAGCAGATATGATGGATGTGGCCTGGGGCCTATGCACTCGCTCTGCGTCTGCGGTGGCCTCATCCACATATCAGCCACAGGGAGAGGGAGGGAACACAGTCGAGAGAGAGGGAGGGAAGGAGGGCAGAGATACAAACCAGACCAGCCATTTTCCTCGTTCCGCTCATAAATATTTGTGTGGCTGATTTATAAACAGTAGAGCAAGAGAAGAGATCAAAGTGAACTGTAACGCTTATATAAAACCGGGGCTTTTTCACGACACTGCCCTATACACCATGCTCGTACCTATTAAAGACAAAGCTATATATCATGAGGCATATTGGCAAGAGTACTGAATGGCCACTCACACTTTAGAGCTCGGTCTTTCTTCGGTTGTGAGTCAAGTTCTTAAAGCGTTTTCCCTCCAAGGTTCTCAAACACTAGTTAAAGGCCATCAATAAGTTGTTATAGCTAAACCTCAACCTGCTCTCAGCCCGTGTAAACTCCCCCCAGGGCAGCAGCTTCTAACGTCGATTCTAAATTGCTGTAGTAATGCCAGCCAGTCATATTAAAACATAGCAATGCAGTGAGGAGTCACTGTGTCCTGGTAGTGGTAGAGTAGTGTTTGTCACAGTAGACAGCTGCACATGCTGATTCAGGCAACCAGCTGGCCAGACGCAACACAAAGGCCAAGCCTCCTGTACTGCAGAGGGGAGGGATTAGGGTGGGGTGAGACAGTGTGTGTATACTGTATTAATGTGTGTGTGTGTGTGTGTGTGTGTTTGTAAGAGTGGAGTGCTGGCTTTGCATAACTTCATGTGTCCAAGCACCGGCAAAGACGGACAGACACATACATACACATGCACACATCTGCAGCTCAGGAGCAGGACAGTGTAGACATTCCACACCCACGAGATGTGTGTACCTCATGCCCACCCCCCCCAATCACACACTCAAACACACACATCTTCTAGCCCTACTATTCGTTGCCGGCCTGGGTGTGAACATTGGGGAGCCATGGGTGCTCTCCTCTTCTTCTGCCCTTCTCCCTGATTAAAAAAAGTTATAGCTGGCAATAGCAGAGGAACAGCATGAATATGGCTGTTCACTGACCTCTGTGGGAGGAGAATCACATGGGTTATAGAAGAGAAAAGAAGCCCCCCCCCCTTTGTCCACTAGTAGGACAGGGTGTGCTCAGTGTGGTGAGGACTGGGAGAGTTGCCGCTAAACAGTCTGTGTGTTTGTGGGTCCCTGGTTCTCTTGCTGTGGGAACATGGTGGGATTATTTTTGCAGGCCCCTTATCTTTAGTGCTTGCATAACACACAGGTTCAGGTTTTTTTCACATCTGCATGTTAAAGGTTTCTGGTTGACCTCTATTTAAAACAATAATTTGAGGGTTTTTTTTTTTTTTCTGTAAGTAAAGCAGCATATATATACAGTCACCGGGAAAGAGAATCCAGATCTGCCTCCACGGTATAGCCTCCCTTAGTAGCAGGAGGCTATGTGGTAGTTATTTGAAGCGCTCCTTGTCTTATATACTGCTGTCTTCCCTAAATTCACCAGTATATATTGCATATGGCATGTTAGCTTGATCAGGTAGGCAGGCATAGCAGGAGGGTTTGAAAGAAAGAAGACTGCAGATTGTCTTACCCCTGGTGTGTCTGAGTTTCTGTGCGGGGAGTTCAAAGTCCTGCTGAACATCAGAGGGCTGATGCTGAGTGAGGCTGACTAGCTGCAGCCTGTGGTCTGGGAAGGGTTACTGAATTATTACTGATGGTTTCAGGGGTAACTGTCCGACCACAGGACTGGGGAATATTAATCATTTATTTGATTGTCCGCATGTGCTGATTAATCAATTTGAGTAGGATCTGCAGGATTAACTACCCTATTATTCCCCTGTAAGAACAGATAAGAGATAAGGCTTTAAAATATCATATTCCATTTATCATTTATTTTTAGGTCCCTGCTGATGAGGGTGAAATAAAAACTGAGGTGAGATTAGGCAGAACAGCAACATGGGGAAAGTGTTGAGGGAGGAGGATGAGAGAAAGAAGGGTGAGGAGAGAGAGAAAAAAAAATCTCTTAACTGCAGATTTTAGTACTTTAGTGCTACAGCTTTGTATTTCTTCAAACATGGCACAGAAAACTAAGTTGTGCAGCTGGGAGTGAGAGAGCTGAGAGAAAGAGGGGCGGGGAGACAAGAGGAACAGGAAGTTGATGGGAAAGTGATAGCTGTCTCCACCTGGAGCATAGCCTGAGCTGTGTGTTAAGAGTGAAGACAAAGCAAGGGAAAGGAGGGAGCTGCTGCAGCTGACTCCTATCCTGTACTCTGCTCTAGGTAAGTTTGGCTCTTATATCAAGTAAGTAGCTAAACTGATCCAACAATGGCTATGTTCCTGTTTACCCCACTTACTATCTGTTCAGTCTATAAATTCTCAATCTGCCAACTGTTTAATGTGTTATGTCATGTGGTAATGCCTTTGATTCCAACATGCCTCCGTTTGTAAATACAAGAGGCACTCAAAAGGCTGTGGTTTCTTTACAAGCATGGCGCCCCCGGCGCTTTGGTTGGGAATGCATTGAGAGGGAGAAGGATTGAAAGAGTGAGGGAGGGAGTGAGAGGTGGTTAGAAACTGTATACACTTCCCGTTGCTCTTCTGCCAACCCCTCTCCCTGCTGCTTCTGGTTGCGCAGGCAGGCAGTGTGTGAGAAATGTGAGAAGGAGTAGCATATCCTCTCTCCTGGCTGAACACAGCTCCATAATTATGCACTTTTCAGCAGGTTTTACCTTTAACACTTTCCTCCCGGGGTTGAGATTAGTGCTCACCATGCTTGATTTACTGCACAATTACTGAACAAGAGCTCTATGTAATCAATAAACAGGAAGGGGAAAAGTGGTCGTCTTTGAAGTATAGTTTGAGATTTTTTGCACGATTGAGCAGTGTATATGGTGAAGCCAGGAAGGGCAGTTTGGCTTCGATGCCAGCCTGTGAAATATCTTTTATATCAGGCACGCCTCTTTGCTTTACCAGCTCTCTTAGCCTCTTTACAGTGCTCAACTACTGGAGTGGAAAATGACATCTTTTTCTTTTTTCTCTTTTTTTGACCATTGCTTAACACAAAGGTCAGCAACAAATTGTCTAATAAGGACATTCCTCCAAAACATTAGATTAAAATCACAAGCCATCCCATGAAGTTGGGGCTTAATGTGATCTTTTAACTTACGTGCACAAGTTACACAAGAGGGATTACAAAGCACTCTTGTGTGGTAGCTTGCTATGCCCTGTATTAAATGTCCCCAAATGGGAAGCCAGCACAATGACCTCCATGATGACACTTGCTAATGGCATGAAAAGTTATTTTAGGAAGCTCCAAAGGCTGGCCATCACAAGTCTTTCTGGGGGTTTTGTAAAGCTTTTTGTCAGTATGACCAAAGCAATAGGCCACTTCCAATTAGTCTGGTCTGTGTTTGATTTTTAGTGATGACAACTATATCTCAGCTGCAATTATGCTGCAGTGGGAATGATGAGGGTTTAGGTTATTGATCCTCAATTGATCATACTGATCAATGAGCACTTTGTTTCTTTTTTATGGAAAGTGCAGTTATGTTCTTTCTTTTTTTTTCTTTTGCTAATGAGCAGACCCAACAAAATGACCCTGTAAATAAATCTGTGTTGGCAAAGCCCATATGTATTAGTGATAGAGTTGGCTATACCCATGGGAAGGATTCACTGAGTGCCATTTTTCAACACAAGTGCACTATCTCCCTGTGGGCATAGGTCAAAGGCTAGAGAGATTTTATTTAAAAAGGTGGTCGTTATGAGGGGTGAAACAGCTGTGTATTTTCTGCATTTTAATTACAGGGTTTAGAAATTTCATAGCTTAAATGACTTCTTACTGAAAAGGAAGGTTCAGAGGATGTGTGTACAAAGAGCCTGACACCTCAAACGATCCAAGTTAAGGAAGCAATAATATTGTTCCTACTTCTTTAACTGTTTATCTTTTAATCTCTGGTTTAAAGTCTAAACTAAAAACACAGTGTCAGGGTTTAACTCAGTTCTTCATTAAATTCAACATTAAATTTAATAAAGTTATAACTTTTACTTGCTCAGTGTGAAAGAGTTGACTTTTGAAACTGGTGGATGATTGAATGAATTGCTTGAAGAACCCTCAACAACAGTTTCACTCCAAAAAGAAAGATACCTCATGTTCTATAGAAAAATAAGCTCACATATAGACACGCTCTGTATATTCACCTCCACTCAACCCCACTCCACCCCATTAATTTTCATTTTAAGAAGAGGACCTCTCAAAGGCCATGTTGCTCCTTTTGTCAGCGCAGTGCTGCTAATAAAGATAGCTGCGTAAGACTGGGTTAAATATTGACACTGGCTGAGCACATCATCACTGTTTTTAATTAGCTGGTGTCTCTAGCGAGCTTGTGCAAGGGCAGTGCATGAACAACTAAACATTTCCCCTTGCGGAATCTCAAACACCCTTTCCCCAAAACAAATTTCTATGAATTTTACATAAAAAAGGATTCAGGATACTCAGAAAACATACAGTGCTACAGCTATCACAGCCTTATTGCGTAGCCTGAAGCAGCAATTATGTGGTAATGAAATATTTACACTACCAAACTGAGAACGCCAGAGGTGAAAGCCAGATAATACAAGCCTGAGGAGACTGTATTCTGTGTCTCTTCTCTGCTGTTACGTCAGCAACAAGGTGGAACAGGAGATCAGCTAATGACAATAGGCTTAGAAGCAGTGGCGTGGGCAGACCTGCAGTTCAGTGAGCAGGGCTTTGGGTCACCCTTACTGCTGTGGGCACATTAAGGGGGCTTTTTCTAGGTCATTGCAGCCAACAAGGTGGGAAGAGGAGGATAAAGAAATCGTAACATCGTCTTTCTGGAAGACCACGTCAGACATGTTAAGTTTTACCTCCAGAGTTCATCCGCCCTCAGATGGCTACCCGCTAACAATGATATAGCAATGAATCTGCATTCACAGCATAGTGTGATGTTTGTTCTTGAGGACTAATTGTGTTTGGGAAATGTTCCTGCTCTGAATTTAATTCCCTCTGACTGCATTAATCATTACAAGTGGTGTTTGTATCTTAATCCAACACCCCGCTATCCCTCGACTTACCATCTCTCTAATTCTTACAGGGCTAGTTCACCTCCAACCTCTCCAAAAACTCTTTTTCATCCCTTGTTCTCCATCTAACGAGCTTTTTGCTGACTGCATTTGCAATGGCTCCTCAAGGCCACGTTACCATTGTCTGGCTTGCAAGACAAATGAAAGGCAGTGAGATGTTTCAGCAGGGCTGCGTCTGCCTTTGCCCTATTGTCACATCAGTGACCCACAGTGCATCCCAGTCCAGTTTTAGGTAGTCAGTCATCTTGTTCTTATCTACTGTATATCTCACTGACCATCATTAACAGCCCTATCCCAGTCCTCCTCAGACAACTAGTGCAGTTCCTAAGTTTTTTTTCCCCTAAACTGAATGAAGTCATGAATGTACAAGAGGATTCTGTTTGACTGATGGCTTCAGGTGTCACTGGCCTAACATCATTAGGTGTTGCTGCGGTATGCATTGCAAAAACACCAACCCCTTAAAGGAAGCGTTTGGAAAATCTGTATGCTTAAGCATGAGACTTGTCATAGTCACTGTCAGGTCAACATAATTTCTTAGCTGGAAGAAAGGCTGCGGGGGGTGGGGGAGCGTAATATTAGTCACCTTTAAATGCGGTTGTCTTTGTTTCCTTGAATATTTAGATACTGGAGTATTCAGAATATAACTCCACAGAACTGCTTGTGTTCCGTGTCTCGTGATATTTGTATAGTATCAAATTGAAAGTCCTTTTTTGTATCTTCTTTTTGTCTTACTGGCACTATCACAGCATAAAAAGACTTGTTGAAACACATAACCTGTTCCTGTTTTTTTCTCTTATGTCATGAGTTGTTATTGCATCAAGCCATGCAGCAAAACATTAATGCAGTGAACTATTATTCAAACACAAAATCTGAACGTCTCAGCCTGCTATGTGCCTCCTGTTTTGTTCAAATGAAATCTGAAAATGTTTTTCCCCAGGACTGTACAAGCAGTTATTATTGCTGCTGTCCAAAATGGAGGGCTTTGATGTTGACATAATGCTGTGGGTAATAGAAAGAAGGGCCAGGGGCAGGTCCTGATTTGCCCCATTCAGTTTCCAGATGGTACCTTGCCAGTACACATGTCATCAAGTGGCTGTAACAGTTGTTTGGGTACCCCCATGGCTCCACCCTGCTCTCGCCTCCTGCAGGCAGACTTATTGTACTGCAATTTTGGCAAGCTCCTCCCAGCATGGCTTTCATAAAAGCACCAGGAGGTTAAGCTGTTAATTAGCTACTGAAAGAGGAGGCCAACAGCTTGCTGTTAATTTGCTTTGCTGTTTTTTTTTTTTATTTATTTCTTTATTTCTTTTTTTTTTCTTATTTGGGGACTGACATCATTTCCTGCCTGTTTTGGAGTTGTTGCTGTATGTCACAAAAGCAAGACCGGGCTCATTAAGAAGGGAGGAAATGTGTTTATTTGGCTGCGATTAGAAGTGCACATTATGTATGTATAGCCATGCTTGCCCAAATGTTCTTAATGAGAGAGACCCTGGACGCCAGTGTGGGGCTCCTGTGGGCATAGGCCCAGGCTCGTTATCACCGCACAGGGCATTGATCTCTCCACCGCCTGCTTGCTTATCCTCCTCCTCCTCCCCTCTCAAAGACAGTGACTCGCACATGAATTATGTGGACACATTGATCAGCTGATTGAGAGCTATTGTTCAGAGCCCTGGGTCATTATTGAAGGAGGGATTACCCAACTCTTGTTTTGTGCATGCGTATGGGAGAGTGTATTACTCAGCTCCTTGTCACAGCACATACTCCCCTCAGCTCACCTTAGATTTGCAACTGCTACACACACATGTGCGCACACTTAACACGCACGCACGGACGGAGCACATACAGCAGCTTACACAATCAACATGGCCCAAATGACTGCCTGCATTGATTGCCTTCCCTCTGCAATTATGTTCCCATTGTTTACTTTCTAGCATCTTACTCATTCAAACGGAATTCAATAATTATTGCTTTATTTAATGTTAAAGTAAGTAAGAGTGGTGGGTGTGGAGCACCACTAGTTGTATTGTCTTTAAGTGTCTCTATGACCCCTCCCAGGCTACTTTGTTTCATAGGCCTACGTTAAGTCATCCTCTCCAAGGACACCTACGGCGATCCATCTTTACCTCGCTGCCTTCCCTCACGACACAGAGGTCCGTTTTTGTTTCTCCCTTCCCTCCCTAAGACAAATATGCAGCCTGTTTTTATTCACTGGTAGTGATGGATCATTTCTACAGCAAGACAGTAGAGGAAGCAACTTAGCACATTATGGGCTTTGAGACAGAGGGACAGGATGCGGTGGAGGGGTGGCAAGGATTAGGATGAGTAAAGGAAAATAAAGAACGAGGGTGGGGTTGAGGTTCAGGAAGCAGTAGGTAAGCAGTTTGGGCCTGGAATATACAGTCCTTTTAAGCCACAACCTAACTTTTAGGCATGTTGCAGCTTGCAGTGGCTAATTCAAAGCAGCCACCGCATTTGGCACCCAGTGGGGCCTCTGTGGTTGGAGCTGTTGTTCGTGCTGCTGGCAGGCAGGGAATCACAGGCCAAACTGCAAGCACTCACTGACTCCAGTCACTCTGTTTTGCTTTCCTAAATAACCTGCTTACGTTCCAGGGGAATCCCAGAGCACAGATTTATGAGAATCAAGTCCCCAGCAAATCTCTGCACATGCATAAGGAAAAAAAAGGGGTCATTAAGTTAAATTATTTTTATTCTCTAGACCCCTTAACCTCAGACTTAATCCTCATTATTAAAATAATCTGTTTCTAAACTCAACTTAATCCTGATTTATAAACTTAAGAATTAGCTATAAATTGGACATCTGCCTTTTCAGATGTTCCCTTTTGACACAATGGGATAGTAATACATACTCTACAGTACATGCATACGAAGCCACACAGGGGTGTTTTCTTCCCCCTTTGGCCACAGTGTGTTTTTCAGCCCAACAGGCACATTATATTGTCTCCCTTCAGAGTGAATACAGTTACCTCACTGGTTATAGTTGCTGCCATGACATCATCGTGTTTATATTACAAAGGTGCTGGTTGGCTTATTCTAACACGTCTCAAGCCAGGACTTAGTTATTAATTTTCTATGCAGGTGATATAAAAAAAAAAACCCCTCACTCTGACCTCTGTGATCATAAAGGATAAAATCTTTTCATTCAAATACAGAGACTGGTCTGCTCTACAGCTAGTCATTGCATGGCGTCAGGTGTGACTTGCAGTTATCTAACCTGCGTGAGCCTCCCTATGAATCCATGTAGTCACATACCCACATACACCCATGCATGCACACATGCATACACACACACACATACACACACACAGTCACCAGCTTTTAGTGCTGAGAATGCGGGAGGCAGTTACAAAGCAATATCCAGGCAGATACTCACTGGCTCTCTCATAGAGGGAATTTGGCAGCTCTCTTAGAATTGATAGCTATTCAGCTCACAGATAGTCATCTGTTTTAATGCATTAATTTTGTATTAACAGCACTGCCAAATTTAATAGTGGAAATTACGGTATGATCATAATGGTATGCGGCTGTATGTGTGTGTGAGAGTCTGTATGTGCATGTGTGCATGTTTGTGTATGTGCGTCTCAGATGGGTTTTTGGTCTATACTTTTGTATGTGTTTGTTGCATGTACATGCTGTATTATATGGCTCCATTGGGAGCCATTCTTTGGAATTACCGGCTCTCTGTCTCCCTTCCACCCTTCCAGTAATACCCACCTCTATCTTGTGTTAGTTGGGCTCTCTCAGCAACCACACTGTTTTGTGTTAAAGGTGCACTTTTACTTTGCATTTAAGTGGATGGAAATGCAGATGTATGCAGCGCTCTGGGTGGGTGGTGAAACTGATACAGGCTTGTATTGCCCACTCAGAGGGCAAGGTGCACTGCAGAGTTGTGAGAGAGAGGATGGGGTGGTGCCCACACCGCCCCTGTCCCTCTTTACCTGAAAAAGCACAGAGCACTGCTTCAGCCTCCACAGAAAGAGATAAGGTGCTCCATGGAAGAGAGCGGCTTGAAAAACCATGATTGCATTTTTAAACTGTAAAAAACCACCACAATATAAAAAAGCTTAGAGCTGGACCTTGCAGTCTAAAAAAAAAAAAGTGGTATTTAATGTTAAATATAATTAAGAATATTTTTATAAATGCACAATAATATATATAATTTAAACAGCCTATTTTTTTCAGAAGCAGACAGCAAAAGAATTGCCTCTTTCTTTTAAAAACAGATAAATTACTACAATATAACTAAAGTGTTTTAACACACCTGCAATCATTGTTATCTTTCCTGTTTAATCAGACCACACATCCAGTGCATTCACATGCATCACAGCATGCATCCCATGCGCTATTGAATACATCACTGCATCCTAAGCGGTCACACATTTTTACTTGCTCAGCTGAAACTCCTATATGACTGCTGTAAATTCCAAGACAGTTCAGCGGTATTGAATCCATGCCACTGACCCAGCCAGCTTCCCCCCATCATGCTCCACAGCTCCCCTCCTGTTGGGGCCTCGATAGGGCGTTTAGAAACCGACCAGCTCCTTCCAGCTCAACATGACTTTTTCATTAAGCTGCCAAATTCCTGCACTCCAGTTGGAGGTGATTTATCAACTTGGGGCTTCATTGCAGGTTCATAGGAAACAGACATAGGCTGTGTCTCATGCATTATTATGTTTCACATTCAAAGTGTCTATGCGTGCATGTGTGTGAACCAGAGAGGGTGATGGACTGCTGAGAGTTTAATGTGTTCATACTGTGTTTGGGCTCTTAGATATGATCCTGTGAGTCTCTCACATGGATAATTGCCATTGAATCCATGAGAATGCATGTTGGAGAAAGTGACTGCGTGTGATGATCTGAGGGTTTTAATTCTTATGGGACAGTCTTTGCTGTTCTTTAAGGCAATGTGGTATCATTTTGCCTCAGTTCTATCTAAAATACAAGGAATGAGCTGGGGCCACCTCACTGATCGCTCACTGGTTTGATCTCTTACCTCATTCACTGGCTCTAAAAAGCCCCCAGACTGCCTTGGGTCATGGCCAGTGCAGCGATGGTGAAAGTGGTGGTTTACAGGTGTAACCGTTTGACATTGTAGACATTGTAGACAGAGCTACAAGCACTGGGGCAGGCCTGTTTTAGCCCTGCTGAAGCCATCTTCCTGGCCAGTCAGGTTTATAGTGAATTATGGCCGATTCTTGGGCAGGCGGTCTCAGGTTCACTCCTATATAAACCCTCTGCTTTTTATGGGAAACTATAAAACTCCCAGGATTTTTTTTCTACCTCTTGAGACTAGCTTTGAAGTTTTGGTCAGGTGCTGTCATTTTTTTAAACTTGCCTTCTTGTAGATTTTTGGACCCTTGAGTCATTTGCGCCAAGAACTCTTTTTTTTTTTTTTTTTTTTAATTCAAGACATCTGCTCTGACTAAAAGCAGTTTTCATGATGGATTTGGTGTTATCTATAACTGAATCTGTCTCTCAGGTTTCTCTCTACCTTAGTTCTGATGCAATATTTGTGCACAGAGGAAAAGGAGGAAAAGGAGGAGGGCTCCCACAATATCCAGCAACACCTATTCATGACATCATGGATGGCTTAAAACGAGGCGAGAAAGGAGAGCACACAGAGACACAGAGCCTTTTACAATCACCTAATAACTCTATTACACCGAGCTGTGGGGCTCACAAAAAGGAGGGGGAAAAAAAAACTCCTATTCCTTTTCCTGGAAGCGGTGTCTTAATGCACATTTTAGGTGTAGAAGTGAGAAATATGAAACCAAAGAGAATGAAACACAATAGCTCAGAAAACCCCATAGCAATATTACAATATTGCCAGAAAATTAAACATTAGGAGAAAGGGACAAGAGCATTTTAGGGAGGCATAATATTGTTATGACTTTTTTTTCACCAGCCTGTCAACACCTGATTTAGATGTAATGCGGTTAAATGTCTAATGTTTCCATTGCTTCTGTATTTTACAGCCAGACAAACAGGCCATCCAGTGCAGAACAGACAGATCAGTTTCTTTTAGATGAACGGTTCATTTTTCTGAGTCTTTTTTAAGTGTAAGACTGATTTACAAGGTAAAAAAACATAGGAAGGCTTACACTCTGTTAATGAAAAATAAGTATCGTAATCTGTTATCTCCTTTTTACTGTTGCCTGGTTATGTACTACTACTACTACTACTACTACTACTACTAATAATAATAATAATAATAATAATAATAATGATAATAATAATAATTTCATTTATCATTGGAATACACTATATAGCATGCAGATTACAATTTTTTTTTCTTGGAGCAGAGACATGAGGTCAAAGAAGTTCAGAGTAAAGAGAGGAGAAGTTTCGGTGATTGGCATTGATTTCAGCCTCAGATATCCACAGTGAGACTCATACGATATCGAAAAACGTTGGATGTTAGAAAAGCACATGATAGGCATGACACAAGTGGCCATACCGCGCGTGGGGCTTTTATTGTAAACATGCAGAAACAATCAGTGTGATGCTTTAGGATAGTGGTCAATAACTCTGTTGCTCACACCAGGCTCAGCCATATTGTGTTGGCCTTGCATCATTGATTGAGCCGTGCAGGAGGTAATTAGACTGGAGCTCTGTGGTGTGACAAGAGGTTGTGGTGGTATGGTGTCACTACGGGGTGTTAGGCATGTTGTGACACTACGGAGGGTGGGCTGAAGACTGAACTAGGCACGCTATTGAGTCTTGAAGGAAGTTCTGGGGTTGACAGGTCAATACTAGTGCTGATTTCCTGTCCTCTGAAGGTTGCTCCTCCTGTTGTGGAATGTTCCGGTTTCTCTCAGAATGTACTAAATCCCCCCACCCGCCTCACCACCGGCTGACTTTGCCTTTGTTTCTCTATGAGAGAGCGAGGATTTAACCCACTATGATCAATATTTAGTATCCCATGCGTGAAACAAGCAGATGTTTGGAGTTTCCTTTTCAGAGACGGGAGGCTTCTGTTGAGTGAAGGGGATCAATGCTCCTTTCCGTCTGTGAGGCTGTAGACCCACGGCTTCTGAAGGGTGGCTGATGCGATTCCTGCCTGCCCTTAGGCCCCTGAGATTTGCGTGCCTCCCAGGCCTCTCCTGTCCTGTTAGCCTGCTGATACAGACACTCACGCAGACAAAGTGCGCAGTCCAAACAGTTGTCCTGAAGTGGAAGAGGTCTGGATGTTAAACAACAGGGCTGTGATTGGGAATTGATTTGTTCATTTGCCAACTGTTTGAGTGAAAGTGAGTCGGTGGTGCCTAGCCAGCTATCTGCCATCTACAATAACCTCTTGCTCTCTCTTCCCTCTTTCTCTCTCTCTCTCTCTCTCTCTCTCTCTTTCTCTCTCTTTCTCTCTCACTCTGTCTCCCACACTCCCTGTTTTCCTTTCTGTCTTCCTCTGTCTCTCTCCCTCTCTCTCTCTCTCTCTCCATCTCCTCCCACAGCACCTGCAGCAGCACGAAAACGCGGTGGAGGGTGATGCCTGCTACTACCATTGTGTGCTGTGCAACTACTCGACCAAGGCCAAGCTCAACCTGATCCAGCATGTGCGCTCCATGAAGCACCAGCGCAGTGAAAGCCTCAGGAAGCTTCAGCGCTTGCAGAAGGGTCTGCCGGAGGAAGAGGAGGACCTCAGCTCCATCTTCACCATTCGCAAATGCCCTTCTTCAGACACAGGTCAGAACCTGCCCCTGTGGCCACGTTTCTGTATCTCTTTATGTATGTCTGTCTCTGTTGCGCTCACATGATCTCTCTACCTATGGCACTCTGTCTCTTGTGCACACAAACACATATCCATTTAACATTTATAGATAACATCTGAATGATTTTGCTGGTTTCATTCAAAAATGCACAGTTTAGTTGACATTTAATAGGAATATCTAAGTATTAAAGTCCAATATATACAATTAGATAGTAAGAACAGAATTGTTTTTACTTGGCAACGCTTAGTGAAATTGTAGGAAAAGGGTTTCTTTAAACGATATTAACCAAATAACAAGGAATTATGTCTCTAACTTTAATTCCGAAACTGTAACTTTTATTTTGAAAATGCATATTCGATATTGATATGATTTTGGGTCCTTATCATTCCCTCAAAATATTCCTGTTAAGCCTGCCCTTGTCATAAAAAAAGCAGAGGTCCCTATTAATGGAGCTGTCCTTTGCAACCATTATTGAGACAGAGCATTAAGGCCAGAAAAGGAGGAGCTGAACAACAGCAGCAGCTGCAACAACAACAAGAACACCAAAAAACAGACACGGCTGCAACAACAGTAGCATGACTGAAACAAAGTGCCTCGACTGCTCATTTATTATGGACTGATTAGGAAGAGTGAACTGTGGTCAATTAACACTCTTTCTCGGCAGAGATTTGGTTTTCCAATCACTTTAACTCCTGTGCCCTGACAAAGGGCCTCTATTGTGTGTCCCTCCAAGAGGGAACCATTACTTCCCTCACACACATACTCGCTGTCTGTGTTATGCAGAGAGAAAAAAAAAAAAAAAAGGCCAGCCTGTGAAGACGCTTTGTTCCAAGGAGGCAGGGATAATGAAGCCAGCGGCCGGGAAATTGCGCAAAAGGCAGTCACAGATCTGAAGCAAATCATTAGAGAACATATTTAGCTGAGCAATTAGGGACAATTAAGCTTTCTGCTCGCTGCACTCCAAATATGTTAATGACTACAGTACAGTGGCCAAGCGAACATGCAAAGGCAAGAGGAAGGGCCATTTAGGTTAAAAGGGTTGGGGGTTGGGAATTTACTTTTTTGTGTTCAGACAGGAGGACTGTTGTGTTGTTTGTACTGGGTGTTTTTAGCTGATGCTGTTGTGTGTATCAGCCCCCCCCCCCCCCTTTAATGTTTGATGTGTTAGATGCCCATGTTTTGCCAGGGTGAGAGAATAATGGGCAGTGGTGCTGTGTGTGGGCAGCACATTCACACATGCACACACACACACACGCATGCACACCTAGACAGTAGTTACTTTCCTGCAGAGTTTTATCAAATTACAATAAGCCTCACCAATAACCGACTATTATTTAACAAAACGCAAAAGAAATTGAATTGTTTTTAATTATAAGCCTTCATTAGAAAATTAATTCCACTCTTTAACAATAAGCTGCAGACAGACCATATAAACACGAGCTCAGTGATTATGACTCATTGTTATTGAGATCTTAGTCATAGCTTTCAATCCAACACTTCCTCAATTTGTGTCTTTTTAAAGCGTGCTAAAATAAAGTATGCAAAAAGAAAAAAGCATCTTGATCAAATTATCTCAATAGTGTTCCTTTTCATCATAATCATTAACTCCAAAACTGCTGACTCCACACCTCTTATATGCCATTTCACACCCCAAATGCTTTGTTCCAACATCATCTGCTGTGCTGCTCCACGTCATAGCCCCACCCCTCCACCAGGGCTTAGCCATTCCCTCCCAGTGTAATATTTAATTTCCTCTCTGCTAGCTCTTCTGTGGCACAGGACTCCTTTTTGTGGTTGAGGCATAGTTGCTAAAGTGGTGGAACGTTCCCTGGCTTGTTAAAACAAAGTTGCCCCTGGATTTCTGGGTCACCTAGACAGTAATTCCCCAGCCTGCTGCTGTTCTGTGATCCTGCAAGTGGTTCTCTGCTGGCGTTTGGTGCTGGGCCTGTAGCCTGCCCGGGATTTTTCCCAAAGCATATGAAGTCTGCTTTTTTCTACGAAAAAAAAAAAAAGCTCCCAACTGTCATAAAACATAAGTCAACATTTTATGTCTTTGAGTCATGATCTTTACTGGTACCTTTATATGACAGCAGTGGATTAAAGTTAGGCCAGCTCATGCATTGTCTGGTGTGTTTTACATGTAACAGCTTTGCATATAAATGCTCCCCATGAGGATGCAAACACAGACTGAAGTGATTCAGTGCCACATTACTTCTCCTGGCTGGGTGTCCAATGAGAGCAAGGGCAGAATAAATGAGAGATCTTTACAATTAAACTAATACAGGGATTAAAAAGCTTGCATTGTTTTAATACTTGTTCATGCTGAAAATGTGCTGCTTAGGCATGTTGCCCTGAGGTCCCGCCTCCGTTTGTCTTCTTTAACCCTTTATCTAAGGGGGAAACAAAAGGGGCCTCAACGGGTCCTACACAGCTGCCCTGTGAACAGAAATCACTGAATGAAGCCAAGCACTGACTTTTAGGGATAACAAGTCATGCCCAGGTGGCAGGTAGACATAAACAATAGGAAACAGAGGCATGTATGGGACAAAAGAGGCGAGAGGGAAGTGTTAAAACTCCCATAAAACATCACCTGTGAGGACAGCTGGTTTGACAGCGTAAGGAAAAAAAATATTTTAGATTTTAGTGGTTATAGAAAAAAAAAGGTAAAACCTGTTGTCATGTTGATGTCAAGCATAGGGGCTTGTGGTGATTGCTGATAACACAAAACGCTGGGCTGCACATGTATGAGAGACACCAGTATGTGCAGAATAAAGGACAATAGTGTAGGCTGGATGCAAAAGAAGAGGGGGAAATGAGTTTTGGGAGCTTGCGTGTGAGAGCTAGTGTGACACTTGAGCGTATGATGACCCTATTTCATATGAATGATGTTCACCAGGGCATATAACTCAGTGACACATTGAGGTTTCTAATTTCTTAACATTTAATCGACTAAAGTTATTTTTTGAGCATAGAACAGAATGAGATCATGCCTTTAAAAGGGCAAAGTTAAATTGCACTGCAGGGTGGATGCCCTTCTGCAAGAAATGTTTGCTTTGTTGTGAGTGAGAGAGAAACGGGAGAGAACATTTTATAAGGGTAAAATATTAGTTTTTTTTCAGCAGTGGCGTACGTGTGTCTGTGTGTGTGTGTGTGTGTGTGTGTGTGTGTGTTTGTATGTATGTGTACGGAGGAGGCAGAGATGGAGAACAAACGTGGCTGACAGTGTGGATTAGCTCCTGCTGTAAATCTGCCTCAGTCACAGATGGCAGGCCCTTGATCGCTGGGCTGTGACGGCTTGGCTCTCATCGCAGGAGGAAATCCCTGTCTGTGAGTCTGGGAGTCTGGGAAGGAGAGGGCTGGGGCCGCCTGGGCAGCCACTAGACATTGTCTTCTCTCTGTGTAGACACAGGCCTGGGTCTTCAAGGGCGAAGGCTGTCTTGGGGAGGGGTTATCTTACTTTGACTCTGCAGTTGTTTCATCCACCACACCATGAGAACTTGTAAGTGAAACTTAAGCCTCCAGTTAAGATCAGCGTTATTTTTAATGACCAGTTTTGAGAAACTGGGCAGTGAAGCTGTGTGCATGATTAAATGGAAATGAGACGAAAGGATGCATACAAATTACTGCATAATAGTGGTATCCAATATGAGATCCATTGCTTGTTTTGCTAAAAGGGGTGCGCTTTCAGGGTCACACACCTAATAGAAAGGCCTGTCCTGACAACAGAGGCATTTCTCTTCTCTCCCCACATGCCTTCCTCTCTCTCTCTCCTCATGCATAATTCTTGAGATGCTCTGAAAAAGCTGGAAAATGGGCTGTGACATGGAAAAATGCACTAATAAAGCAAATACAGAAAAGTCACTCATATTTTAAGGCTTGCAAAACACCTTGCAGCTCACATTGAGATTCAGTGATGGCAGACAGGATGTGTCGACATCTGGTCTGCCAGAGTCGCTACACAAAATGCCTAATGTCCATTTTATTAAACCATGCCTTCATCTTTTTGTTTCTTCCTCTGTTTCTAACCACTTTCTTGCATCATATTACAGGGGATTTACTCTCTCCTGCTATCATACTCTAGTCATCCACATGTCCAGTGGCTAGGCTAAAGCTGATAAAGCCAGGTAAAATCAGAGGTGAGCCAGGCCACGCTCTGATGGCATGCAAGGGCCGTTGTCTGAGCGTTTCTTCCCACAGGCAAGAGCAAAACAGACAGTAGCCATTTCTGGAATGTCCTCCTTTATTCATGCTTGTTAAAATGCAAAGTAAACCTTTCCAGAAACAGGATATTGTAGCCCCTAACCACCAGACCCTTTCTACATGCCACATTATGGCCAATCTGAGAGTAAGTTGTATAGACAGACACTGGTGCAATGCGCTTTTAATAAAGGCTGTTATTGCCCCGGTGATGCCGAGTGGATATGAGGATGAGGACTGTGCAGGCCTGGATGAGTAGGGCCCCAGAGGGCCAGCAGCTCAGTCAGGCCTCCGTCAGTCGCCTGCCTTCTAATCCCTGTCCGAAGGGCATGGAGGCAGCATAGGAAATTGTTTGCTGTCCGCAGAACGTGCCAGGAAATTCATAAATACATTACTTTTCATTTTGAAAATATTACAAAAGACTAGACGTTTATTAAAAAGCCAAAATGATGGCTTCATAGATTTTCCAGTTGTGCATCAGCATTCATATGACTCTGCTTTAACTAACACAAGCAAGCCTTTTCTTTCCCTGTGCCCCATGCTTTTTGGACAAGCTTGGTATGAATTCCTCGGCCGGCTCATCCTGTAATAGCAAATTGACCAGAAAGCCACCACTCTATTCTGGGACAGGCTGTGAATAAAAATGTCTTGTGTCCAGATTTTTACTACCTCTCCTGACTGAACCCTCGCTCTATAAATACTTGTTAGCTTTGCCCCAAGGCTGAAAGGTGGGTAAAGTCTGGGTCCTGGTGTGCCAGCCTGTCCAATGGATCCGGCTCAGAGGAGACCAGAGGCAGCATAAATGTCAAAGACAAGCGTTTATTTACAGATATACAGAGACAATAAGAAAAGTCATACAAGAAATCAGGCCAAGTTGAGTCATTCTTAAGCATCAAAGGCAATTTATATTAAAAAATGAAGACATTATCCTTTTAAGTGTAGTATTTGGGGAGATTAGCTCATGCTGTGTGCTTTTGCATGTTTTAGGCCCCGTGTGAGATCTCAGTGTCTGTTGTGTCACGTGGGTGTAAATAAGCGCCAGATTTTATTTTGCAAACTCGCATACCTATAAATGAGCACACACATAGGTGTCCACACTGAGAACTCAGGCTGTGAGTGGGTGCGAGAGGCTCTCCCTGTCATCAAGCCCATTTTCAGAGGAGACTGGCAGCACATTATAATATTGGTTTCCCTCTCTCTTGTCATTACCAGACACTCTCCTTGAAAGCTGATCCAAAAGATAGACAGTCCATCAGGAGACAGTCATCTCATTTATACTAACTGAACGTGTTAATGAGTTCTATTTTCAGGCCTCGAGGCTTTGCTGCTGGATATTGGAGCAGAGGTGGCGATCGGTGGTGTGAGGTGGTGGATCAGGAGGAGGGAGGGGAAGGAGGTAATGCAGTAGCCCCCGCTGCACCTCGTGTCACTCACATGGAGTGACCACAGCCTCCACAGGGGCTGTCAGTCAGGGATGAGGGCGGGAAGTCTGTGGTTACAGAGAGACACAGACAGCGGAGGAGAGAATAGATTAGGTGACAAAGACATAATGGTTGTGATGGGTTTAATTATAGCAGCAGTCATGTCACTGCCATACAGGTACATGAGATGAAGCAGAAACAAGTCAATTTAAGACGGAGTTGTGTGAGATAATTTCTACTCTTCACTCCACTGATTTGTTTGAAATGTTTTTGATAGAGCATAGGGCTAATTTATAGTTCAGTTCTCATGTCCAAAATATTGTCAGCGCAGTCAGAGATATGTGTGTAATACAAGCAGCTGACAGAGAGAATATGATGCAGGGTTTTGTCAACATTACACATAGACTTCTCCACACTTACATGATTTCACTGACTCCTTTTAATGCCGCTGCAATTACAAAGAGTCAGTAGTTTCTGTCCTGCTTTATCAAACCCACTTTGTTTGATTGTCTTCCTCCTCGAAGAATACATACCCAGCACATTTTTTTATGTTTGCACTACAATGCATATACAGTTTTCTCTTGTTTGGCTTCTCTTTACTGGTAATATGTAGTTGTAATATTTTATTTGTTCCTAAGTTTTCTGCACCCTCCCCTCTTGAACTTACCCCTAAGGCGCACATTATCATCTGGCATCCAGCATGCTCTCATCTATGATATTGATTGTAGTGCAAGTGTATGCCAGGTAGTCTTGGAACTTGAACCGATAAATTGTTAAACACTCAGATTGCTTCATTTGTTACTGTGTTTTGGTATTGGGTGAACACTGCTGCTCGCTGTCAGAAATTGGGCAGCTCAATTTGACCATAGGCAGCATCAGACATGAAGTAGGGGGTAAAGTTTGGGAACTATCGAGTCGAGGCTAGGAAAGTTTTACTTAGCCATTTTTAATAAGGCTGTTTGTGCCCCCCAGAGAGCGCTGGTGGATCAAAGGGCATGATCTGTGCTATGGATGAGTTCACCCTGGGTCCAGCAGAGACGATCGGCCTCGCTGACAGCAAAACAAAACCAGAGAGTGAAGGATGCCCTATCCAGCAGCATGTTGCCCTCACACTCGCAAGGCTCCATTAGAATAAAGGCAGATGAAACAAAGAACGTCTGAAAGCACAGATGTTTTGATTCATTATCCACTCTCTGATAGACAGGCATGTGTGTAGCCGACAGAGTTTGCGTAAGTGGAGATATGTGTGTGTTTGTGTGTGTGTGTGTGTGTGTGTGTGTGTGTTTGTGTGTGTCAGTGCAAATGTGAGAATTCATGTTATGCTAGTTTCATGTGATCAAAACATCCTCAGAGACAAAAAAAAAAATAATAAAAAATTACATACAGACACATAGAGTATGCACGCAAAACACACACACACACACGCACATGCATCCATGTTTTGAGTGCATTAGCAAAAAGAGTCCCCTCCAGTGCCTCGACCACATCAGCTAAAAGCAGCCTGGCAGATGGCAGCAATGAGAGAAGTGCAGAAATAATTCAATAGTGAACCTTTCTAACCTTTACCTGTGGGCGTGAGCACCAGTCATTGATTTACGCTGTGCTTGACAGTACACTACACACCACCTGAGGAGGGTGAGAGGAGGGTGGATGAAGAGAAATGGATGAGTTTGGTGAAAAACACCAAAGGATGGAATGAGTGGGAGGGAGGCTCTGCTGTATGTAAGTGTGTGACATTAGAGGGGAACTTTCCGCAGATGGCTATTAGGAATTATTATGGATTAGTCTAGCTTCCACAAATATTGTCCTCCTTGCCCCCTGGTAGCTTGGTATCAGCAACAGACAGAAATTCTCACACCATGTCGGGGATGTTACCACCGGTGTGGGCCGCGGTGGGCTGCCATTGATTACAAAGCACCTTTAGGTCTTGAGCCTGTTTCTACCTTCTTTCATAGAATTGTCCCATAAACCTGAGGCTCAGTAAGACAGTTGTTATACGCTGTGTTGTAAAGAAAACTGCATTTGATGAGAAAAGCATATACCTCTGAGTTTCTAGTCTATTGATACCATGAAGGCTCTAGTTGTAAAAAAAAAGTCTGGATTTTAACAGAGTCAGTGATTAAGCAGATGTGATGGCCTGCTCAGTGACAATCCGAGACAAAATAGTATTTAATTTGTGACAGTCTTGGACATTCTTACCGTTTGACAGATTTACAGTGTCCCTCCTGGTCCAACTGACGGCCTCTGTCTCACAGTCTGTCTTTGTCTGGCTTGGAAAAGCTCCTCTGTCTCTGTTTTTTTTATTATAAGTTGGCCGTGGATATGATCTTCACACTGCCCAGTTGGAGCGAAGGAGCTTGGATGAGCATAGTAATAGATGATATTAAAGCAAGGGAAAACGAATGAGGAGCCAGGCATTTACACTGTAAATGAACACTGAAGAGATAAAGTTCCACTATGGCCGTGGAGAGGGAAAGAGACGTTTTAGTGCAAAAATTTGATTTGACCAAAAGGGTATTTTTATGTACCAGAAACTTTTTTTAATTGCTTACTGTGGAACTAAAATAAAAGTCTACATGTGTATCCCTGCCTGACAGACTTCAAAGTGCTTATTTTACTAAAAACAACACAAAGTTTAGGAAAAAAGAGCTTTTTATGTACAAACCATGGCTGTGGGAAAAGAAGAATGTTATCTGTTTTCTGAATTTCCAGTTGCCTTATGCATTGCTTTTAAAATGGTTACTGCTTTTTTTGTCATTTTCGTAATTATTTCTAAATCCTATTGCAGTTTATAACAGTGTTATGATTTTCAGACTACTTTATACTTTTAATTGTAGTCTTCTTAATATTACTTTAACTCCCCCAACAACAAAAAAAGTATAGAGTATGAGAAAGAAAAGACAAGTGATTTGGAAGCAGCAGAAAAATCCACCTTGACCAATTTGAAGCATTAAGGTGAATAATCCACTGTTTAGAAAGCAAGCAAAGGTCAATTTTCATGCTTCTTGCTCAGTAAGCATACAGTAGAGCACATCGAGTCAATTCAGCTGCACTGCACATTCGAGGGAGAAGGACATGCAATTTCTGGTGCTTACTTTTATGATAGACGGAGATGTTAGAAGTGTTGCTATTTAAATGCTTTTTTAGTTTCCAACAGAAAGGCAGATGATTTTGTTTTTTAAATTTGTGATTAGGTAATGAAATATGTGCACTTGAATGGCCAGATTGAAAGAAAATTATTTATTTATGTCTCACAATACTTTTTTGAGACAGAGCAAGAGCCATTTTGAAAGAGCATGAGCCTCACTGGCTTGTTAGTAGCTTGTAGTAAATATGTGTTGTTGAATCATTCGTCTTAAATCTGAAGCTGCAATCCTCCTCCATGCGTGAGAGGAAGGATGTTTAAGATGTGAAGTCATAACATGTCAATTTCATGCGACATAAATTTGTTTGCCCATTAAATTCTTCCTAACCTCGACAAGATTAAATGTCTGCAACCTCTCTAGTTGTACTGCAGCCATTTTTCAGCATTAATGGTGTTGGGTGAATTCACAAACATACAGATTAATAATGGTATGGCGTCTGTTTTTTGTTGACATTAAAAACTAAAAATTCATTTTGAGGGGTGTTCATGTCAAAAATGTCCTCATATCTCTTATTCAGCCAAATGTGCAATGTTTTTTTTTTCCTTTTCTTTTTCTCAAAAGAGAACTATTAAAGTGTGAGCATGCACTGCCAAGGCCTAAATATTTTCAGTCTTTGGCAATTTATAAGTGTTTATTTAGAATTTAAAAAAATATCAAAAATTGGATAAAGGATTCAACATGTAATATAAATACTCAAGTGAGATAAAATTACAAAAATAAAACTTGCAGTGCAATCATGGTCCTGTACTCAAACTGTTTATTGCATTTTAGATTACTTTGAGGAATTCTGGCAAATGGTCATCAGCTCTTTAGTGTTTTTACCCCATTTTTCCCATCAGTCACTAATACTAGAAGCATATTTTGAGTTGTGGTTGTTTTGAGAGGACCATGTTTACTATAATCTGCAGTTAGCAGTGTATTCCTTACCAGCAGGAAACACTAACTTCTAGTTGTTGTGTCAGAGGACACAGCATTTGGCTGTAAGTCTGTTCCTTCAAAAAGCACTGCAAAAAAACTATGTGAGAAAAAAAACAGATTACCCTAAGAAGCGCCTAATGACAGGAGTTTTTCTGGAAATGTGTTTCTCTCATGTATATGGTGAATATTTCAAGCACTTGGGAAAGCTGAGATGGGGCACATATTTGTGTGTGAGATGTAGAATGGAGAACACAGTGGATGTGTTGAAGTCCATGTCACAAGTCGTTGTTAGTCTAACAGACAGGCAAGCACTCTGCGGCTTTACTCGATTTAAGGTGGCACAGGGGCCAGTATGGCAGCCAGAATTAGGAAAAATGAGCCATGTTTTTGTCATGTTAAACCGGGTAAAAGAATCTAATTGGGTGGGGAAGAGGGAATGGCAATGCCTTCTTTGTTTAAGGGCCCTCTGCAGTCACTTTGCAGGACCCATTGTGCATTGACCACAATAGCATTAGTTTGTGCTCTTGTTCTGGGCTCTTCTTTTCTCTGGCTCTCTGCAGTCAGCTCCTGTCCGTTCCACTCTGTCTCCACGCTTCACTTCCACGCTCCACCAGTGCTCAGGAAGGGACTCGGAAACATGCCCCCCATCATGATTGCCTCAACCTGACTCTCTTCCTGTCCTGTATTATCCCACCATCACCATCCTCAGTCCTTCCTCGCCTCCTCTCTTGTCCACACTATTACAAAGATAAAGAACAAAAAGAACCCTTTCTGCTTTGTTTATAGTCCACTTTTGCTCAGGGAAGAAAATCTTTATATTCATATATTCTTATCAGTTTAAAAGAATCCATTCATTTAATGAGAATTTATTCAAATTGATTACTCAGTTTTTACAGACAGTCATGCCATGAGGTCTTGCAAATGTGTGCTAAGTGATTTGTCGTCTTGAAAATAAACTTATTTTCTAGCGTCGTAAAATGATAATGGAGCAATTGTGTTTTAAGTTATTTTTATGGTCAATACAAAACAGCTGCAAATCTGACTGCTTCATATTATTGAATAGACTTGACAATGGTGTAACATTAAAAATTACTTTCAGTGGGCAACCATCGGAGTCTATCCCACTACTTATTATGATTTCCCTTTTATTTCATATTCTTTTATCTGAAGATAGGGACCATCCTTAAATTAGTGCCTGAGCCCTACTACAGAGAAGAGCACTTACCTTTCATGATGTCTTCTTGAAGAGAGTCAGAGCAATTCTCATGTTGCTTGGTGAGCCAGTTACTTATAGTTACAATGCACAAGAGGTACAAAAAAATACATTTGTGCTCTAATGTAGAAAGTGGATATTAACCCCTATGAAATATTCCTAAATTCATGTGTCTGAAAGAATATGCCATTATCAACAGCAGGTAGCAGATGAACAAACGGGGCCTCTCTGTAGTCAGACCAAGGTTATAGTCTTTCACCTCCAGCGAATCCATGTGCAAATTGTATAACAGCTATGCTCAGTATATTTAGTGCACTGTTAATGGCCCTCTGCCTTGTGAAGGTGTAATCATGCGTGATAAAAACCGGGCCCAAGTTACTAACCTAGGAGCAATCTTGTGTGCATTAAAGTGTCCTTTTTTTGTTACAAAGGTCATTCATAACTTGGTCGCGTTGTTGATGTACAGTGAGAGATATTGATTGATTAATGCATTAAGTGCTCACAATCCATTAGGTTTTGTGAAAGGGACTGGAGAGAAGACTTTCTCTTTCTCTCACTCTGTATTTTCACCTCTCCCTGTTGTTCAAGGGACATCATTTTTTTTTTTTTCTGGCAAAGTTTAAGGGACAAAAGCCTGAATATCTGCCAAGTAATGCATTCAAAAGAGCATTGGTCCTTATGAGTGTCAGTTCAATTACTCTGAAAAGCTTGACAAGGAACTGCTCTTACATTAGCCTTCTGTTCATCCTGACCCCAAAAGAATATGTTGTTCATAGTCTTTGTCCACTGTAAAACAAGCATACCTCAGCATATGAACAGGCATATGAAAGGATTTGCTGCCTTCTGTGTAATACAAGAGATATTTGTTTTGAAAATAAAGTAGCTTCTTCAAAATGATGCTCACTTTTCACTGCTATCACGCTAACTACCATTAATTTGAGGATCATGAAGAATGGATCTAATGCAAAATTCTTTGATAACAGGCAGTATAATTTTCATTCTGGCCACTGCTTTGAATTTTGTCAACCCATTGACTCAATCAGAGTGGAGTCAGATGTGCTTTCTGTGTACCTTCTCAGGAGGATTTCCAGATCCAGTGAAAACACAGTCCGTGGGGTTACTATCCTACTACTTAGTGACAAGGAATAGGAGACCTTTATCACCTGGGCCCTAAGCGGGGAAGCCTGTGAAAGGGCCTGAGAGTCAGTCATTACCTTAGAAACATGGGCTGCATTAGAGATTCATAACAGTGTGCCATCTCTGCACCTTTCATCTCCACCAGGGCCAGCTCCATTAGGATCTTTTATCTTTGTGCTGATGGCTGCTCTTGATAATGGGGCTGCCGAGAAATCCCAAAAAGTAAAGACTCAACTCTGACACTGTTGGCCCTCCCTTTCTTCAAGCAAGCAGAGCAGCACATCAGAGTGCAGTAGAAGATATATACGCTCTTATTTGCAGTCTTAAAACCCTGATTTTCTAGTTTGTTTGTTGTTTTCTCTGAGACATTTTCCTCAAGAAGTTAATATTCATTCCAGAAGTTTAGTAAAGGTTTGTGGTCTCACCACATCATAGATGTTCTCGTTCCACCTTTGACACTGTGGTCTGATCATGGATTTGAAGATGCAGCCAAAAGCTACGAAACGGTCAACTTTTTTCTATTCTACATTTCCTTCTTTATGCATGGTATCAATCAGTGTGCCTGTGCTGCCCACATGACTGGGGAAGTTTTGTAAGATTAAGGCTTAGTAAAATATTGGCATTATTCCTGCTAATGCGCCCATGAAAATGCATTAAAGCTATCCCATGCAAAGCCTCATTGAAAACTTTGCTTTTGGGCAGACAAACAGAACTGCATAATGGTATAGTAATTCATGCAAGCCAATGTTTTTCAAATGTTACAGTAATTATGAAAAATATTCTTACTTTTCCCCTACATACCCGCAGCAGAGCAAATCTCATTTCCAAGGCAAAGCGGAGAAGGAACACACTGAATAATCATTGTGTTTAATGCTCTGGTCATAATCCCAGGTTTTATGATGGTTTTCTAATGATTTTCTAATGATGTTAAATATTAGTAGAGAGTACAGCCATAATTTGAACACAGCAGTCGTTTTTTCAAAGCTCTATCAGCACACCCGATTGCAACTACAATGAATATTGCACTGGGAATGAGATTTAAGAGCCATCCCTTTTGGTGTTTTATTTTGCCGTCTCCCCATCTGCCATAAATCCTCATTGCTGTGCTCTTGAAGCCTCCGCCCTTGCCTGCTTTCCCCAGGTGGGAATACAATTAGGTGCAGGGGCCATTTCATTCAGTGCCACTGTCTGTCCACCGCAGTCATTCGTAAAAAACGCTGGAGCTGTCCCAGTGGAGAAAACAGTGGGCTCCTGGGAAATATAAAAACACAAGGAAAGAAGAAGGAGTGAAGCAGAGAAGAAAATGGTAGAGAGATGGGCACAAAGACAGGGAAAAATCTCCAGAATTGCTGTCAGAGGAGATACAAGCTTGGCCTCTGATGAGTGACAATATTGAGCAAAATATGTATTGGAGACAAAGGCTTTGTCTCCTTCCTGTGCCTTTTCAATGAATTACACCTCTCCACCCCCTACCCCCAGCTTTTTAATTAAATGGCTGCAGCTCCATCTCTCTATCCGTAGCTCCCCATTACAGAGGCTAGATAAGGGATTGCTATCTGTAGCATGTTAAGAAAGGCTGCTGGGCAGCCAAGCCTCATGAAATTTGTCACAAGATCTCATTTTCCTCATTGCCAGACGTGATGCTTATAATTGATGTGGAGGCAGCAGTAATTTATTGGCCGTCCGCAATTATCATCCCCTTCTAGCAGGGGGATGTGACTGCAATTTATAAGTGTGTGCGTGTGTGTTGTTGGTGTCTGGGGTTGAAGGTGTGACATTGTATCGTATAAATTAACGCAAAAACATGTTTCTCCTTATCGCACAGCAAGTGTGGATGCATGTGTGTGCCACTTAAGAATGCAAATTAATGACAGGCTCCATATCATAAACAATATGGGGCTTGTAATGCAGCTATGTTCAGTCGAGGTGTCGAGGCTGTCAGTGCGCCAGCTGGACTTTCACACACAGCCGGGGGGTGGAAGGGCGACCAGAAGCCTGGGAGGTTGGGAGGGGGGTCAGAGAGGGCGGGCCAGAGGGGCAGAGGGGGCTGGTGCCGCAACCCTTTGTCCACAGCTCCTCCTTATGTCTTTAGGGTTTGTTTTCACATAGTGAAAGCAATAACAATGGGGGCATATTGTTGATAATGTGGCTATCTGAATGCCAAAACTCTCAGACTCCAAATAATCCAAAAACCATAATTTTCCTCTTAACTTTCAAACTAGCAATATTCAGAAAAGGAAGTCAACATTGTGTTTATGAGACATTTGCCTCCATGAAACTATCGACAAAGTAAACTGCAATAATAGTAGATTTTGGAAAGTACATGATTTTCTCTGTCATAACAAAGTCAGAAATAGTACTTTTTCACATTGCCAATCTGATCCACAAAGACACTGCATTAATAAAATTTGCATCCGTTAACCTAGGAACATCATTAGAGATATCAATGCAGCACTTCAGCTCAAAAAAGAGGCAATTCATGGCTTCTTTGTACGGAGGTTATGTGAACTCACCAGACTGAGGACAGTGAGCTGCACTAAATGTTTGTCATGTTTTTTTTACAAGGCCTTACAATTTTCTGTTTTAATATCTAAAGATAATTCTGATCTTATTTTCTGTTCACAGACAGCATCGCCATTTTATCTCCAGACACACAGAAACACAATTACTAATGAATTTAGGGGAAAAGTCTCGTGTTCTGTGCCATGCACTTGCACTCTGTTTTGCACTCTTTTATATGCTCTGCTCTGCAGATGAATATTAGGTTTAGTGGTGCACAGATTTTCCTGTTGCACAGCGGTGAGCTCCATGGTCAGAGTGGATTGCTGTCATGCCATGGTGGGGAAGAGAATGAGGAAGATGAGGGCTGTCACCAGCAGCCACTCTGAGCATGCTCCCTTTGTCTAGGGAAATGGAACCTGTTTGTTTTGTCTACCTGCACGCCTGTTGTGTGCAGTTGCCAAATTAGACTTTCAAATCAAGAAGCCAGTGGGAGACCAAGACTCTAGTTTTCTCCTTCCCTTTAATAATCATCCCTGTTTACTCTTCAGGGAGTCATCTTTATATATTTTTTTTTTCTTAAATGCGCCCTCTAAGCAGGGAGAGTGTCTTTAATAAAGCAAGCAGGCAGAGCGCCATTCCAACATGTGAATTGCACAGGAGAGAATTGAGAGATGGAAGCAATAGAGGAACACCAGAGGAGGGGGGGAGTGGGGTCTGCTGCCGCTGCACCCTTCATGCTATTATCTTTATGGCATAGCAAAACATGCTTCAGGCAATCAGCATGAAATTGTTAATTGCTCAGCCCACTTGTGCGTTGCTCAGGGGACAGGGGCCTTCAGGAGGTCTCGCATCGAGCGGGTAAGGGGTGTCCGACTAACTGCCTGCACGTCTGGTCTGTAATGCGACACACAACACCGTCCAACAAACATGGTATCTCCTTGCACTCTTAGTGACCTTCACACAATTGCAATGTGAATCACCAGAGGCATGTTCCATATAGTGCTTTTAAGAATTAATGTTATCTACAGCTGAATGCGTTATTAAACAAATTTTGTTCATGGTGAAGTGGGCATACTGTATACTTAGCTTAGATTGTCACAACAATATGTGTAAGACAAGAATATAGGCTTGTTTATGTGAATCAATGGTTCTGTGTGTGCACTCATGATCATGTTGACTGTGTGAAAATGCATGTTTATTTCCAAAGTTTGCAATGTACGGACAAAAAATCGGTTTGTCCTGTTTGTACATTCTAAATGATTCTGCAGTTTTCCTATGGCTTCAGGTGTAGTGTCTTAATGTGTCGGCCTTTGTCAAGTTATTGTTGTTTTCTCTGATATGTGATGGTCAGAGAGCCAGAAGGGAGACAGGAGTCAGGAGGGAGTGAAACCAAACTCTATGCAAAAAAACAAGCAATTTCAGTGATAGACTCCAGAAACGTGAGGCCAAGTCTTTGTCCTGAGGATGTTCATTGCAGAGGTGCAGAGTGCACCGTTGGCTCTAACATGATTCCACACAGACACACAAACAAATGCACCTCCCACTCCATCCCATGTACTTCTCTCTCCTCCTAAGAAGGGGTTCCAGGTGGCTCAGAGGAGAATATGTAAGACATCTTTTCAAAACCAACACCACCCCTCCTGTTACATGCTCAGTCAGAACATAATGCCCCTCCTCCTTGGCTATCAGTTTTGTTCCTGTTGGAAGCAGGGGAGAAAGAGCAAGGTTACACGGGGCGTCATATTAATGGGGCCTGTCATGCGCGTTGATCGTCTTAGGCGTGGAGGAGGATGAGCGCTCAAAAGGTGTTGTCTTCAAATAGGATTTCTGCAAGTGAGACATCCTCGTTGGGTGATATCCCCCTCAGAGCAGCCACTTTCTTATAGAATGATCTGTTATTAAGCAAATGAAGTGCTGCGGGCCCAACGGTAAATCCCTCCACTTTGTCATGGTGTGCTCTCAGTTATCACACCCTGCTCCCTCATTCATTCCTGATGTTCTACCCATTTCACCATGTTAAACAAGGGCACAGCAGCCTTGTGTTTGAAGTCAGTCGCCCCGTTGGAGTTGGCATGACACAAGGGGAATCAAAGTTGTAATCAATGACCCCTTAAACGGTGCACTGATCTTGAACAGTTTGTTAATGAAATGCAAATGAAAGGGTGGATCTACAATTAAATATCACATCACAGTACAAGATTCTGCCATCACTTTTATTTTTAATATCATAACTTAACTACAAAACAACTAAATGCACATCTGTAATGTTTTTGAATGCATTTATTTAAAGGCACCATCATTTTAAAAATCAATTAATCATGTATGTATATATATATATATATATATATATATATATATATATATATATATATACACACTCTGTTTATTTGGGAAAAAATTATT